>JAXFYN010000310.1:0-75000 GCA_036172215.1 Camellia granthamiana | reverse complement strand
TTTAGGTCACAAAAACAGAGATTTTTTCAGTTCAAAACCAGCCCCAAAACAGTACAAAAAGATGGCAAAAAACATGGAAAACAAGCTTTAAAGGGTAAAGGTTATACCTCTTGAAGGAAAGAGTGATTCTAGGCCACAATTCAAGCCAAAAGCCACTTAAAGAGTTCCAAGAGGGCTTCAAGCAACCTCAGCCCAAAGACCAACCACTTTGGTTAAGGGTTGATAGGTTAAAGTTTGAAGTATGCAAGCTTCTAAGCACAAAAGCTCAAGAGAGAGAAATGTAGAGAGAGAGAGACTCTCAAAATTTTTTTACTCCTAAAATGTTCTAATCTCCAAAACAATAGAGAAGGTCCTCTATATATAGAAAAATGAAAGCCCAGGCCGAAAACATCAACAAAAAAGACAGCTGGAGGAAAATATCTGCAAAATCTGAGCTTTTTTCACCAGTGGCCGACATTTTTCATTGGTGGCCGATCGGCCACCAAAAATTTGCTTCCAGGCCCGACTTTAAACGGGAATATCTCCTTTATCCGGATTCCTTTGCAGGTCATTCTTGAGTCTAAATTGAAGCCCCAGAAGTCTTCTTTCCAATGGTGTCAGACTCACATCAAAATTACAAGTGTAAAAAAGGACATGCCTCTTTTAGTGAAGGTTACTCATTTCCAACTCAATCAGATTGATGCCTAACTTCAACCAACCATATCTCCCTCATCCGAACTCGGCTTTAGGAGATTCTTGAGTCTAAAATGAAGCCCTGAAAGTCCACTTTCCAATGGTGGTGGCCTCACAACTAAAGTCTAAGTGTACAAAAGGATAGATCTAATTTAGTGAGGACTGCCTGGTTCTCTCTTAACGGTTTATGCCCAACTTCTTCCCCAACTAGGTTTTTTCCCTCTCCTCCAATTTTCTTCAACTCCAAACCTCTAAATAAGGTGTTTTGAAAGATTTTTTCAAAGAGTTCACCCCTCGTCCATTTATTTCCACTTTGCCCATGCTCGATTTACCGAAAAGCGTAACATTTAAAGAAATGCGAGCCTCGGAATATCGTAGAAACTTTTTTCAAAAATATTTTGAAAGAGAGGGTTTTAAGGTCTAAAATTATTTTGGTCAAAATATTTTTAGTCCAAAATAGGGTGTAAGGTTGGGATTTGAAGCTCGTCTTGTCGAAGAAATCGAACCTTTGCACAATATAGCCTTCATCCTCAAGCAATCAACCTGAGGCCCCCAAGTCTTAAGGGTGGTCAAAAATGGGGTGTCTACAATATCACTTTTTTTGTATCTCTCTCTCTCTCTCTAAAAACTCTTTTCTCTCCCTTCTCTCTACATTACCTACACCAAACAAGATCAAATCTTTGATCTCTTTAAACCTATTAGAAATTTGCCCATAGTTTCTTCATCAAAGTTGGATGACTTCTCGAGGGCTTCGTTGTGTGCGGTGGAGATCGAGTTTCCACACCATTGATTTTGGGGGTTTCTTCTCTCTTCTTCTTCTTCTCTAAAGCTTGAGGTAGGGGATTTCTTTCAGTTATATATATGTTTTTACAAGATTATGTTGATTTGGAACTCTTTTGGGTAATATTAGGAACTTGGCTTTGTTTTATGTATTGTGATGATTTTTAAAATGGGTTTGTTCCTTGTTTTCTTGCAATGCTAGAGGAATTGACTATATTATGGAGATGGGGGAAAGATTTCTTATGAAAGATGGAGAAATGTTTAGTTTTGGCAAAAAAAAAAACCAGAAACTTGAGACCTTGTGAAGATGTTGGGAATTTTGGGTGTTTATTTATCATCATGTTAAAATAAAATAATGATTGAAGAAAATCCCTTGTGTTACTTGACAAATGGTAAATTTTCTTAGAATATGAGAATTGGGGGTTTTGGGGAGCTATTGCTCAAAATGTAATGTAGTTTTGAAATGGATAAGTTATTGAGGACTGTAAAAAGTATGAGTTTATTGGTTGGTCATTGAAAAACCTAGATGAATATATGGCTATGATGAGGAATAGCATTGAAAAGGGAAATGAGTATGGTGATTGTTACGAGAATCTTGCATGGAATAGTTGAAAAATGGAAATTTTACTCACAAATGGAACATTGTGTGGAAGTTTTGTGAATGGAAGGATGTTGCATTTCATGGTTAACTCTTGCATGGCATGAATAATGGTTATATTTGGCATTTCAATAGCTTGCCTGTTATAACTATTGAATTGGGATTTGAAACCTTGCATTGAGAATGAAATATTGTAAAAATGAAAATGAATTTATTGAAATGTTTTGGGGTAAATACGTTGGTAAGTCCGGATAAGAGGTGTAGATGAAATTGATTAAGTTGGCTTGAGTGTCCAGGGTAAAAGACCGAAAACACGCGCGGAGGAGGTACCACTTCCCTTCCGGTTAGCAACCGGTAAAGTGGAGTTTTTTGGTGGTGCTAGTTATGCCTACTTGCAGATGCCAACCTAGGGATTACCTTAGTCGTATTTACCGCCCCTTGAATTAAATTGATAATTTATGTATTGTTGAGATTTCAAGATATCATTGAGCATAAAGGATTTTCAAAAGATCATAATGTGATTTGCATATCAAAAGCATTGCATGGCATACGCATTCCTTTTAAGAGACTTGTACAAAATGTATATACTTTGTTAAGAATTTCTCTACTAGGCTTTATGCTCACCCCTATGGGATTTTGGTGCAGGAAAGGATGTGGTGAACCCACCAAACTAGGGCGTGGATGTATGTATTGAGAGCACAAGGCTCTATTTTGTTATGATTAATTTTTTTTTGTAAGCCAAGGGCTATCCATGTATAGGTTCAAGAAACCATCTTTTGTGTAACCGGGCTTAAGCCTTGGAATGCATAAGCCCTTAAGGGTATTTTATTTATTTTTGGGATTTGATGTTCTGCATGCTATAAATTCATGTATTTGGTATCATTGAATGTATAATTCGCATGTGGGACTATTTTGTACAAACTTTAATGATCAATGATGCAAAGGTTAGAGAATTGCTATTATTCTTTAATGAATGTTGGTTGATGTACCTAAATTATGTTGGAATATTTTGGGACATTACATCTTTCATGTCTTGAAGGGTAATCAAGGAAATTACTCCAAAATATTTTTTGTATTCATGGAATGATAAGTGAAAATTTAACTCTATTTTTATATATATTTGCTCGCAGCTGCATGGTTGGATTGCCAACATTATGGCCATAATTTTGCTATATGTATAATTGAGTTATAGCCATGCAACTCATGACATTCTTGTAACTGCAATGCATCTTTAGCCTTTGAATTACACATTGTGAGTTATAGTTGAAATTACTTGTGTAATATTCATTTTATTGGTTCATTAACTCATCTTGTATCCAAGTGTGTATATGAACAGTGAGCATGGAGATTTAGCGTCAACGAGGATAGAGTTTTGTAATGTGTTTATACAAAGATAAGCATTACAAGTGGAGAAGTGTTGTTATTGGCTAAACAGACGATTTCGGATGCAACCATGAACTCCGTATTGCAGATTTAGACAATTTGTAATTATAACAGTTGCATTTCCATTTCCATTTGTAGTGTTTTTAATTTCTAATTTGTAATAGTTTCACCATAGTGAAAGGAAAGGGAGAAGAACAGAAATTATAAACCTTTGGGTTTAGAAAAAGTCTTTGGGATTAATTTTATTATTCCCAAAGTAGTTTGGTTTTCTGTAATAGAAACCAAAGTGTTTAGCCTTGGCTAAGGAGTATTTCTAATTTGTTCAGAAATGGCAACTAAGATGGATTTGGTTTCAAACTTTTGTGGTTAGAGAAAGTATTCAGGTTTCATCTTTTTATTCCCAAAGTGGTAGGAAACCAAATTTTGAGAAAGTCTTTGGTTATAATTTGATTATTTCCAAAGGGTTTTGTTTTGGGAAAAGAAACCAACTTTTAACATTAGTTAAAATATTTCTGATTTTTATTTAGAAATAATGAGTTCAGTTTCGGGAGTACCGGCTAACGTTTATGAGTGGTGTAATTCTGATAGCAATTTTTAATTGCTTATAAGTTTTGTAAACTTGATTTTTTTCAACCTAGTTTATTCCCTAAAAAACTTAATTCTAAATTTGTTTCTCATGGACTAGGAGTCAACATGCTCTTGAAAGTTTTGTCTAAGGTTAACTGGGTCTTAAGTGGGACTGGTGTGACCCCTCCAGTGTTCCTGAAAACTTTCCTGACCATGTTCGATTCTAGGGGTAAGTGGTGAAATCAGTTTTGAATTAAATTTCAGACTTTGGGATTTTCTAGTGTTAAGTTTAGTTTTTGGAGATACATAATAATGAAATTCTATTGTGATTTTTCAGAAATGGCTTTAAGAGGTAACAACAGGAAATATTGTTCCACCTGACAATTTTAAACCTTGCGAGGTTCTTAAAAAAAGATCAAGAGAGATCAAGTGTGATTAAAAGAAATCATAAGATTACATGTTGATATTTTTGAATTTATCAGAGGCAGTTAGTATGTTATCCTTGTGTCAATTATAGCATGTATGATTGCTATGTGACTTTACTTGAAAGTAAAGATGAGACAACCCATTAGGGTGGGAGAATGTATTTTTTGAATTTTTATAATTCTAAATATATTCTTAAATTGGTGGCTCCTAGTGAGTGCAAGATCACTGATCACAAAGATAGGAAACTAGTGGTTCCTAGGAGGTGTTAGACCACTGGCTACACAGTTATGAGATTGTGGTTCCTAGTAGTAAATAGATTATTGATCATATGTTAAGACATGATGGTTCCTAGTAGTAAAAGAGTCTACTGATCATATGTCAAGACATGATGATTCCTAGTAATGAAATGGTCAATTGATCATATGTCAAGACATTATGATTCTTAGTAGTGGAGTGACTATTGATTACGCATCAAAACATTGTGATTCCTAGTAGTGGAAAGTCTACTGGCCATATGATGAGAAATTAATGATTCCTAGTGATACGATGATTGGACATGTTATTAAGTTCCGAATAGTAGACCATTGATCACTAGGTTTGTGATTCCAAATAGTTAGGCTATTGACTTCACAGTGACATGTTGGACCAAACTTGTTGTGGTGCCTTGAATTCGAGAAAGACCTAATTCGGTTGATGACAGTCTGGGAATGTGTTTTCTGTGATATGATTATAAGAGTCTCATAATCATTGTGACATAAGGAATTGTTTAAAGACCCTGTATGAATTTTTGGAAAGGTCGAAAGCCTTCGTATAAATTCTACAAATGTGGGGGTGTCATGCAAAAGGTGGCAAATGTGGAGGTGTTATGCAGAATGTGGCAATACTTAAACCAAAGCGGGTAGGATAGACCTGAAAATCTTTTGACTTTGTATTTAACGGTCATGCACAATGTAGTACTGTATATCGGGGTTTTTGTGGACAAATCTGATATTTAGATTTACGCAAGAATATTATCATGGAATTAAGGAAGCGATTTTCATGAGGAAAGAGATAAGCCTAGAAGATGTAAATAGACTAGGACTTTAAAGTTCTTTTGTCTAATCTTCTTAAACCTATATGGTGGCTAATAAGGCTAAAAGCTTCTTTGAAGCTGTGATTTCTCTAGAAAGAAGTTATTAAATTAGTTTTATCTTGCATAGGTAGTAAGCCTTGGGATGCAAGTGAATGAAAATTGATGAGATCGGTTGTTATCAAAGGATACCGGCAAAGAGAATGCATGGATTACTTTGATACGTGATCACCAGTTATGGTGAGTGTGATTGTAATTGTGCGAAGTTTGGAGATACATCAAGATGGATGTTCAGATAGTTTTCCTATATGAAGATTTAGTTGAATAAATCTTTATGGAACAACCCGAAGGATTTGTCAGTTCCAGGACGAGGAAAGACTATAAGCTTGAGAATCATTTTATGATTTGAAATAAGCACCGAAACAATGGCATGAGAAATTTGACTACACTATGTTGTCAAGTGGGAATTGAAAAATGTGTTTATGTCAAAGACACTGTTAATAATATATGTCATTTTGTGTCTATGCGTAGGTGATATGCTCATTGTTGGTAGTTATGAAGTGGATGTTGAACTCTAAGTTTGACATGGGCCTTGCAGATGTATATCTAGGAATTAAGATTTCCTGACCATTTGCTGGTAGTGTACTTTCAAAGTCTCATTATTTTGATAGGAGTTTTGAGAAGTATAAGTCAAATACAAGTGTGTTAAAGACTTCGGTGGACTTTAGTCTCCGTTTGACCAAGAATATTGAAATATTCTAGGGTCATTGGAGGTTTGAAGTATCTGATGAGTTGTACAAGGCCGGGTATAGCCTACTCAGTTAGCAGGCTAAGTAGATACACAAGAAATCCCAATGCTTATATTTAGAGGGCGTTTGTGAGGGTACTAACGTACTTACGATGAAGGCGGGATTATAGGTTACTTCACACCTGATATCCAGCTGTACTAAAAGGGTACAAAGGAGTCTACTGGATATCTGATATAAAGACTACAAATCCATTAGTGGATATGTTTTCTCTAATTAGAGTTGCAACCTTGTCTTAAAGATCTTCCAAGCAAATGTGTATCACAAGATCAATGATGGAATTAGAATTCAGTGCTTTAGATAAAGCTACTAAAGTAACTGAATGGCTTTGCCGTTTTTCTTGAGGATATTCCATGTTGATCAAAACTTGCGCTAATAATTTTGTATATTTTGCGACAACCAATCAAGTATTGGTAGGGCACAGATGGAAAGGTCTAGACATTTTCATCGAAGACATAGTTCCATACGACAACTACTCTTGTGTGTTGTCACTATAGACTACATACAGTCTAAGGACGATATTACGGATCCGTTAACCTAGGGTAAAATCGAGAGTTAGTAAGAAGTTGTCAAGAGGAATGGGGTTAAGGCCTTTAGTAAATGTTATCGGAATGGCAAACCCAACCTAGTTGACTGGAGATCCCAAGATCTAGGTTCAAATGGACAACCTAATTGCGTGTAATGGATGAGTCACTGTGGAGGTAAATCCTCCTGTCTATTTTTTTATACAGTGATACCCTGTGGAGTGGGAGGTTAAGTTGATGCTTTTAATGACCTAAGTATTATAAATAGTCAACAGTGGTATAATGAGATACCTTATGTATGTCACCTATGTGAGTGTGAAGTGAGGCAGCTTCTTTAAGAATTGACAAGGCTGAATTCTTTAAAAACACTCACTGTACCATGCTAGTGTTCCAGGGCCAAACCGAACACACCAGTGAGAACAAGAATAATGGCTGGAGTAACTCCTGTGTGAGGTCTATTGTCTTGATTTACACAAACGGCAGAACAGTTCAAGACATCACATTCACTAGTCAACTAGTAAATTCGATAGCCTTTCACTACGAAAGGTTCAAGGCCAACAATTACCTTTTCTGATGTAGGGTTATTTTGTGTTCTCTCTCTCCGAGTCTTTGTTGTTAAGCGTTGTCCGTTTTTCTTTATTCGGCTAATTTTATTCATGTGGGGGATTGTTGGAAAATAATGGTTTTTCAGCAACTTCAATTCGAAATTAAAGTAGGACCCAACCGTCAGTTGAGGTGGATCTAAGTGGTTTTGTATTCTCTTATGTGAGAAGATTGCAATAGAAAAATAATGAGCTGAAACCATTGAGTTATGAATGAGAATTGTCTCATAAAGTGGGCATCAATAAAGTTGGGCTAAAATTTGGACTTAGTCTTAGTTTGAACTGGGCCTAGGCTTGTGCTTGTGCTTATGTTGGGTTTGGTCTTAGACTTAGACTTGGACTTAATCTTGAGCTTGGGCTAAGCTATGTTGTGTTAGGCTTAGCTTGTGCATGTGTTTGAGAATTGGGCTTGGATTAGGTTGTAACCTAACATTAGTATCCATTTTATGACCCATCTAGTTGGTTTATTCAACCATCATTATATACATATTTATTTGTATGTTTTAAGCACATGGGAGGTGTAAACCTTTGTAACTCTCATCTTTTGATGATGGAGTTGATGACTATATTAGTGGCCGTAGGTTTTCAACCTTTGTAACTCTAGCCCTAATGGCGAGAGTTGATAGCCTTGGGAAGTACATAACATGCAGAATGATTAATAGGGCTAAGCATTGTGAGAAATATGGCCTTTTAGCTCTTGCAACTTGAAAAAGCAAGTTGTGACTTTAGCATTTGGAGCGCCATAGATCGTTTGGCGGTCATGCTACTTTTCTTTGATTTCTCTATTGAAGTTGTGTAGTTTCAAGAAAAAAATCATGCTAGAGCATTTTTTTAACAAATCTGTGTGTGATGAAATTCCTACTCTAATCTTCTGTTATTTTGATATTTAAGTGACAATTGTTATGACATGGAGTTAGTAATATGAACATAATAAAAAAAGACATTACTCAATGTTCGTCCCAATTAGTCAAGGGTACTACTAGGGGTACTTCTAATGGGTGTTTTTTTTTTTTTTTTTCTTTCCCAATGTTGGATATAGTCCTATTTTTGCATTAATATGCAAAACTACACATTTAGGCTCATGAAAATGCTTTAGTGTTAAAGGTAGTGAAACCCTAGTTCTATTAGGAAATAACTATAAGAATCCAATCCTAAGTGTAAGAACTCCAGTTAGAATTGATGTTCGGAAAAATGCCTTCTAGCTTTTTAAGTTGCTTGTGACTCATTTGAATATTTCTACCTGTTTCCTGTCATGAAAATTAATAATTGTTTCTAAAAAACTTTGATAATAGTTGCCACTATCGATGAAGCATTCTCTAGTTAGATTAATTCCCTATTTTTTTTTTTTTTTTTTGAACTGGGTAGTAAGACTGTGTATGGCTACTACTTTTGGGAGTGGAATTAGATCTATAGATTTTTACAAAATTAAATAGACATGTAAGCAAAAATATTATTATTAACAACGCTTTCTTCATTTTTTTTATTGCAGGTAGCTAGAAGTGTAGTCATGCATGTTTATGGACCTGAGTTTGCCGATGCATTAATTCTAAGTTGTGCTTATACATGGAGTTTTTGATATATTTTGCATCGGACAAATATGACAAGCACTTGGATATTAATGGTTTTTGAAATCTTTGATGGTTTTGGAAAAATGTTTTTGATGTAAATTCGTTGTAAACTAAACAAATGGATGGTTATTTTTGGACTTGTAATATGTTCATGTTGATAGGTGGTAGTAATTAGATAGATTAACTACTATTTTGACTTTATAGTTGGTATTTTTTGTTTTTAGATTGGATTGTTGATGGATTGATATGTTAAAATTGATTGGATAGACATAAATGCATTAATTGCAAATGTATTATAGGTATTAAAAAAAATTAGCATTAGATTTAAATAATTATTTTTTGAAATTGAAGGCCTTTTGTGACTAATAAAATTTTAGTCGCAGTAGGTCTTTGAGACAGTTTCAGGAATAACTATTGGTGACCATGGACATGGTCACTAAAGCATAGGCTTTCAGCGACTAAATAAATAGTCGCGAATTCAGACTTCCTGCAACCACAAATTGTTGTCTCTAAATATGGTTATTCCACGACCAAGTTTATTTTCGTCACTGATATATTTCCTGCGACCAGTTTTTTTTGTCGCAAATGATCAACTTTTAACAAAATTTAAACCCTTTTAGCAACCAAATATGTGGTCACAAATGATAACGTTCAACGATTAAAATAGGTGGTCGCAAATGTTAACTTTCAGCGACTAGTTTTTTGGTCGCAAAATGATCAACTTTCGACGAATTAAAATCCTTTCCACGACCAAAATATGTGGTAGCAAATTATAACTTTCAACGACCAGCTTGAAATGTTAGAATACGACTATCAACAGCATCAGAATCTTTAATGTTGTCAAATTGTCTGATTAAATATCAAATTGCAAGAGCGCTTTGTACATCCGATGGAGAAAGGAAGGCAAGGTGGGTAGATCCCGGTGTTGAATTGAAGAAGAAGACAAGGAGGATGGAGAAAGGAATCTAATGCAAGATTGTTCACAATTTTTGTGGATGCTATACCACGTTCCATGGACTCGAAGATGGTGTACGACATTTTCAGGAAGTTTGGAGTGGTGAAGGATGTTTACATCCCGCAAAAGAGAAGGAAAGTAAGGAATACTAGATTTGCATTTGTGAGATATGATTGTGAAGTGGCAGCAGAAATAGCAGTGCAAAAGGCAAATGGGATATGGGTGGAGGACACACATCTAGAAGTGAAGCATGTAGATTATGGCAAGGAGACTCTGAAGATTAAAGATCAGAATCACCCTAATCCAAAAGGTTCTCTCAACATAGGAAGGGGTCGAAGAGGTGGCTGGCAGCCAGCAATAGGAACTAGATCTTATGCAGAGGTGACTAAGAACACTAGCATCATGGGAGAATGAGCTCTCACAATCAAGGCCAAGAAAATAGGAAATGGGTGGTTGTATGATAGTGTTGTGGTTCATCTGAAATTAGAATATGCCAACATTAATCCTATAGCAGAATTTCAGGAAAGGGGTATGGAGAATATATTGGTAAGAGAAGGAAGGGGTAGGGATGTGCTGTTAACATTCAAATCAAAGGAGGAAAGGAAAACACTTATGGGAACCATAAAGGAATGGGTATAGAATTGGTGTGAAGAAATAGTGGAGTGGGAACTGGGGCTTGTTAGAGTCAAAGAACGTAAGGTATTGTTATGCTGCTACGGAATACCATGGAATATGTGGAATAGAACCACATTGAATAGGATTGAGAGTATATGGGGTGAAGTAATTTGTATTGAGGATGATCTATGCAACCCAGCATCGTTTGAATGTGCAAGGATCCAACTTGTAACTAGGTGTATGGAGCCAATTAACAAAGTGATCAATCTGGAATGTAAAGGTTCTGTTCATTCGGTGAGAGTGTGGGAACAACAATCTGGGTTATCAAATCTCATGGTAAAGATGTGTAATGGCCGAAATAAGCTTCAGGGGGAGGAAATCTGCAGTACCAACCAAGGTGAGAAGATTGGAGTAGGGAAAAATGCAAGAGATGTGGCTGAAGAAGATGATGACTGGGCTGATGAGTCAGCACTGCAACTGGACCAGCCTCAGGACCTGTCTAAAGGGGATGAGTCATGTAGAGATATGAGGAGTATTGAGGTGGAGAAGGAGGTACCTGGGAGAACTGAAACAATGGTGGCATAGTCGGCTGGTATTGAGCTCGAGGAGAGGGAAGAAGGCATTATGAAGGTAGCTGGGTTTATAGGCAACAACTGTGAGTTAGAAAATCAAAAAAGTTCTGATCAGGCATGGTTTTGTTAGAAGTTTAAACCTGGGGTGGAGCTAGAGGCGGATCTGGGCTTGGTTTCTGTGGTGGACCGAAGAGATGGATTAGATAATAAAAGGAAAGAGGAGGTGCAAGCCCAGGGATTGAAGTCTGACTTGCACTGTGGGCTTAAAAGTGTAGTAGGGCCTGTACTGATTTGTTCAGACATATCACAGACCCAAGGTGATGCTATATGCTTAAGTAAAGAGATTACAAAGAAAAAAGAGAGAAAGAGTGTTGTTCGAAAATCAAGTGGTAAGAAGATTAAAGAGATGAAGAAGGGATATCTTCAGCTTGCTAGAAGACATGGTCACAATGGAGCTTCATCAAGTAAATTAGGCCCAAAAGGGGCAATCTGGAGAGCAGCCACTGCGGTAGCATCAGTGTCCTCATCATATGCCAGTGGAGTGGCTAGAGACAGAAAAATGCTTAAAGAGGCTAAACAAACTCTACATCTGGGAAGACTATTAGGAGTAAATTACGAAGGTAAAGAAGAGGAAGTGACGTCCAAAATTGTGGAGCTAGAGGCACAAGATAGAGTAAGATTGGGAGAGAGTTCTGATGCTGCAGTCTAAAGTGTAGCATTGGGGGTCAGAGGGCAGTGATAAAGGTTAATGATGAAGGTCTTATCATGGAATGTGAGGGGTCTAGGTAGGAAGGAAAAAAGAAGTAAGAAAAAAAGCATGTTGAAAGCTAGAGGGGTTGACATTGTTCTGTTCCAAGAGACAAAGAAAGCATTTGTGTTAGAAAATGAGGTAAAGGAATTATGGGCCAGGGATAGGATGGAATTTATGTCAGTTGATGCTGAGGGAACAGCTGGTGGTTTATTATGCATATGGGATCCTTATGTGCTGCAGGTATCCAGTTGTTGCTGTAATAGAAGATTTATTCTTCTATCAGGTACCCTATTCTTCTCTTTCGAATGTGTTATAATTAATCTATATGCACCTAATGAAGTGGGCCTTAGAGGGAAATTTTGGGAGTGTCTCTTGAAGCTAAAAGAGGAGTTTTCAAATCCTTGGTGCTTGGGGGGTGATTTTAATGAAATCAGAAACATTGGAGAGAGAAAAGGGTGTTCTAGGAGGGAGAAGGGAATGAAGGAGTTGAATGATTTTATTGATAAAAGTGAGTTGAATGATTTGCCCCTATTAGGTAGAAGATACACATGGTGTAATGCCAGGGAAAGGGAAAAATGGAGTCGAATAGACAGAGTACTAGTAGAACCAAAATGGTTGGAATCTTTCAATTTGAAGTTGTGGGGGCTGCCCAGAGTTATGTCTAATCATAGTCCTTTATTGTTGATGGAAGATGAGAGAGATTGGGGTCCTAGACCATTTAGGTTCTTAAATGCATGGTTACTACACCCAAATTTCTTACCTTTCGTGGAAAAATGGTGATTGGAGCATCATGTGGAGGGTTGGGCTGGTTTTAGATTATTTCAGAAGATGAAGGAGCTGAAATTAGCACTTAAATAGTGGAACAATGATGTATTTGGTAATATAAATACTAAGTTGAAGCAAGTAGAGGAAGAACTTCACAAGATTGATCTGTTAGCAGAGGCAAGAGAGCTTGAAGAGGCAGAAAAAGTTAGAAGAAGAGAGGTTAGACTTGAAACTAGTAGATAGAATGGTGGAATGGTTGTGGCTTCAGAAATCAAGACTGAATTGGAATATGAATGGTGATAAAAATACAAGATATTTTCATGTGATTGTTAAGTGCAGACAAGGGAGAAATGAAATCAATGCGTTAACTATCGAGGATGTATTGCTTGATGATCCTTGTAAAGTGAAGCAAGAGGTTCTAGCTCACTTTCAAAAACAATTTACTGAGGTTTGACAATGTAGACCTATATTGGAGGGTCCTTTCAAGTCCGTGAGGGATAGCCCATTTTTTGATTTGCTGGAAGTAGAATTCTCTAAGGAAGAGATAAGGTGCGTTGTTAAGGACTATGATGGTAATAAGGCGCCAGGCCTAGATGGGTTTAACTTGGCTAGTATTCAGAAGTTGTGGAACGTGATGAAGACTGATGTGCTCAATTTCATGGTTGATTTCCATAATAATAGTAAGCTGGTTAAAGGAATCAACAGTTCCTTCATCACTTTGGTCCCCAAGAAAGAGAATCCAGTGGGTTTAGCTGACTACAGACCAATTAGTTTGGTTGGTTCACTATATAAAATCCTTACTAAGGTTCTATCCTCCAGGTTGAAAGCAGTGCTTCCTCAAATCATTAGTGAAAATCAATCAGCATTTATTGGAGGTAGAAATATTTTAGATGGAGTGTTGGTGGCCAATGAGGTTGTGGATAGTTGGAAGAAAGCCAAGAAAAGAGGTTTGATCATAAAGTTAAACTTTGAGAAAGCCTATGACTCTTTGAATTGTGATCATAAAGTTAGATTATCTGTGCTTGTTAATGGAGCACCAACTGAAGAGTTTAGTCCACAAAGAGGGCTCAGACAAGGTGATTCACTATCCCCTTTCTTGTTCAACATAGCAGCTGAGGGTTTAAGTATATTAATGTCAAGGGCTTTCGAGCTGGAGTTGATAAAAGGGGTGAAAATTGGCACAAATGGGGTAGTTATTACTCATCTTCAGTTTGCTAATAATTCCCTAATTATGTGTGAAGCTGATGTTTTGGAAGTTCGTAATGTGAAGAGGATTTTGAGGTGTTTTGAGTTGCTGTCAGGTCTGAAGATCAACTACCACAAAAGTGTAGTTAGCGGAGTGGGTGTTCCGGTTGAAGTTATGACTGACATTGCATCAGTGTTAAACTACAAGGTGAAAAGTATGCCATTTCAATACCTAGGATTACCATTGGGTGTTAACCCCAGCAGAAAAGCATCTTGCAAACCTGTCTTGGACAAAGTTAGAAGCAACTTGGCAGGTTGGAAAAGGAAATTACTCTCATTCGCTGGGAGACTTACTTTAATTAAACATGTCCTTTCTTCTTTGCCCATTTACTATCTGTCTTTGTATAAAATGCCACAAGGGGTTGGTAAAGAGCTGGATAAGATTCAGTCCTCTTTTCTCTGGGGAGGATTTGATTTGAGAAAAAAGGTTCACCTAGTAAAATGGAAGGAAGTATCCAAACCAGTTGCGCAAGGGGGCTTGGGGGTTAGGAGAGCAAAGGAGGTCAATGATTGCCTTTTATTGAAATTGTGGTAAAGGTTTGGTGTTGGGAGCAAAGCTTTGTGGAGAAGAGTTATCTGTAGTAAGTATAGGATTGAGAAGGGGAATTGGAGGCCTTTAATTAGCCTTAATAGCAGGTGCTCTAAACTTTGGAAGGATATAGTATCAGGCCTTGAATAGAGCAGTAGCCTCATGGAGTTTTTTCTGGATAATTGTAAGGTGAAAGTGGGCAATGGCAATAGAGTCAAGTTCTGGATTGATAAATAGTGTGTGAACTTATGTCTTAAAGATGAATTCCCATTATTGTATAGATTGGTAGTAAATAAGGGGGAGTCTTTATCTGCTATGGTGAACAGAAAGATGGATACTGATGAGTGGATGTTCTAATTTAGAAGGAAGCTATATGATTGGGAAAGAGTGGAGGCCACCAGGTTGGTAAGCCAGTTAGAGGCTTGTCCTGTTCTAAGCAATCATCCGAAGATACACTAGTTTGGAATGCCTCTTCAACTGGAAGATTCACAATGGGATCAGTTTATAAATTTTTGACAGATGGATTTGGCAACCTTAATCCTATTAGCAAAAGGATTTGGGTCAAGCACATTCCCTCTAAAGTTCAATGTTCTGGTTGGCTTGTATGGAAAGGTAGGTTAAAGACTGCAGATTTTCTTATCAAGATTGGTGTTATGGATGCTGATGCATCTTCTGAATGCTGTCTGTGCAAATCTGTGCCTGAGTCACTCAATCACGTGTTATTGTCATGTACATTTGCTTGGAGAATATGGTCAGCAATGCTCAGATGGTGGGGTGTTCAAGGTGCTCTTCCACACACAGTGGAGGCTACTCTTGAGTGGTGGACAGGGGTGAGGTTTAGCAAAAAAGAGAGGATGTTATGGAAAGCTATTCCTTTAGTTGTAATGTGGTCTTTGTGGAATCTTCGTAATGAGTGTCTGTTTAGGGGGGTTGTCCCTAATGAGGCTGCTGTAAGTGAGCTTATTAAGCTTAGATTGGTTGTTTGGTTCAAGGAAGTGTTTAAGGTCCATATGTTCACTGTGAATGATTTTATCTCCAATTTGGGTCAAATTATATTTTTCTTGGGAGGTGGTTAGCGGGGTGAACCTTGAGGAAGATTAGTGAGGGGTATTTGGTATTGACTTGGCCTACTGGTGTACTTACTGTTGTTATGTTGTTGTCCTGGCCTCTTAAGAATTTTGCTATTGTCCTGGTTCCTGATATTAGAGGAGTGATCCAGTTGCAGATTTCTGCTAATGTCTGTTGCTGTTGTTGCTCTTTCTTTATTTTTGTTTCTGTTGCTGTGATTGAGTCTAGGCTATTTGGGGCTATTGTTATGCTTGGGACTGCTGAGGTCCGCTGCTGTTAGTATCATGGGTTTCCTCTTCCCCTGTGTTGTGTTGTGTTGTGTTCTGCTTCGTGTGTGAGCTAGGCTGTTGCTATGGTTGAATATGGTTGATTCTGGACTAAGGGCTTGGTAGACTGATGGAGCTGGAATCTGAGTTGTAGCATTGCTGGTTATGTTGCTCTACTGTTTGGCCTGCTAAGCAAGATCGAATCCAGTAACCAAAGGGGATCCTCCTCCAAATACAGAGTTTTGCTAATGGGCTGCTGGAGGCCTGTTGGTGTATGCAGATGTGCAGTTTTTAGGAGGTCTGCTGGAGATTTGTTTTGTGTGCAAATTTCAGGAGGGGAGTGATAATGCTAATGCTGCTGGAAGCTGGTGGATGCTGCTCATACAAGGCCTCAGAAAGCATCAGCAGGTGTTTATGGTCTTGCTTGGTATCTGTTCTGTTAGCAGATTAGAGCTGGGTTGCAGTTATGTGAGTATGTGGGATTGCAGATCTGTGGGTTTGATATCTGGCTTGTCTGTAGCTTTGTGCTCTTGTGGATTTGGTCACTAGGACTGCTGATTTGGGCTAATCCTGGTGAAGTTTTGTTTTAGAAATGAGGGTTCAGTGAAATGGGGATTTTAATGATTTGGTTCCTGTGTTTGTTGAGCTTGTTGAGCTTGCTGGTGCTATGTCTCAAGGAGTGGTCTAATTGTTGAGCTTGGCTGGTTGGTTGAGTTTGCTGCTGGTGATCTGTTCTAATGGATACTGCTGATCTGTTCTAATTTGATGGATAATGAGCTTCTTGATCTATTCTAATCTATTTCTATTTTGTTGATCTGTTCTAATGGCTGGTGATCTGTTCTAATGGTTGTTGCTGATCTGTTCTGATTTGCTAGGTTGTTTTGATATGAGTATGCATGTTGCTAGTGTTTAGTCCTTATCTGTTGTATGTTTTGTTCTGGTCTAGATTTTGATTTGTTCTGATCTGATCTGTGCATGCAGCTAGTGATCTGATCTGATCTGTGTTTATAGGAGTTTTGGCTTGATGTCTAGTAGTTTTGGTTTGGTGTTTTGGTTTGTTCCTTTCATTGGTTCCTCGCCAACTTAGGGGTGCTTGCAAATGATAGGATGGGCTATTTGGTGCCAACCTCGTTGGGATGATTTAGCTCATTGTGATGCTCCTGCACTCCCCCTCTTTCTTTATTGATGTAATTTGTTTTTTGTACCTTGTACTAGTTTTCACATCAATAAAGTCTATTTCTTTGCCGATCAAAAAAAAAAAAACAGCATCAAAATCTTTGACGTCAAAGGTGATATAATATTTAAGGCCAGCACACCCCTCAAAGTTTGCCTTTCCAACCTTCACAAACTCTAGCTTTGTATTCTACACAGAATATGAACAAAAAGGGCTAATTAAGAACATTGTCTGTGTATATATATATTGTCTTATTTTATTTACAATTCGAACAGGAAATTAAAGAAACCAAACAAAATAAACTAAATAAAGTTAAATTTGAAAGGAAACACCTCGTTCTTATTGTAATCCTTAAGTGCTAATTCAAAATTTTTTTTGAGACGGTCAGCATACTTGTCAAGGTTAACAATACGATGTATTCCACCACATGAGAAAGAATTTGGGAACTATTGGACGATCTTCATTGTATTTAAAAAGATTAATTCTGTTTGTGTACTTAACAACAAACAGAAAACAAAAGAAATAAAGGAAAGGAGAGAAAAATGTTTGATTACAAAAATCAAACTAGAAATAGAATTAAATAAATAAAAACAAATTTTATTTTTTTACAAAAACAAAATTAAAATCTGATTTAAATAAATAATAAAAACAGAAAATAAATGAATAACTTACTTGATTAATATGTTGAATATTATTCTGATCAAATCCAGTGTTTGACACTGTATCCTTAAGACAGATTCGTTATCTCCTCGGTGCTTTCAGAATATGGACGTCTATCTCCCAGGATGAAATGATCAACAACAAATATATGAAGCACTACAATATATTTGTACAATGAACACACTAAGTGTTTTATACTCTCTCTCACAAGAAAATAATGCAGCAAAATGAAGAGTATGAATGCAGAATTTTATGGAGAAAATTAGTGAATCAGATAACAAATGAGGGCTAGTCTATTTATAGATGGATTGGTGGCTTTCCATTTTGAATTAAATAGGTACTGTACCTGTTCAATTTGAATTAAACAGATACAAATCTGTTTAAGACACTGTTTGGTTTGAAATTCGGGTAGATTTGAATTTGAACAAAACAAATTCGGTTTTGGGTTTGAATCTGGACAGATTCGGGTCTGTCTGTGAAGAGGTGCAACAATTTGAATTTAAAATGTAAATCTGGACAGAAATTCGGAATGAATTTTTGGACAAATTTTATTTCAAAAAAAAAAATTTAATTCAAATGTTTTTAGCCCAAAAAGATTAGTATTGGGCCGAACAAGCCCAACCCAACCTCACACCCGCGCCCAACCCAGCCCGCCCGATCGGCGGCGGTGGCGCGCGCGCGTGTGTGGTGATTTTTGGGTCCAATGGGTCTAACTCATTTTGCCCGTAACCTCCCTCTCTACAAAACTTGGGTACCCCTTGGGGCACACCCCAAGTTCCAATGCCATGCCTTATAAACCCATTCAAACCTTCCCACCAAATCAATGTGGGACAAGCCTTATTCAAACCTTTAAGGATTTTCCACCAAAACTCCATTTCCAGGGAGCATACTTTGGCTTCAATTTCTCATTCACTCGATAATGGTTTTGAGCAACCAAATATACCACGTGAATCACAACGCGGCATAGAACGCGTTACCACTTTGACCCACCAAAATCGACGCTCGAGTCCCACCTAAATAATAGACCAAAGTTAGGAAAAAATTCTGGTTTTACCCAGAATTTTCCAACCATTTCCAACAATCCCCCACATGAATGGAATTTGATGACAACGGAAATGCAACAATATGCAGACTTTATCAAAAGAGTATAAGTCGAAAATATCTTGCATCAGGATAGGTAGCTTTCGGCCTTGAACCTTCCCTAGTGATAACCTATCGGACTTATTGGCTAACCAATGGACGCGATGCCTTGAATTGTTCAGCCGTTTGTGTAAGCCAAGACAATTGATTTCACACAAAATATCTTCTAATACATCGTGGTTTTCACTGTTGTGTTCATTTTGGCCTTGAGCGCTCCTGGTTTTCATAAGTGTTTCTAGAGAATTTAGCCTCTTCATGCTCATAGAACCGGCCCCAGTTCGACACTCATATAGGTGATTCTTATTATAAGTATCTCTTTATACTTGTCTTGATTTTTATACCTAAATCAAGATATAAGTAATCATTAAAAGCAAAGCTTATCCTTATACCCCTGCAGACAACAAATGTTGCAGATATCACTCTCACCATAGGAATGGGTAGGGAATTTTAACCCTTTGGTGATTTCTGGCGAGCCATACATAACTTAGTTGTCCCTTTGAACTTAGTTCTTGGGATCTCTAGTTATATAAGTAGGGTTTCCATTATGATGACTCTTATGTAATAGGCTTTAACCCATTCCCATTGATGAACTATACACTAGCTCTTTTGTCAAACCTTTTGTCAACGGATCCGCAATATTCTCTTTAGATTTTATATAATCTATTGAGATTATTCCATTTGACAACAATTGCCTTACGGTATCATGTCAACGACGAATATGTCGTGACTTACCGTTATACATATGATTCTGTGCCCTACCTATTGCAGATTGACTATCGCAATGAATGCAAATAGCTGGCACATGTTTTGGCCACATTGGAATGTCTTCTAAGAAGTGACGAAGCCATTCTGCTTCTTCTCCTGCTTTGTCTAAAGCAATGAACTCAGATTCCATTGTGGATCGCGCAATGCATGTTTGTTTTGTGGATTTCCAAGAAATAGCAGCGCCTCCCAGAGTAAAGACATATCCACTTGTGGATTTTGAATCTTTAGTATCCGATATCCAATTTGCATCACAATAACCTTCAAGTACTGCTAGATATCGAGTAAAGTTCAAACCATGATCACAGGTGAATCTTAGATATCTAAGAACCCGAATGATCGTCTTCCAATGGTCTTCTCCGGGGTTACTAGTGTACCTACTCAATTTACTGATAGCATAAGCTATATTAGGACGAGTACAATTCATTAGGTACATTAGGCTTCCAATGATTTGGGAGTATTTTAACTGAGACACCACATTACCTTTATTTTTCGATAAATAAAGACTAATGTCTACAGGTGTTCTTGCTACATTTATATCATCCTTGATAAATTTACCAAGAATTTTCTCAATATAATGTGATTTAGAAAATGCATATTCGTCAGATGTTTTAGTAATTTTCACTCCTAATATAACATCTGCGACCCCCATATCTTTCATGTCAAATCTTTTGTTAAGCATTTGCTTAGTTGATTTGATCATGTTCTGACTGCTTGCAATGATAAGCATGTCATCCACATAAAGACAAACTATGACATATCCTTGGTCAATGTTTTTAACATAGACGCATTTGTCACATTCGTTTATTTAAAACCCATTAGTAAGCATTGCATGATCAAATTTTTCATGCCATTGCTTAGTGTAGCACGTCCGCGGGGGACCTCGGCTACAGCTCGGACTCTCTTTTGTGTCGCGGTTCTAAATCTGAACCAAAGAGTCCAAATCCGGCAAATCGTTTTGAGAAAAACAGATTTTTGAAAAAGTAGTGCCAAACATGGACTGCTTTCCCAGATTACAGAGTCGCCACCTAAATATTTTAAAATGGGAAATTTAGGAAACCCTGACTCGGTGCCGAAGGCCACGTGTCCGTCATCACCAAAGTGGTCTTGGCTCGGGAGCTTGGGTACGATCGGGGAAGGTCAGCTATGAGCACCCCCTTTCGCCCGGTCCGAAGACCGGCCTCTACTAACCGTGATATCCGTTTTTGAAAACTTTATGCGTTCTTATTCCAATTATTAACCTAGAGTTACTATGTTATGCGCACAGCAAACAAGTATAGACTAGATCGCCTAATTTGGAAATAAACATTGCATATCCGTTTTGTCTCGAAAA
This sequence comes from Camellia granthamiana, assembly GCA_036172215.1. Lineage (NCBI taxonomy): Eukaryota > Viridiplantae > Streptophyta > Magnoliopsida > Ericales > Theaceae > Camellia > Camellia granthamiana. The sequence goes on along the minus strand of JAXFYN010000310.1, from coordinate 54,170 downwards.
ACGTGTTATTTTCTTTTGCTACTCGCAAGTAGGCTAAAATGCGATTTTCAATGAATTGTTCCAATTTAGGCAATCCAACCTCCACCCACAGGCATTCAAACAGTTTATCATGTAAGCACTTAGCCGCATGGCAAGCATACTGTCATGGCAACATTCACACGCATGTGGTATGCTAAAGCGTAAATACTTACATCGTACTCCGCGCCAAAACAAGAAACTAGTTAGCAAACATGCGTGTCCTAGTTCATGTCAAGTGGCTAATGCATCGCATACAAGGATGTAATCTAAACAGGCTCGGCTATCCTAAGCATGGCACATGAAATGCAGCAACTACCACGTATTCAATTTGGAATTGAAAGTACGATGCAGTTTGCATGATGTGCCGAACCCGATGTATGTAAACAAATGCATGAATGCACGCATGCATAGCATAAGGTATGCTAAAATAAGTATGCCCTAATCTACCATCAAAGCAGGCAAATAAAAGGGAGAAAGAAATGGGGGTTGGAAGACATACACCCACTCACCCACACTTATTACAAATTCGCCCTCACACGGAGGGACCAAAATAATAATACAGATAATTAACTGCGCAAGCTAATTAAATATTACAAACCCACTAAATTAATTAAACAAATAATTAATCTAATTAAAGCAGTAAATGCCTCGGGGGGAGGGCTCAAATGCGGCGCGCGCTCGGGACTTGCTCGGAATCGCGCTGCCATGCATGATTTGCCTCTGTTTTCCCTGCTCTCCTCCTCTGAAGACTGCCAAAGTCCCAGGGATACCTTTTTGAACACTGGGGATCATCACCGGCTGAGGGGATTGGCCATCGGCCTTTTGTTATGATCACCGGCTGCCAATGAAGCCATCGGCCACTGATACACTGCCGGTCGGCACAAAATACTGCCGGCCGGCACTGGATTCCTGCAGAACCTGCAACTCACAGCAGCAGAGGGCAAGACTATGCATGGCAAGGAAATTCAAGACATTTATGCACCAAACACACTCCCTATCATGTTATTGACTCAAGGGGGCATGTGCCTCGGTTTTCGGACCACCAATCACGCATTTCTATGCATGATGGCCCTAAGAACCAAGAGTGCAAATTTGATTTCAAATGCATGCAAAACACATAGGCACAAAAGGGGTACCAAACCTCTATCAAACTCACTTCAAGAGGCTTGGTATGCATGTCAATGTGGTGCAATCCTAAGCATGTCATCTAGGATGCAAGATGGACAATATGATGCATTTATGCAAGCATACAAGCAAGCATATAATACAAGCACGCAATCCAATGGAATGATGGACTTAAACATGAATTAGGCAACCCTAAAAGGGCCTAAGATCAGTGGCCAAAGTGCCTAGGAAATGAGACCAAATGCACACGCACATATGCAAGTGTTAAGGCTCAAGACTTAGGCATTCAAAAGCAACTCTCATGCACACTTAAAGAGGCCAAACATGGACTAATAGCATGCATTTAAAACTCTGAAAATCATGTCAAACATGATGCCAAATCATGCAATAGAGCATACCAAACAAAGCATGCAAATGGCCTAGGCTTAAAGCAAGTCAATAGGGCATTAAACCACACTTATCACAAACACATATGGCATGTACTTAACAACCAAAAACAGGTTCTTAGCATGTTAAAGCAAGACCAAAGAGCTACTTAGATGGCATCTAAGAGTCATTAAACTAAAGGCATGCATTGGAGCCAAAACATGGAGCACTTAACACACACTCTTGAAGCATTAAAGAGGCATGCAAGGCAATCAAACAAGCATGTATGAAGGACTGAAATGGCATGCTAGATGGTTCCAACCATCAAAAATATAGCAAGCATGGTGTATTACATATTCATGCTTTTGAGGCCAACAAGCCAAATACAAAGAGGCTACCAAATACATGCTAAGATTGGCCAAAATAGCTATGGACAGAGCTAAATCATGGCAAAATAAGCTTACAAGCTTCACATATCTAAGCCTAAAACATGCTAGAAACTAGGGCATACAACCTAGACATGTTAAGGCATAAAAGGGGCATTACAAAGCAACTATACTAAGCATGTATAGGAGACCAAAACCAACTTGAAATCATGTTATATCATAGTAATATAAGCATAGAAAACAAGTCAAACATGCTCAACACACACTCAAGCATAGACTCACTTAAGAGACCAAAACATGCCCTTTTCAAGGACCTCAAGGGGAGGGGGTGACCCTCCCCACTTTGAGACTTCAAGGCATGCTCTTCACCACTGAAATCCCTCAAGATTTCAGTGGTGAAGAGATCCTATCACCAAAATCTCGGATCTCTCCAAAATAGTACAAAAAGTGACCCTTTTCAAGGTCTAAAGGGGGTCAAACCTCCCCAAACCACAAAACACTCTTAATGAATAATAAAGAGGACTTAAAAACAGAGATTTTATGTGTTAATCACTAAACACAAAAACTGTTTTAAACTAGGTAGAAATGAGATGCAAAAATGGGGGAAAAAGAGGTTAGTATCTTACCCTTGTAGACCCCTTCACAAAGGTTGTGGTTGATGCTTCCTTGAGCTCAAAATCAGTCAAGAACTCCAAGGACCAGCCCTTAGAACCTCAGTTGCAAGGAGAAGGTGGAACACTAGGTGTTTTAGTGCAATAGTGTGAACTAAAGCACCTAGTGTACTAAACAAGCAAGGAAAGAGAGAGATAGGATAGATACAACTATTTTAACCTAAAACCAGACCTTGGCTCCCTTTAACAATGGCTAAGTCTCTCAAGAAGCCAACCCTAAGCCAAGAGGAAGAGCCTTCCTCTTATAGAACTTGTAAGACTTACAAGCTAAGCAAACAAGGGTTCATCCCTCCATACACGTGTATGGAGGGGAAACAAGTTGCACACAGCTGTCTGAAAATATCTCAGAAAGCAAGTGCACAGTGGTCGGCTGGGCAAATTGGTCATTTCGCCCAAAACAGTGCCGACCGGCACAAAATAGTGCCGACCGGCACAATATAGTGCCGGTGACAACTACAGCCAGCCGGTAGCCTCTAGCCCCAGCCGGTGGTGTGTGGGAATGCCTCACAAAGCATTCTCTGCCCCTCTAAGGCAAGACACAGGTGTTTGGTGAAAAACCAAACACAAACGGTCGAGTCTGGAGGTCCTGAGGCACGGCGCGCGAGCCGAGAACTCCGGGAACTCCAAACGAACACAAACATGGATGATCACCGAGTGTTCGAGCGGTGACGTCCAAGTCTTGAGGACGGTCAAAAATGGGGTGTCTACACTTAGGTGCTTGTTTTAATCCATAAAAGGATTTTACAAGCCGAAAAACTTTCTTTTCTTGGCCTGATACTACAAACCCTTCGGGTTGCTTCATATAGATCTCTTCATTTAGATCACCATTTAAGAAAGCTGTCTTAACATCCATTTGATGTATTTCTACATTAAACAACGCTGCTATAGCAATAAGCATGCGAATGGATGTTATTCTTGTCACAGGAAAATATGTGTCAAAATAATCCAGACCTTCCTTTTGTCTGTAACCTTTAACTACAAGTCTTGCTTTATACTTGTCAATTGAACCATCTGCTTTCATTTTTCTCTTGAATATCCATTTATATTCAAGAGGTTTAGAACCTGGTGGAAGATCCACCAATTTCCAAGTACGATTTTGCATAATGGATTCTATTTCATTATTAACAGCCTCTTTCCACAAAGGTGCTTCAGGACCTGTCATTGCTGCCTTAAAGCTTTGAGGTTCATTTTCTAACAGGTATGTCAGAAAATTTGGACCAAAGGATTTTGATGTTCTCGCTCTCTTACTTCTTCTTGGTTCATCATCAGTTAAATCCTGTTGGTCGAGACCATTACTAGTCTCTTGTGTTTGATTGTCATTAGTCTCTTGACTTTGTGTACAATCATAAGTTCTTTTCTATGAACTTAATTCCTGTCCTTTCTTGTAAGGAAAGACATGTTCAAAAAACACAGCATTCCTTGACTTTATAATAGTGTTCACATTTATATAAGGTATTTCTGATTTATAAGTCAGAAACCAATATGCACTACTATTCTGAGCATAACCAATAAACACACAATCTACTATTTTTGGTCCAATCTTAGTCTTTTTAGGAACGGGATCTTCAAATTTTGCCAAACACCCCCACACTTTTAAGTATTTGTAGAAAGGCGGTCGACCTTTCCACAATTCATAAGGAGTGTTGTTGGTTTTCTTGTGGGGTATTCTGTTAAGAACATAATTAGCAGACAATATTGTTTCCCCCCACAAGTTCTGTGGTAAGCCTGAACTTAGTAACATGGCATTCATCATTTCTTTTAGGGTTCTATTATTTCTTTCAGCAATTCCATTTTGCTGAGGAGAATAAGGTGCTGTAGTTTGGTGAATAATGCCATATTGTGCACAAAATTCATTTAATGGTGCATCATATTCACCACCCCTATCACTTCTAACCATTTTAATGGTTTTACCAAGTTGATTTTCAACTTCTGTTTTGTAAAGTTTAAACATTTCTAAGGCTTCATCTTTACTTCTAAGTAAATAAACATAACAATATCTTGTGCAATCATCGATAAATGTTATGAAATACTTTTTACCTCCTCTAGTTTGAACAAATTTAAGATCACATACATCTATATGAATTAATTCTAGAGGTTCGGTTTTCCTTTCAACCGATTTAAATGGAGCCTTAGTTAGTTTCGCTTCTACACAAATTTCACATTTATTATTAGGATTAATTTCAAACTTTGGTATATAATCTAAACCAATTAATCTACACAAAGCATCAAAATTCACATGTCCTAATCTACCATGTCATAAATTCAACTCAAGAATATAAGCAAAAGATGTGTTATTCTTATTCATAGCAACTTTTGGTACAACTGTCATTACATTAAGTTTGAGGAGACCATCACTCATGTATCCCTTACCAACATACATGCCACTCTTTGTTAATACAAATTTATCAAACTCAAAGACAAGCTAAAACCATTTTTAGTTAACAAAGAACCAGAAACTAAATTCTTTTGGATGTCAGGTACGTGTAGTACGTTGTTGAGGGTCAGTTCTTTCCCTGATGTCATCTTCAATATCACTTTTCCTTGTCCAGCCACAGTGGAAGTAAAAGAATTTCCCATGAAAAGTTGTTCACCATTTGCAGCCTCATTATAGATAGTGAACATCTTCTTGTCCGCACAAATATGACGAGTTGCTCCAGTGTCAACCCATCATTCCTTGGGATTTCCAATCAAATTAGCCTCAGACACCACAGCAGAGAGGTTGATGTCATTCACCCCATCAGAGATGTAATCTAGTTCAGTTACATTGGCCTGATTGGTAGTCTTCTTGCTTGTACTTCCATGATCCTTCTTAGGGTGGCGGCAGTCAGAAGCTCGATGTCTAGTCTTGCCACAGTTATAGCATTTTCCTTTGAACTTCTTGTTGCCATTGTTGTTGCCTTGTTTAGGACCATCTCCAGTAAACTTCCTCTTTTTGTTATGTGATTTATGAACTTGTTCAACCACATTAGCCTTGGACTCAATAGGAATTTTCCCATTCCTCTTTTCAGCCTTACGGTTATCTTCCTCAATTCTCAGTCTTACAATAAGTTCATCCATGATCATCTCTTTGCGTTTATGTTTTAAATAATTTTTGAAATCTTTCCAAGCCGGTGGTAACTTTTTCACTAAAGCAGCGACTTGGAAAGACTCGCTCAGAGATATACCCTCAGAATGAATATCATGTAAAACTAATTGAAGACTTTGAACTTGAGAAATTACCGTTTGGGAGTCTACCATAACAAAGTCTAGAAATTTACCGACAACAAATTTCTTCGTGCCGGCATCCTCTGTCTTGTATTTCTTCTCCAAAGAATCCCATAATTCTTTTGCTGACTTCAAAGGACTGTAAACATTATACAGCATGTTGTCAAGGCCATTAGTTTCTGCACAGGAAATCTGAATGTTTTCAAGCATCTACAACGGCAACAACTTACCGATCATGTTCACCCTCTTTAAGTGCGGGAGCCTCTTTATGGAGAAATCGGGCCAAATTTAGAGTTGTAAGATAGAACAACATCTTCTGCTACCATCTCTTAAACTCAGTACCGTTAAATTTTTCCGATTTTTCTCCATGATTTATTGGTACATGAACATGGCTCTGGATAGGGACCGGTGTTGGTGTAACAATCAGAGTACCACTACCAGTTTCAGTTTCAGTTGTAGTAGCCATAATCTCTGATTACAAAAATCAGAAAAAATTAAAACACAAATTAATTTTCTAGTTACTAAAACCAGAAAATAAATTATAACACAAAATAATTTTATTTTAAAGTAAAATTAAATTCAAATGAATTACAAAAATAAACTGATCCGATTTTACTGTACACCCAAACAGGTCCCTTCTGTTTTTATCTGTTTGAATTTCGAACCCAACAGATTTAAATCTGTTTAATTCAAAACCAAATAGGTTTCATACCTGTTCAAACAGGTTGCACCTGTTTAATTCATTTGTTGGCCAATCTTCACTGTATTTAAAAAGATTAATTCTGTTTGTGTACTTAACAATAAACAGAAAACAAAAGAAATAAAGGAAAGGATAGAAAAATGTTTGATTACAAAAATCAAACTAGAAATAGAATTAATAAATAAAAACAGATTTTTTTTTGTTACAAAAACAAAATTAAAATCTGATTTAAATAAATAATAAAAACCGAAAATAAATGAATAACTTACTTGATTAATATGTTGAATATTATTCTAATCAAGTCCAGTGTTTGACACTGTGTCCTTAAGACAGATTCGTCCTCTCATCGGTGCTTTCAGAATTTGGACATCTATCTCCCATGATGAAATGATCAACAACAAATATATGCAGCACTACAATATATTTGTACAGCGAACACACTAAGTGTTTTATACTCTCTCTCATAAGAAAATAATGCAGTAAAATGAAAGTATGACTGCAAAATTTTATGGACGAAAATTAGTGAATCAGATAACAGATGAGGGCTAGTCTATTTATAGATGGATTGGTGGCTTTTCATTTTGAATTAAACAGGTACTGTACCTGTTCAATTTGAATTAAACAGGTACTGTACCTATTCAATTTGAATTAAACAGATACAAATCTATTTAAGGCACTGTTTGGTTGGAAATTCGGGTGGATTTGAATTTGAACAAAACAAATTCAATTTTGGGTTTGAATCTGGACAGATTCGGGTCTGTCTGTGAAGAGGTGCAACAATTTGAATTTAAAATTTAAATCTGGACAGAAATTTAGAATGAATTTTTGGACAAATTTTATTTCAAAAAATAAAATTTAAATTCAAATGTTTTTGGCCCAAAAAGATTAGTATTGGGCCGAACAAGCCCAACCTAACCTCACACCACGCACTCGCGCCCAAGCCTAGCCTGACTGGACGGACGGCGGCGGCGGGGCGCGCGCATGTGTGGTGATTTTTGGGTCCAATGGGTCTAGCCCATTTTGCCCATAACCTCCCTCTCTACAAAACTTGGGTACCCCTTGGGGCACACCCCAAGTTCCAATGCCATGCCTTATAAACCCATTCAAACCTTCCCACCAAATCAATATGGGACAAGCCTTATTCAAACCTTTAAGAATTTTCCACCAAAACTCCATTTCCATGGAGCATATTTTGGCTTCAATTTCTCATTCAGTCGATAATGGTTTTGAGCAACCAAATATACCACGTGAATCACAACGTGGCATAGAACGCGTTACCACTTTGGCCCGCCAAAATCGACGCTCGGGTCCCACCTAAATAATAGACCAAAGTTAGGAAAAAATTCTGATTTTACCTAGAATTTTCCTACCATTTCCAACAGGAACATCATGACGTCTAAGCCCTGTAAGCCCACAATTATAACAACACAAACAAATGTCTAGATATGATTAACTGGTAAAATTAAGATAATGCATCATAATAAATTAATAAAAAAAAGACCAATATATGTACCTTACTTTCCTCTATCTGTCTATAACCAAATTCATCCACATCTACATAAATTATTTCATTATCTGAATCATAGTCATAGACTTTGATAATCGATCATGGATCTATTCTTGATAACGATGGTGGTAGTGGTGAGCTATCATCGTTCCTTTGCTTTTCTTCCACTAAAGAAGATACATTCTCACATTTGGACTTGTCAACAACAAGGCTTGTGCAGGTAGCAATATTCTATTGGGGAGATAATGAAACAAGCACTAAAACCCTTGACAGCGGCGGCCGGGGGGGGGGGGCGGGAATTAACCTCAACCCTTTCCAATAGAAAACAGGGGCCATATGTTCCTCCTGTGCAGTCATTTATTTATTTTTGGTCAAATCCCATGCAGATACATATGAGGCTTCATTTGACTACTCAATGCATGGATGTCAATGTCCATTGGCATTTTAAGGCTAATTTGCAAGTGACAAGTCTATTTAGGGATGGCAACAGTGGGGATCAAGTAGTGTAAGAGTTTGGCAGGAAAAACTCCTCGCACTCCATCCTAATTCTGGGACAGATCAAGGTTAGACACCCTATCCCTTGGTTACACAAAATACCCACACCCCATCACTCTGACGCCTTACTCCTCCCTCACCTTGTCCATTGTAGGCATATCAACAATGGTATTATCATGGTTTTAAATAATGGTATCGAGATATGTATTGATATTAGCAATACGATCATATATATCAATATTCAAAGTCTAAAATCTAAAATCTCGACATGGGTTAAATAATGACCAATAATTAAAACCCTAATTGTGCTTAGTGATTTATAACTATAATTACAGATTATTTCACTTGGAAAGGCCGAAACATGAACATCACTTCCAAAATTTTCTCAATTTTCGTTCGATACAAACAAAATAAAGAAACAAAGAAAAACGAAAGTGTCATTGATGATGGCAGATAAAATTTTAAAAAATAATAAAAAATAAATAAATAAACAGGGAAAGAGCGGGAGAATTGACATGAGGTTTAAGTAGTGGTAACACAGACGTAGCACAGTAGAGGCTTAATATCGAGTTTGATCAGCAACCCAAACCCTAGAATTGCAGATTGAAAAAATTGAGGGGAAGACCAACTCGCCTAACAAACAAAAATGAGGACCTACCTGGAAAAGACTAGAGGAGAAATTCTACTATAAAACCCCAAAAATTATAACATTTTTTTTTTGAATTTTCAAAATCTAGGTTACTGCGGTGGCAGTGCTAGGGGTTGCGACAATTGTGATTGGGGCTAGGTTGGGTTGCGTCGGTGGGTGGGTATAATAGTAATTTTACCAAATCATATAACTATATTAACTGACAAGGGAGGTCAGTGTGATTTTGGACAATAAAGGGGTGTCAATGTGATTTCATAAAATATAAGGGATGTTAGTGTAATTTACCCTTATAATAAAAATATGAAATTTGTTGTATTTTCTACAAACTCATGGGAGATCAGTGTAATTTACCAATAAAAAAAAATAATGGAACCCACCATACCACATGAAAATTCATATAAGAAGAGAACTTTCGGGGAAATAATATAATAATATACAACACAATCCTCTTTAAAAATGGAATTTTACCAAATATATGAATGAAATTGTACCATACACAAAAGAATTGCACCACCATGAAAATGAAATTATTTCTCTACAATTCAATTGAAAAGCAATTTTTCCAAGAAATTTTAGGTAATGCAATCCATGGAGATATTTTTCTCTATGAATTTTTTTCAAATTTATTTATTTATTTATTTATTTTTAATTTTTTTTATTATGAAAAACCTCCTCAAAGAAGGGTCATACTGGACTCAAGCTTGCGAACTAAACCATATATACCTACAATCATTTGCAAACCACAAGTGTCAGTTAAACTATGATGAATGCAACTCTCAGATGAACTTTAAAGGATTCCACTCTTGCTCATAAAATAAATATATAACCCCAGTCAATCTCCAAACTCGTTCAACATCTAGCCAACACAATCCTACTACCACCACCACCGCAAGTACAAAATTCTAATTATAAATTCATAAGAGGTCTGACTCCGTAAGCGTATTACCTTTGCGAAATCTTCAGTCAACTGCTCTGTATGTAATTAACCAAAACATGCAATCAACAGGAGAATATATTCTGAAGCATCCCTACCTATATTCTGAAGCATAAGTAAGAGGAGTATATAGTTCTTCCTAGAACATATAAAACTTGTATTTGCATAGGTTTTGGAGTAGTGGTTGCGGTAGAATTAGTTAAGGATTTCTGTTTGTTCGGAAGCTAATGGTTTGTACTAGCTGCTAGTTTAGTAGTTGTATTGAAGTGTGTTTCTCAAGGGTATACTCCTGTTCTCTTTTTTATAATCTGTTTCTTTCTTTCAATTAATTATTTTACCTTCCCAAAAAAAAAAAAAAAACACAAAAAAAAAAATAAAAATAAAAATCCAAAGCACACATATAATACAAATTTTAATGAAGAAAATAACAAGGTAAAGAATCTTTCATGATTTTAATTGCATTACATAAAAATAATTATAAAAATGTTCAAGGATATAGAAATCCATCACTTGCAAGCTTCAAATGGGGAAAATTGTTATTGGTCATTTTATAAAATGCTTACTTCCATGCATCATTAGATAAGAATTGTCAAAGTATACCATTGAAGCAAACAAAAGAGGATATCGATATGGACAATACTTCAACAAGACAATAAATTTAAATAGAGAAAGCCTAGAAAAGTTGTCTGACCAACAAACAAGGACTAAAAACATGAAACCGCTATAACATAACATCTATCAAAATCATCATATCCAATTAGTTAATTTACCTTGATAAGTAACTAATTTTTAGCCTACAAAGCATTACTTCAGTTTTGGAGATTCTGTCCCACACCAAGCTTAAAATGCTAATGAAAATCAACATCACCATCCTTGACCTCAAAGGTGATATAATATATAATGGCAGTACAAGCTCCCAAGTAAGCCTTTACGACCTTCAAAACCCTAGCTTTGTATTCTACACATAATGTGAATAATAAGGGCTAACAGGAATATTGTTTTGAAGTAAGTGTGTATCTCAGGCATAAGCTCCTGTTCTGTTTTCTATAAATAATGTGTTTCTTTCTTTTAATGAATTGTTTTACCTACAAAAAGAAAAAAGAAAAAAAAGAAAAAGAAATCCCAAAGCCACTCATATAGTACTAATTTGGGTGACCAAAAGAAAAAAAAAACCCAAGATATATAGCCTTTGAGAATTTTAATTCCATTACATATGTATAATTATAAGAATGTTTAATAATGTAGAAATCCATCACTTGCAAGTCTCAAGTGGGTTAAAATTGTGATTGGGCATTTATAAATGCTTAGTCTGTATGATTAAGTAAGCATTGTTAAAGAACTGGAAGGTGTTTAAAGAAGAGGTGATGTCTTTTATGAAGGAGTTTCACATTTTGGGTCGTTTGTCACATGGGATGAATAGCTCTTTTATCACATTAATACCCAAGAAGGTCAACGCTGGTCAGCTAAGTGACTATAGGTCTATAAGCCTCATTGGGTCAATGTACAAGATTTTGTCTAAAGTTCTTGCAAGTAGACTTAAATCAGTTATGTCAGAAGTAATTAGTGATACTCAATCAGCTTTTGTGGGGGGAAGGAATGTCTTGGATGGGGTTTTGATTGCGAATGAAGTTGTGGATTGGTGGAAGAAAGCCAAGAAGAGGGGGCTGCTGCTCAAGCTTGATTTTGAGAAAGCTTTTGACTCCATCAACTGGGGCTTCTTGTTTTCCATGTTATCAAATTTTGGTTTCGGTTACAAATGGATTTCATGGATGGTAGAGTGTATTTCCACTGCTAGAATCTCAGTTCTTGTGAATGGGTCTCCAACTAAAGAGTTTAGTCTTTAGAAAGGCCTCAGGCAGGGTGATCCATTATCACCTTTTCTGTTCAATCTGGCAGCCGAAGGGCTCAATATTCTTCTGCTTAGAGCTAGGGAAAAGGGATTGGTAAAAGGAGTACATGTTGGAGGTAATGGGGTGGTTGTTTTTCATCTACAATTTGCCGATGACTCACTTTTATTCTGTGAAGCGGATTTGCAGGAGGTGCTGAGCCTGAAAAGAATATTAAGGTGCTTTGAAATGGTCTCAAGGCTCAAGATTAATTACCACAAGAGTGTGGTTTGTGGGGTTGGTCTATCTGTTAATTCGATCAAGGATTTTGCTTATTTACTTAATTGTAAGATTCAAAGTTTACCTTTCAAGTTCCTTGGTCTCCCTTTGGGTACTTCACCAAGTAGAAAGAAGACTTGGAAAGCTGTTATAGATAAGGTCAAACTCAGGCTTGCTGGCTGGAAAAGGAGGCTCCTCGCTTTTGCTGGCAGATTGACTCTAATCAAATCAGTGCTGTCTAGCTTGCTTGTATATTATTTATCACTCTTTAAGTTGCCAGAAGGAGTTGCTAAGGAATTAGATAAAATTCAAGCAGCCTTCTTGTGGAGAGGCAAAGACTTGAAGAGAAAAATCCACTTAGTGCAATGGAACAAGGTGACCAAGAGCATCAATCAAGGTGGGTTGGGAATTAGGCGAATTAGAGAGGTTAATGCTTGCTTATTACTGAAGTGGTGGTGGAGATTTGCCAATGAAGAGGAGGCACTATGAAAGAAGGTGGTGTGCAGTAAATATAATATTGCTGTTGATGCTTGGTTTCCAAATCAATCTAATGGCACTTGATGGTCAAAGCTATGGGGTGATATTTTAGCAGTGGTAGAGAAAAGAATCAATCTTCTTCAATTTTTTGTTAACAATTTTCAAATTAAAGTAGGAGATGGAAATAGAGTGAGATTTTGGCATGATAAATGGTGTGGTGGAATTTGTCTTAAGGAAGCTTTCCCTAGACTCTACTCCCTTTCCACTGTTAAGTATGGTTCTCTCAAGTTTTTTGTTGATAAAAAAGGTTGCTCTGAGTTGTGGGATCTCAGTTTTAGATGAACTCTGTTTCTGTGGGAGGGTGAAGAGGTATCTAGACTCACAGCTGTGTTAAAAGCAGCTCCTGCTTTATGTTTGGGTAAAAAAGATAAACCATTATGGCTAGCATGCCAAACTGGTCAGTCCTTTGTTGCATCTCTTTACAGGCATATTGAATTGGGATTTGGTGTTAGTGTGTGGTCTAGTAGACTAGTGTGGATTAATTATCTTCGACCCAAAGTTCAATTTTTTGGGTGGTTAGCTTGGAAACATAAAATTAAAACGTCCGTCTTTCTTCAAAGGATTGGAGTTCAAGGTGAGGAAGCATCCACTGTCTGCGTCTTTTGTAAATCTGAGGCTGAATCTGCTGCACATTTACTTATTTATTGTCCTCTGGTTTGGAAGGTTTGGATTGGCCTATTGCAGTCGTGGGTGGTGCCTGGTTCGGTTGAGTGCTTGTTGTATTGGTGGGATGGTTCCTGCTTCATGAAAGCTGAAAGGAGGATTTGGAAAGCTATACCTTTAGTTGCGCTTTGGTCCATTTGGAAACATCGGAATGATTGCGTGTTTAAAAATGTTCAGCCATATATGGAGGAGCTGCATGAGTTAATTATTATTCGTCTAGCGATTTGGTTGAAGGACTATTTGAAGCACTATCAGTTTTCTATTAATGACTTCCTGCATAACATTTGGCAAATCAGAGTTTGTTTAAGAGGCAGGGTTTGTTGAGGTATTCAGTGTTTCTAATCAGATTTAGGTGCAACAGTAGCCAAGTTCTTTGTAAATGCACTGGGCTTGACTCTGTTTCCTCCTGCCTGTGTAACAGCAGTGGTTTTGCTCATTCTGGTTCATATCAGCTCTGTTTGTTGATTGGGTTTTCTAAACAGGTTTTGCTCCATTACCTCCATTCTGTTTGTTCTGTTTCTGAACCAGGCTGCTGTTGTGAAGTTTCTACATTTTGTGCTCTCTTATGGGCTGCTATGCTGTTGGTCTGTTTGGAGTCCACCATTTTTCTGAAGTTGGGTTTTTGAGTTTCTTTCTTTTTGTTTCCCTCAGGTTCTAGTTTCTCTTCGTTGGTCTCTCACCAACTAGGAGGTTGGAGCTTTTTAGCTCCAAGCTCCTCTTTATTGATGTAATTTTCATACTTTGTATGTGTTTTGTCATTAATAAAGCCTTTTCTTTTGTCGATCAAAAAAAAAAAAATGTAAGCATTGTTAAAATATGCCACTAAATAAAACAAAAGAAGATATCAATACGGACAATACTTCATTAAGAATATAAATGTAAATTGAGAAAGCATAGAAAAGTTATCCGGCCAGCAAACAAAGAACTACAAACATGAAATCATTTTAAAGTAATATCTCTCAATTATCATACCCAACTAGCTTATTTACCTTGATTAATTACTAACTTCCAGCCTACAAAGCAGTACTTCAATTCCGTAGATCCCGTCCCACACCAAAGCTTGAAATGTTAGAATAGGACCATCAACAGCATCAGCATCAGTGGTATCAAACGTGATATAAGATTGACAGCCCTCACACACCTCCAAGTTTGCCTTTACAAGCTTCAAAAACTCTAGCTTTGTATTCTACACAGAATATGAACAAAAGGGGCTAATTAAGAACACTGTGTGGGTGTGTGTGAGATTTATAATTTAAAAAGGAGATTAAAGAAACGAAAAAAAAAAAAAAAAAACAAACTGACTAAATAAAGTTAAATTAAAAAGGAAACACCTCTTTCTCATTGTACTCCTTGAGGGCTAATTTAGAAAGAGTTTTGAGGTAAAGCACGATCATTGAGGTCTATAATAGGAATAATTTTACCGCATCAGAAGGACTCTGGAAAGTCCATGACATCAAAGCCATGCAAGTGTAAGCTCACAATTAGGATAATATAAACAAATGTGTAGATATATGATTAAAAAGAAAAAGAAGCATATGTACTACCTCACTTTCCTTTATCTGCCTAGAATACTCCTTATATTCCTTGTCAGTCATCTCATGCATTCCAAACACATCCACATCTTTATAATATATCTCATCATCTGAATCATAGTTATAGAATTTGATAATCGATCTTGGATCTGTATTTTTCTGATAAAGATGGTGGTGGTGGTGGGAAATCCTCGCACCTTCGCTTCTTTGTCGGTGAAGAAGATGCATTTTCAGATTTGGACTTGTCGCAAACAAGGCTTGTACAGGAAGCCATGTTCTCTCATATAGATAATGAAACAAGCACGAAAACCCTAGATAACGAAAATTAGTATTGTAAACTACTGTAGTTGTTTTTACTTTCTTCTTTTTTTTTTTTTTGATCGGCAAAAAAACTTTATTGATGAAACATACAAAGTATGATAGGATACATCAATAAAGAGGAGCTTGGAGCTAACACAAAGCTCCAAGCGCCAGTTGGTGAGAAACCAACAAAAGAAGCAAAACCAGAAAGAAGAAGAAATGAAAAACAATGGAAACCAGCAACAACCAACAAAAGGAGCAACCAACCCAGCAGCCAAGAATCAATAGCAGCCAAGAGCAGAACAAGCCAGAGCAAACTAGAGCAAAACCAGAACAATAAACCAACATCAACAGCAGCCAAGAGCAGAACAGACCAGAGCAGGCCAGAGCAAAGCAGCTAGGGCACCTCAACAGCAGCTAGAGCAAAACCAGAACAGTATACCAGACTAGACCAGACCAGCACATACCAGACCAGACCAGACCAGCACAGCACAAAAGACCAGCCAGAGCAAAACAAGACAGAGCAAAATAGCCAAACCCAGCAGCCCAGCAGAGATCAGCACAGACCAGTAGAGCAAACCAGACCAGAGCAGGCCAGAACAAAACAGCCAGGGCAACTCAAAATAAAGACCAAAACAAAATACCAGACTAGATCAGCCAGCCCATCATAGACCAGACCAGCATAGACCAGCCTAGAGCAAAGCAGACCAGGCAGACCAGCACAACAGATCAGATCAGCCACCATGTCTGAGGCAGAATAAAACCTGTTGTAGATTTGAAACAATATCACTAACAGAGAACACCAAATGGGGTGATGAGGCCTTAACCCATAGAGCTATTCTCACCTTAATAAGATCACAAAGCACCTCCTGGTTAGGTTTAGAGCCATTAAAAACACGTTCATTTCGGAATTTCCAAATGGACCAAAGGACAGCAAGAGGAATAGCCAACCATATTTTCTTTTCCAGTTTTTTCATCCTACAGCCAGACCACCAGTGCAGTAGGTCAGGCACAAAACCAGGTAAAACCCATTGGAGACCCCACTATCGTACAATATTGGACCAAATCAGCCAAACAAAAGGGCAGAACAGGAGGATATGATTTACGTATTCAACTTCGATATTGCAGAAAACACAAGCTTGGTTGACATTTGAACCCAAGACCCCAATTCTGCAAAGAAAGCTGGCAGTCTTGACCTTGCCATGCCAAGCTAACCATCCAAAAAATTGGGCTTTGGAAGGGGCACAGTTATTCCATAGTATATTAGTGCAGCTCAGAGTATGCCCAAGAGAAGATTCCCACCAATTGTAAGCTAAGGACACAGTGAAAGAGCTTGAAGGACCAGCAATCCAAGATAATGTGTTTGATTGGGAACTGCATGAATCAGGCGCAATTCTAAGAAAATCATATAACCTAGACACCTCTTCTTCCTCCCAAGCCAGTAAAACTCTTATAAAACCAAGATTCCAATCCACAAGACCAACTCTTCTCTAATAGTAGGCATCAACCACACCCATCTTATCAATGGATAAGGTGAATAGCCTGGGGAATACCTCCTTAAGGCAAACATTTCCTGCCCATTTATCCCACCAGAATAGAGACCTCCTACCATCCCCCAACATAATGGTGGAATTATTAATATAAAAGTTATATAGCACTGAGCTTGATAGGACAGAAGTTAAGATATCAGCCCAGATTTTGGAGCCACTGCCACCCAAACTAGGACTCTAGCTGCCACCCCTTAAGTTGTATTTGTTACAGATTACAGCTTTCCAAAGAGAGTGATTCTCAGTCCCAAAGTGCCACCACCATTTTAGAAGAAGACAAACATTCATAATATTAATTCTTCTCACCCCCAAGCCACCAAACCTTTTCTTTAATGTGACCATATCCCACTTAACCAAATGCACCTTTCTTCTTATATCAGATCCACCCCAGAGGAAAGAGGATTGCAATTTCTCTATCTCCTTAGCCACTCCAGCAGGTACTTTAAACAGAGAGAGATAGTACGTGGGCAAATTGGACATAAAGATTTTGTTAAGGTCAACCTTCCAGCAAAGGAGAGTAGTCTCTTCTTCCATGAGGCTAGTTTCAACTTGAGCTTCTCAAGAACAGGTTTCCAAGTGCTTTTCCATCCTGGATTTGCTCCCATGGGCAACCCTAAGTGCTTAAGAGGTAGTTTATGGTACAAGCAATTAAGTCTACTAGCAAAGTTATGCAACAAATCCTCGTCCACCCCAATGCCACTGATTACACTCTTGTGATAATTAATTTTTAAACTCGAGAGTAGCTCAAAGCATCTTAAAATTCTTTTGATATTCACCACTTCCTCCCAATTAGCTTCACAAAACAAGACAGTATCATCCGCAAATTGTAAATGGGATATAGAAAATCCAGATTGTCCCACTTGATCTCCTTTTAAAAGTCCCAGTACTTTTGCTTTAGACAGCAGAATATTAAGGTCCTCAGCTACTATGTTGAAGAGGAAAGGGGACAAGGGATCGCCCTGTCTTAGACCCCTTTGTGGATGGAATTCAGTAGTTGGTGAACCATTGACCAGAACTGAAATTCTAGTAGAAGACACACAAGCTTTGATCCATTTGATTCATTTATCGCCAAACCCAAAATTGGATAGCATGGAAAATAAGAAGTCCTAATTAACGGAATCAAATGCTTTTTCAAAGTCCAATTTGAGAATAAGGCCTTTACTTTTCGATTTCCTCCACTCATCAACAATCTCATTTGCAATCAGAACCCCATCAAGTATATTCCAGCCTTCCACAAAAGCTGACTGAACCTCACCAATGATCCTAGGCATAACCAATTTTAATCTATTAGATAACACCTTGACAAGAATTTTGTAAAGGGAGCCAATCAAACTAATTGGCCTAAAGTCATTTAGAGAAGAGGGGCTATCCGATTTTGGAATAAAAGCAATGAATGAGCTGTTTACTCCTCCAACAAAACATGCATTACGATGAAATTTGCTCATGAAATTGACCACATCGGATTTCACAATGCTCCAACATTTTTTAAAGAATGCCATGTTGAAACCGTCAGGCCCAGGGGCTTTATTACCCTCACAAGACATGATAACATGTCTGATTTCCTCTTCAGTGAACTCACCCTCTAAATGTGCTATAGCTTGTGCACCATCAATGTTCTTAAAGGGGCCAGATAATTTGGGTCTGGAACCCCAAGATTCAGAAAAGAGCCTAGAAAAGTGATTGAAAACTGCAACCCGAACCTCCCTAGGCTCCTCAATCCGAGAGCCATTCACAAACAATGAGCCCAAGGTGTTCCTACTATTTCTGCTACATGCCATGATGGGGAAAAACCTTGTATTTCTGTCCCCTTTCAGAGCCCAATTTTGTCTAGATTTCTGCAGCCAAATCCATTCTAACATTTTGTTCAATCTCCAAGCTTTACCCCTAATTTCCTTTTTTCTACAAGATTCTGTGGAGAGTAGTGACCTTTCCTTAGCTAGTAAATCTAAAGCGTGAGCTTCCTCTTCAAGACTTTTTAACCTGGATTCAACCCTCCCAAATACCTCCAAATTCCATTGTTTTAATACCTGTTTCAGTGCTTTGAATTTCATAAGGCATTTATATCCTGCCCACCCTTCTATATTCATCTCAGACCAGCTTTGTTTCACAAAAGGTATGAACTTGGGATGCAAGAGCCAAGCATTGAGAAATCTAAATGGTCGAGGGCCCCAATCTCTATCATCCTCCATCAAAATAATTGGGCAGTGATTTGACAGTTGTCTAGGAAGACCCCAGAGTTTGAGAGAAAAGTTTTGGATCCATTCATGATGAACTAGGAATCTATCAATTCTACTCCAATTAGCCCTATCCTGAGAGTTACACCAAGTAAATTTCCTCCCAAGCATGGGCATGTCCATTAGATCCATTTGTTCTATCATGGTGTTGAAGTCCCTCATTCCTCTGTCTCTGCTGGAACATCCAACTCTCTCAGATAAATTCCTAATTTCATTAAAATCCCCACCCATACACTAAGGCCCTGGAAAATTGGTTTTAAGCTTCACTAGATTGACCTAGAGCTCTTGCCTTTTTGCCACATCATTAGGAGCATATATATTAACAATGACACAATGAAAACTAAAAAATAGTGTACCTGACAGCAACAAGAAACTATGATTGCAACAGGAAGCATTAAGTTGGAAGACATTTGGATTCTAAATGCACAACAGACCCCCAACTCTACCAACAGCATCAACTGCCATAAATTCAAATTGGTCACTGGGCCACATGGATCTTATGAGACCTATGCTTACCTCAGACTTTTTAGTCTCTTGAAGTAAGATAATATCCACTTTTCTTTCAAGAACACCTTTCTTGATCTTTCTTCTTTTCTCTGGTCTGCCAATCCCTCTTGTATTCCATGATTGAATCTTCATGTAGACAAATTTACACTCTTTGTTCCCTGCCAGCAGTAGCCTAGTTGGCATCCCCAACCCGAGCTCTAACCTTCTCCAGATCGATAGCTTCCAGTTGCTGTAATTTGCTAATAACCTCCTCATCCATCCCTTCAAAATCAATGCCAAGAGTTTTACCCAAAGCCAAGGTAGCTTCCGGCTCAGACGGAGCAAACCTCCCTCTACTGGATTTGCTTGTCATTGAGAGTGAAATGGAAGCCGCTGCTGATCTGAAGACAGCCCCCTTCCGCAGGTTCAGTGTCTTTTTTCCGAAACTAGAGGGTCCAATCCGAAGGCTTTTCATCACCCGATGCTTCATTCTTGTTTCTTTCCTCTGAAAGCTGGAGCTATTTG
Organism: Camellia granthamiana; assembly: GCA_036172215.1. Classification (NCBI taxonomy): domain Eukaryota; kingdom Viridiplantae; phylum Streptophyta; class Magnoliopsida; order Ericales; family Theaceae; genus Camellia; species Camellia granthamiana. The sequence continues at coordinate 34,186 of JAXFYN010000310.1, read as the reverse complement.
GGAGTGAGCTGGTAACACACAACCCCTCTATTTGCTTAGGTTGAAGATGATCCAAATCCCCTACACTTTGAATTATTGGAGCAGTATGTAAGATTGGGTTGCATATATCTGTATGAACCAGCCCAATAGTGAGAGGAGCTATCCTACTTGGGTCGACAACCGAGTGGTCCAAGATTGTTAGGTCCACTATAAATTAATCCCTCGGCCCAAGTTATCAGGCCCACACAGAGTTTTAATCAATCCAGAAGTTTGAATTTGAACTTCGAACCTCCCTCCATCATCAACAGCTCTCATCTTGGGAGTCACCAGCAGTCTTGCAGAGCTCTCCTGACATACGTAGCCGATTTTGTCTGACATGCCTTTCTACAGATCTGATTCAGCCACCACCGAAGTGTCTCTGAGCTGGTCATCTTCCACTATGATGTTGCTGCTATCATGTGCTTCCATTATTACATGATCATCCCCTTCCTCATGCTTACTCCCTCTATCTGCAATCTGATTGCCCACTTTTACAAGATTACTATTACGGATTCCACCAAAATGCTCTTCAGATGAATTGTTGAGACTGGACATCTTCACATCTTTGATGATAAGGATTTGTTCCTCGCACACCCTAACTGGGTAGAGAACACACTTGCATTTTAAGCTGAGGGTTTGATTAATGGGATCCATAATGTTTGTCGTAATCTGCACTTTTCCATATTGAAAATGATTTAAATTGCGAGTATCCTCATCCAAAACAGTCACAATACCCCATATCTTACCAATGTTAATGAAAGTGTTACAACTCCAAAGATTTAGTGGAACTCCATAACAGCTAAGCCAAACATGTCGTTCTTGGGTAATTGACATCCCATGTTTCCATTCGAGAACTGAATCGCACCATTCATTTAGCTAGCTCTTCATTGACAGAAATTTTTCCTTCATAATCTCCTGAGACTGAAATGTTAGGACCAAATCTCTTCCACCACCGACTCTTACTTGAACTTCCCTAAGATCTCTTCTTGCTATTTCTTTCTTGAAGTCTTCCACAGCGTAGAGTGGTTTTAACCTGGCTATGACACTCTCATATAGCCATCCATTACCTTCATCAGAGGCTTTAATAATGCTGGAGGTGTTAGATCCTGTTACCTTGCCACTCACCACCTTCGCAAAAGATCTCTTACCTTGGTGTCCCACATGTGTTCTGTTGGGTTCCTCTGCAAACTTTCTAGTCTGCATTGATGGACCAGCCTTATGTTTTGTACCATATTCCTTACCATAATCTGCCATTTTAACCTTTAATGCTTTATCATCACACCAGAGCCCATTGGCTTTTTGAATAGCCATATCTGCTGCAACAGAACAATTATACCTGACAAAGCCAAACCGGGATCTTGTCATTTTCCTCCTCTTGTTCGGAATGAAAGTATCAACCACAACACCATAGTTGGAGAATATTGAATACAGCCCTTTAGCTCGCATTGCTTCGGGTAGATTGTCCACAAAGACAGAGTGGATAGACACATTCGTCCTACTATTCCATACTCCTCTTCCGCCATGTCTTCGAACCACCGGTTGCTATCCTCCATCACTTGGCTTTGCCATTTCCTTACAGATTGAACACCACTTGAAAAAGAAAAGAAGAAAACTACAAGAAACAACCGTCGTGAATGTACAGTTGTTTTTACTTTCATTTTGTTTGTTTGAATGTTTGTTTGGATCTTCAATCTGTTGTAGTTGTTTTTACTTTCTGACAATCAAAACAAAAGATTGAAGATCCAAACAAACATTCAAACAAACAAAATGAAAAACAAAACTGTCATTGATTGAACCCTAGGATTGCAGATTGAAAAAATAGAATAGGGTGAGAGGGCAAACAATCACGGGGAAATAAACGATAGAAAATCAAAATTCATTCACAATACAATCCCAATTGAGGAAAACCCCCTAACAAATTTACATTTTCTCTGTTGAGATTATTTAATATGAAATCTGATGCGAATAGAGTGAGTTCAAGAGAAAAAATTGAGAGCAAAAAAACAAATAAAAAGTAAACTTGGCACAGCACAGGCAGCGATGAATGGCAACGGAACAGGTTAGACAAGAAGGTAGTTGCGTAGAAATTAAAATAATGCGATAATTATTTATATTATGTTTTTGGATATCATTTCAAATTTATTCTAAAAATATTATGTATGTATCAAAAATTGTAGAGTAGTATGTACAATTAAATAAATATTCATCAGAATTACACTTTAATCATTTCTAAATTAAATAAATAAAATCTCCTCAAACCCATCTCCTAAGATCATTGCTTCAAATCAATTTTTCAATTTAAAAAAATAATAAATATTCACATGTCTCACATAATTTCCGAATTAAACAAACAAATAAATAAAAATCTCTTCAAACCCATCTCCTAAGATCATTGCCTAAAATTCATCTTTTCCTAATATCAAATACAGAATTACAGTTTTTTGACCTTCTAATTTAAAGAAATGAATTAAATATTTATTCGTCCACCTTCTAAAATATTTACCTAAAATCCTTCCTTCCTTCCTTCCCTAAAATTAATAAATAAAAAGATCAATTCAAGTCTATTCATATAAATTTTAAATTAATAAAATAAATAAATAAAATTTTTCAAAATTAAACAAACAAATAAATAAAATCTCTTCAAACCCATCCTCTAAGATCATTGTCTAAAATTCGTCATTTCCTAAATCAAATATAGAAACACAATTTGTTGACCTTCCAATTTAAAGAAATGAATTAAATAATTATTTGTCCATCCTCTAAAATCCCTAAAATAAATCAAAGAAAGATCAATTTAAATCTGTTCATATTATTTTATATTAAAAAAATTAATAGTGCTACACGCACTAATTAATATACTAATTAGTGTAGCAACATAGTTATGTCACTGTCATTTTAAAACTATGACCCCGCCAATTACACAAATTATAAAGATCCAAAACCTTTAAAATTATGTCGCATCATTCATTAGTACATTAATTGGCATACCAATTGGTGCATATAGCATTATTCTAAAAAAAATAAATAAATAAAATTTATTCTAACATCTTTACCTAAAATAAAAATATCAATTCAAATTGATCATTGCCTAAAATCAAATTTTCAATTTTAAAAAATAATTCAGTGTGTTTGGTTTCAGTTTTCTGAATTTAGTTTTCTGAAAATTGAGTTTTTTGTTTTTCGTATTTTTTTTAGTGAATATTTTTAAAATTTTAATTAATTTTTTTACTCTTTTAAATACACCTTACTTAGATATATCTAAAACAGTAAAATATTTGTGAAAAAATATTTTAAAAAATTAATAAATACACAAAAATACGAAAATGTACTGAATTTTCGTAATTTTTTGATATTTAGTGTAGTTTTTAGTTTTTAAAGATTTTTTTCACAAATATTATACTTTTTAAGTGTATTTATGTTAGATGTGTCTAAAATTTTTTTAAAAAATGCTTAAAATATTAAAAAAATTCATTGAAAACAGTAAAATATGAAAAATAAAAAACTAGAATTTTCTGAAAACTATTATTCAAGTGTCTTACATAATTTTTTAATTAAAAAATAGATAAATAAAATCTTTTTAAACTAATTTTTGAGCGCTCTAATCTCTCAAACTAATTTTTATAATTTTTTGATTTAAAAAAATGGGAAAACAAAATTAATTGGTTAGCCTATCAAGAAATAAATTTTAAAATTCAAAATTATGAGAATTATCCCATAATTTTTGAGTTTTAAAAAGAGAGAATCACTCAAATATAGAATAGGAAAACATAAAATTATGCTTTTCAATTTTTATTTTTTATTTTTTTGAAGTAAATATTTTTAAAATTTGAAATTATATAAGATTAAAGTTATATTTGGAATTTCCTTTAAAAGTTTTTAACTTTCAACTTAGATGGCTAAATTTTATTGTTGACTTTTTATTTTAAGATTTTTAATTTTCAAAATTATAGATATCATTAGATGGACTAATATTTCTATGCCATGTGTATTTACTAAAATTTTAAAATTTTAAAAATTAAAATTTTAGATTAATGTTTTAGAGCTAAAACACTTTAGATGAAAAATCCTTATAGTTTTCTATTCCACAATATTGCAATGTTGTAAGAATTAATTCAAATCAGTAATAGCATGAGAATATATACAAAGCAAAACAAAGTCAACAATAAAAAAAGATTAAATTTCATTTAATTTCTAATCCAAACAGATTAAACAGAATAAAAATTGTCCATAGGTTTACTGCTTGCATAAAGCCTTGCAACCTCGAGTTTACTTTCTTCGGTGCATAGGCTTCAATAATAATAATAATAATAATAATAATAATTAAGAATAAATAAAGAAATAATCAAAATGGATGTAGCATAGGAAGAGGGAAAACGGGAGAGAAAACCTACGACTTGGTGAATGAGTATCTGAAAAGAAAATTGGATTAACCGACAAGAACACATATCAATCACCTTTATACACAAGCTCCCAAGCTATTTATTTGTAATGGTGCTTCTCATTATAGTCCTCAACTTTGTTGTGTGCTCACAATGACTTAAGAGCCTATGGAAACTTGGAAAGGAGAATTGAAGAAGAGGGGAAAAAAAAAAAAAAAGGTAAAAGAAACATGAATGAAAGAGGGCAGAAAAGAAGGGTGATTTGAGAGAGTTTAAAGGTATTGTGCCTTTGTTTGGATTTTCTTTAAAATTCAAAAAGTCAAAACAAATAAGGATAGAGTGAGAGAAGTATGCCACATAAGAAGTAGAGTGAATTTATAATTACAAAAATTCAGAAAAATTAGTTTAAGATTTTAGAGGTATTATAATCGTTCATATCAGAATCCCTTTTTGCTTATATAATGTATAAATAAATAGATAACCTTGTATATATGTTAATGTAATAAACATTGTATCTGTACGATTTATTATATTTATAAACAGTAAAAAAAAAGTAAGTTATATTGAATTTCTTTAAATTAAATATATATATATATTTATAATAAATTGTATAAGTTTGGAATAATTATGCTGTGTTTCTTAAGATATTTTAGCCATAATTATAAATAAATCTAGGTTTGAGTCAGGTAACAAAATAAATCTTGAATTTTTAATTTTATGAATTTAAACCTTATATTTTAGATTTGTTTTCAATCTAAATTATTTGTCTATTTTTATTAAGTAAAATCGACCAAAAAAAAAAAAAGAGTATTTTAATCATTAAACTCATGAAAAATGTTATTTTAAACATTTTAAGTATACCTACATTAAGTTTAATGACTAAAATATTATTTTTTTGTCAATTTTAGTTAACAAAAATAGGCGATAGTTTAGAGAGTTTTTTTTTTTTTAATATTCTAAAAATAAAAAATATTTAGAGAATTGACCCACTTTTCAAACTATTTGAAAAACTAACCTACTTTTGAAATGACATTTTGAAAATGCAATTTTGAAATTGAAATTGCATTTTCAACATGCAATTTCACTTTGAAATAGCATGTTGAAAATGCGATTTCATGTCATCATAAATTACATTTTCAACATGCGATTTCAAGGTGAAATTGCGTATTGAAAATGTAATTTTAATTTCAAAATCGCAATTTGAAAATGCGATTTCAAAAAGTAGGTTAGTTTTCTAAATAGTTTGAAAAGTGATTCAATTCTCTAAATAGTTTTTTTTTTAGAATATTAAAAAAAAAAACTCATAATTTAGATTGAAAACAAGTCAAAAAAATTAATGTTTAAATTGATAAAATTAAAAATTCTGGATTTATTTTATTTTATTACAATGCTTAAACTTTAAGACTTTTTGTTTAATTGTCCCAAAAAATTCTATTGTCGTCTCTAGAATACATATTTTATCTTATTTAATTTTGTGTCTTCTATATTTTAATGAGTGTTTGAGATTAAGTTTTTTAATAATTTTTTGACATTTTGAGAAGATTAGTTTTTTTAATTTAATTTTTTTTTTAATTTTATAAATGACTTTTTAATTGAATGAAAAAACATGACTTTTAATTTTGAGTCCTTCTAACAAGTGGGCGCAAGAAAAATACAAAATAATTGTCTGGGTCCTAATACACTTTCCATTAATTTCATAATAATTTTCACTCACTTTAAAATACTTTTGAACTTTTTCACTGTTTCTTAAACAATTTTTACACTAGTCCCAACATTAAATATGCATAAGGGGGTATTTGTTAACATTTGTCTTTAATGCTTGAATTTTTCATTTGACCTTTCCGAAGGTGTAAATGGAGAGTAGTTTGGCCTTTTTAAATTGGTAGAAATATTTCTTACTTTTTTTTTGCATGCCAAACACATTTTGGCTCTTTCAGCCAAACAAGCGCCCCAACTTTCGGATTATTAATAAACTAAATAGACCTCAATTTATAATTTCAAATAATCTAATAAACTAAAATATACAAATCAATTTCCAAAAATAATTACACAAATATCTCCAAAATATTATATAATGGTGGGCCCAAAATCTCTAACACAAATAATCCCTTTAGTGCTTCAACCCCGATTGTCACTAAATTATTCTGTACCTGAAAAATAAATTAACTCGGAAAGTATATAATACGATAGGAATAACAATACTCGAATAGAGAATAAATTAATAGGGATCCAACAATTTACGACATGACACAAATGATTCGATTCGAATTAACAAGCAATTTACCAAGTTGCATAAACAAAATAAACTCAATAAATGATAATTTATCCAAGACTAACTATCCAGTCCTATTCAATACATGACCAGTAATCGGCCTCACCCATCTCACTCAAACACAATCGCTTATCTGGGCATATTGGTGCAAGCTACAGGTAGGGTCCATTCAATCCATATACGGAGCATTTTCACGGCATTTAGTCAAACAAATCAACATTTTTAAAACAGAATGACATAGCAAAATTTTTATCAAAAGACCAGAGTAATCAGATAAATCAACATAGAGGTTTATAGAAAAAGCATATTGTATACCATCTGAATAAGCTCAAAAAAATTTCAAACACCACTTGATGCTAAATCATTCCATCACTAATACTTTAATCATTCAATATTTCTCCATAGGTCTTCAGAAATAGCAGACTAAAATTCTAAGGTAAAAGATATATAAAGGTCTGACAAAATTTACAATTTCACTCTTAAATAAAATTATTAATTCTCACTCTAAATACTCTCAAACTAAACTCAAAACTTATATCATAATGAAAGAAAAAAATAAAGAATAAAGAAATGATGGCATAACAATCAAAAGGATACTAATCCATATTTCAATTTTTTTTTTTTAAAGTCAAAAAATATATTAATCTAAAACTTTCCAAACAAGGTCTAAATCACCATTAATGCTTTTTATCATAATATTAACACTTTAAAAATATGAGATTTCATAACCTTAATTTCTTAACTTTTTTATTTTATTTTTATGCCAAACACATTTTTTCCATTCTACCGTCGTTGTCCTGCCATTTGCACTGGTATCACCACCGTCACTTAAGCATCACTTCTAGCTCGTTATATCATAATATTAAAAATAAAAAAAAAATAAAAAAAAAACCAAAAATAACTAGACATGACAAGAATTGACGAAGGCATGAAGCAATTTCTGTAGATCGATATTTCTTATTGAACACGAAATTCATGTTTCCATACAAAAACATGTAATCATCCATACTATAAATTAAACATTAATATGTGATTTGAATTTAGGACAACATATTCATAAATTTCTTTTCACCTATTTATATTTTATTTAGTCTAAATTATTTTATTATATTCCAATAAGTCATATAATTATCAAAATATCACTAATAATAATATTTACATTGATAGTGTGAATATTCTGTGATATGAATATTCACACTATCAATGTAAATATTCACACCGTTAATGTGAATATTCATATCGTAAAATATGAATGTTCACATCATCAAGTTGCTAACTGTTCAAAAAATATTTGTAAGGATAAAATTATCCATAAAATATCTTAAATATGAGAATAAGGATTTGATGAATCAAATATCTAAATACTAGGACTTATTGGAATACAATGATATATTATGGACTAATTGGATTACAAGTACTTGAAAAAGGATTTCTTAATAAATCTCCCTTAAATTTAATATATACATAAATCTTATAAGAGATTTTATTAGGAAATTATTTTTCAATTACTTGTATCTTAATTAGTCCATAATATATTTTTATATTCTAATAAGTCTCATTATTTGAATATTTGATCTACCAAATCTTAATCCTCATATTTAAGATATTCTATGAATAATTTTGTCCTTTCAAATATTTTTTAAATGCTTAGTAACTTGGTGATATGAACATTCATATTTGACAGTATAAATGTTCACATCATGAAACATTCATACTGTTAATGTGAATATTATTATTAGAGATATTTTGGTTACTATATCAAAAATAAAACTTATTGAAACATAATAAAATAATTTTGATTAAATGAAACATAAATAAAGAATAATTTATGAATAAATACCCCATCTCATAACACAGTATTTAAATCTCAAACTTTATTAACATTCTTAATCATTTTTCTATACAACTTTTTGAACAGTTAAACTTTTCAATCACCTAATTTCATTGCCACAAAATTACAAAAGTTTAATTATAAATTATTTTTATAGGACTGCTATGTATCCCTATCTTTTTACTTTGATCCCCCACCTCTTTCAACTCACCCAGTAAAATGAAATCCCTCCATTTTCTCTTCGAACCTCTATCTTAATACCAATCATACTCTTAACCCCAAATCCAAACCAAAGCCCAAACCCTAATCCCATCTCCACAAACTTTGGCAACCACTGTCGCTAACCCACCTGCGTTGTTGTGTCGGTATCACCATGCACGGTCATCACAATTGACGCTGCTTTGAGTAGTTTTAGAGAGAGAGAGAGAGGGGGGGAGATTTGAGATATGTACGAATTGTGATTTGCGTTTTGTGGGGAATTTCGTCGGATGATTGGAGGAAAGAGACGGTGGTTAATGCGGCAGTGAAGGTGCTGTGGCGGGGGTTGACGGCGAGGGAAAGAAATGAGAAAGTGAAGTTGGAGAAGTTGGAGAGAGAGAGAGAGAGAGAGCGGAGAAGGAGAAGCACTATGAGCAACAAACAGAGCGAAAGTAGAGAAGGTTGATGCGAGTTTCAAGGCAGTCGATAAGAATGGGTATCACCTCTTTTGAAAGTGTAGAACACTGGACTTGCTTATCACTATCATCAGCATCTCTGTTTGTTTGTATGTCTCTGTCTTAGTGAGCCCAAAAGAAGAAGAAGAAGAATGAGGAGAGAGAGAGAGAGAAAGAGAGAGAGATCCCAAATTAGAGAGAGAAATGAGAAGGGATTACGGTGGTGAGAGGTGGTGGGAGGGTGGTTACTAGTAAAGAGGCACTAAGATGGCTACTAGAGGAGGCTGTTGGTTAGATTGGAGTGAAATAGAGTGGTGAGAGATGGTAGAAGGGTGGTTACTGGTAAAGAGGCATTGAGATGGCTACTAGAGGAGGCTGTTGGTCAGATTGGAGTAAGATATAGTGGAGTGAAGAGGAGTGGAGTGGAGTGGAGGTGGAGGTGGATGTGGGGTTGGGGTTGGGGTTAGGGTTAGGATTAGAGTTGGAAGCATAGAGATGTGTCAAAAATGGAAATTGATGTTAGGGCAAAATTGTAATTAAAAAAAATAGAAAATGTGGGGATACAAAGGAAAAATGTGGGGCATTTAGCAGTAAGGGTGAATATTAGCATCTTGGCCCATGTATCCCGCCCGGCCCAGTGGGCTGGGACAACATTTTTAGTTTGAAATATTAATAGATTAGGTTTGGGATTTATACTTTCAACCCAATATATATTTGTTTGCAAAGATTTAGACTTTATCTTTTTAAATTTTTATTAAAACTCACACTTGTAGCGATGTGTGATTGAATTTGATGGGCATAGCCCAAGAGGGCCCAACCCATGGTTACCCTGGGCTACCCAAATAATTACTTGATTAGTTATCATTATAAAACCCAACAAATAAGGCTCAATAGAGAATAGAGAACCCATAGTGGTCCAAACCCGGTTACAACTAGACACGTGTCGAGTGGAGAATCAGTCACCTGGCAGACAAAGATTTTGCAGAGTTATTGAGCCCACACGCCAAGCATTAAATGAGACCGTTAAAGCATTAAATGCAACAAGACCTCTCACTCTGGGACGTGATAAAACCACCATGGCCGATGACAAGTAGGTTGTAGGCTTTCAGCCAATGAGATAGCATTAATAGACAAGGAAATGATTAGCAAGAGATATAAAGAAGCTTCTGAAGAATGCTTGGTAACAAGTAATTCACACACACACACACACACACACACACACACACACACACACTCTCTCTCTCTCTCTCTCTCTCTACTCTCAACCCTTTCTCCACACACACACACACACACACACACACTCTCTCTCTCTCTCTCTCTACTCTCAACCCTTTCTCTAAACTGTTATTCTGACCAAAACCTTATTTAATTTGATCGTCAGAGTGTCCATAGGAAGGAACCACCCCATTTTGGAACCTTTCTACTGGACTTGTTGCAAGTGTGATCAAGAAACGAAGGACAATCGACTCATGGAGTGCTTGGATCTGTCCGACCCATCTCCTGTGGACAAAAGTGCATTATCAGTTGGTGCCATCTGTGGGAACCTGCTCCGGCTGATAGTGTGTTCATAGTCATCGAAAACGGTTCCTTTCGCACCTACCTTCTTCATCAGAGTGAATGGTTATGACGAGATCCATGGCTTTGCAACATAATGCTGGAAACTCTCAAGCTGAGTCCTCCAACCCAAATAACCCACCTCCATATTTTGCAGAACTTACTAACAGCATCAACCATTTAGCTGAGCAAAACCAAGCACTAATTAACGTTTTGCTCCAACATGATTTACCTGCTTCTGCTTCTGCTTCTGCTCCTCCTCCACCACCGCAAGCCATTTCTTCAAACCGAGAACAAACCCAAAACCACCACTACCCATACCAACCACATGTCTTCCAAGGACCGTTTATCCCACCCTTCGCTCCACAAGCTCAGCTGTCGAACCTGGAGAGTCTGTATCCCCCTCCTCAGGGTTCTTAGCTTCATCAAGAGGAGTCTCAACCTTTCTATAACCGTCATCCACTATATCACGCTGCCATCCCTGAAGGAGAAGCTAGCAGTGTTCAACCCTCACTCCATGCCATATGAGACAATGCTCCCATTTGGGATGAAGAACTACAAGCCATAAAACTCCAGCTTTAGGGGGTTATGCAGAACATGCAAAATAAACCTTCCTCCACTGACAACTCCCCCTTTACCACTTCTATCAGAGATAAACCATTACCCCCTAAGTTCAAAATGCCATTGATCGACACCTTCGACGATACAACTGATCTGGTCAACCACTTGGAAGCATACAGGACGACCTGTTCAATAGAACTATCCTGCCCTCACAACTCACAGCCCAAACATACAAGCATACATGAATTCAATCACATAACACTTTCTAAATTTCAGGTTATATCCATGAAATACAAATATTAGATGAGAGGGTAATTTATATGGTTAAATTGGGCTGAGCTGGGCAATGGGCTGTTAATGGGCCAAAATAAGAAAGACAGAGTGAAGGGGCCTTTGCAGTTAGTCCGATCCCAAAGCCCGAAAGTTAGACCGGTCCGAGGGAGGCTTAATGATTAGTCCAGTCACAGAAGGCCTTATTTTTAGTCCGGTCTAGAAGAGTACTGCAGATGTTTCAGTCGCCATAGTTAGCCCGGTCATGGCATATGGAACCGAGGTATGCTAAGCCCTCTTCAGGACTTGGTTTTGGGTTAGTTCGGTTTAACTCTTCTATGGATAGCTCGGTCTTGGCATGTGAAGTCGAGGTAGGAGAAAGGCGAGGAAGAGCCGAACTAATAGTTAGATCGGTCATTCCAGCTAGTCTAGCATGGCAGTGTTATTTCGGTCGTATGGAAATCCAGCCATGGTAAAACCATCTCACTTGGTTTAAGCAGTGAGGGGCTGTTGAAAGATAAGCATTATCTTTCAGGAGTATGAATCCTAGGAGGACTCTACATGCAGGCGTAGAAGTCCTACTTGGATTGTGCCACACGGAACCTATAAAAGCCCACAAACATCACCTATGGAGAGGTAACGCAACTTCGATTCCCGAATACACAGAGCTTTTGTCTATTTGTCTAGTTTGCTAACTTAGGCATCGGAAAGGTTTCCGGCACACACCTGCCGGCTAGCTCACGTTAGTATTTTCAGGTAATAGAGCGACGTCGTACGAAGGAGCGCAGACTTGATCAACAGGATTATACGAGAAGGTTTATTTCTTTCCCGTACAATTGGCGCCGTCGTGGGAATACAGACAAGAACAGAACCTCTTGATCAAGGTTTTCCTCTTTAGAATCAATGGTGCATAACGAAGATTTGCCACAGTCCGCCATTGACGAGAAAACACCAGAAGGAGGTGCGAGGCGCGAAGGCCTACCTTCTATCCCTCCTATGGCGGACTTGGAGCCACAAAGACAAAATCCCAGGAGGGATACAAGGGGGAGAAGGCGGACTAACAGCCCCCGTCACTCTCGTTCACAGAGTCCAGAGAGACAAAGGCGAAGGATTGATCCTCAAGATTTGGAGGATCGCGTCAAGGAGCAGAACGAATTGATACAACAGATGGCGGCGGACATGGAATCTCTAAAGCGCTAGATGAAGGGAAAAGGAGTGGCGACAGGAGAGGGACGCACAAGCAAGACGCCCTCTCGCCACTCGGAAGATCGTAGTAGGAATACCACACCCTTATAAGGAGAGAGTAGAAGCCTCAGGACAGGCAATACCCAATCCAGGTCTTCCAGAACTCGTCACTCCAGGTCTGAGAGGACGAGATTTGAGAGGTCGTACACTGAAGGAAGCACCTATTGGCCCTCACATACGCACCAAACGAGATCCAGACAGACGAAGTTGCCCAGATCATCTGACTTACGAACCGTGCTCGAAGAGAAGGCACGGTGGAAGGAGGACGCCAGGGCACGTGATCCACACAGAGTTTCTGCCTTACAGCGGTTGGCTCCTCGGACGCATGGAAGCATCGAGGTTGGAATGCCAATACCGCGCCCTGCCTACGAACCAACGGACAAGGCATTAGCAAGGCTGCAGACCTCGCTGTTCATTCCAGCGATTAAAAACGCGCCCCTACCATCAGGCTTCCTTCAGCCCAAATTCACTACATATGAAGGAAAGACGGACCCCTACTCACACTTGAGCCACTTTCGCCAGGTCATGGCTGTTTACCGGCGAAACGAGGCTTTCATGTGCATCCTCTTCCCATCTAGCCTTGGTGACCTAGGCTTGACTTGGTTTGAAAAACTTCCCGAAGGCAGCATAGCCTCTTGGGCACAATTGGCAGAGGCGTTCATAACGAGGTTCAGAACGAACACCAAAACCCCGGTGGAGATCGATCAACTGCTCTCCATCGACATGGGCGACAAGGAGACCCTAAGATCCTACAATAGTCGCTATTGGGAGACCTTCAACTAGATTGGGGATTGCCCCACCAATCTCGCCATTGCACAATACAAAAGAGGCCTTCCAGTCTGGAACAGACTAAGGGACTTAATCACCATGACACCGCCCATCACCATGGAAGCCTTGATGGAAAGAGTGCATCAGCACATCAGGGTGGAGGAGGATGGCGCACGTGTCAAAACAAAATCTAGCACGACCGCAGTACTGGAGAAAAAGGGGTCAACAAAGGTCAACGCGGTAGACCATCCAAACAAAAACGGACGAGGCAGGCGAGACAACGGGGAGGACCAGGATAAAAGATGGTTGAGAGTCCGCACTGCCATAACCACGATATTCAAGAAACCGATCTACCGGATTCTAAGCGAAATACGCGATGAACCTTTCGTCAGATGGCCAGCTAAGCTAGGAGAAGCTCAGAAAGACTACGACGAAAGATCACGATGCACCTTCCACAAGGAAAAGGGGCACCGTACTGAAAATTGCACGCCATTGAGGCAGCACCTGGAGGAGTTGGTGGCAGCCGGTCACCTGGATAAATACATTGAAGGAGGGACGCAACCAGCCCCCCAGGACCACAATAACCCCAACAGGATGCCAATCGACGCCCCACCTCAAGGCATAATCAATGTGATACATGGAGTCTTCGAACCTGAGCATGTATGCGAGCTCAAAGGGTCAATCAAGAAGGCTGAGCACTTAAGAGAGGTACCAAGTGCACAACCTACCATAAAAAATGGGAAGCCAGAGGCCACGAACGTCATGTCTTTTTCAGATAGAGACTTGGTGAGGATATATTGCCCTCACAATGATGCCCTGGTTGTCACTCTCCGAGTCCAGGATTTTGACGTCAAGCGGATTTTGATTGACCAGGGTAGTTCATGTGAAATAATGTACTACGAAACATTTAAACAATTGAAGTTACAAGATAAAGACTTGGCACCTGCCGTATCTCCCCTGATTGGATTCAACTCAATGCCAGAGTGGCCAGTCGGCAAAATAATTCTTCCAGTTAGAGCAGGAAGCGTAACGAAACAAGTGGAGTTCTGGGTATTGAAAGTCCCTTCTACTTACAACATCATCTTGGGCAGAACATGGCTGCATGCCATGCGATCGGTGGCGTCATCCTACCACCAAGTAATGCGATTCCCCAACGATACTGGAGTAATTGAAGAGGTCTTTGGAGACCAAATCATGTCCAAGCAATGCTTTGTTACAGTTAATGGCAGCCGCGCTGCCAAGGGATATGTTCATTCGGTGGAAGAACCTGTGAGCAATGAACTATTCGTAGACATTGGCAAAGCAGCTAATCAGAAAGTGGTGGAAGACTTGGTAGAGGTAAGAATAGATGAAAAGAACCCGGATAAGTTCTTTTTGCTCGGTTCGTCGTTGTCCAGCACTGAGAGATTAGAGGTCTTGGAATTTTTGACCTCTAACATCGAAGTGTTCGCCTGGACACCATACGACATGCCAGGCATTGACCCCAACTTCATCTGTCACCAACTCAATGTCCACCTATCCGCCAGACCAATCATTCAGCGCACACACAGATCGGCACTCCACCACGCCGAGATAGTGGCGGAAGAAGTAGGAAACCTACTAGAGGCAGGAGTGTAGACACCCCATTTTTTACGGTCCTCAAGACTTGGACATCACCGTTTGAACACTCGGTGATTATCCATGTTTGTGTTCATCTCGAGTTCCCGGAGGCCTTGGCAGCGCGCCTCGCCTTAGAACCTCTTGACTCGACTGCTTCGTGTTCGGTTTTGGCACCAAACACCTGTGTTTTTGCCTTGAAGGGCAGGGAATGGCTTTTTGGCCATCCTCACACCTCATCGGCCCTCCCCTATCATCACCGGCTACACATGTTTGCCACCAGCCATTGTTTCTTAAAAATAATGGCCGGTCGGCATTATGTTTAGCCGACTGGCACTTTATTGTGCCGATGACCTATTTGGTTGGCCGAGACCTCTTCTTGAGGGGAGTTTGAACCTTTTGAACGCCCTATTTTAGCCTCTTGAGGAAGCTTGACCCTTTTGAACCCTTGGTTCTAGCTTCTTGAGGAAGCTTGAACCTTTTGAACTCTTGGTTTAGCTTCTCCATGAAGCTTGAACCTTTTGAACCCTTGGTCTTTGGCTTCTTGAAGAAGCTTGAACCTTTTGAACCCTTGGTTTAGCTTTTCCAAGAAGCTTGAACCTTTTGCACCTTGGTTTAGCTTCTCCTAGAAGCTTGAACCTTTTGCACCTTTGCCTAGCTTCTCTAAGAAGCTTGAACCCTTCTAAGCTTCCAAGAGAAGCTTGCACCTCTTGAACCTTTTGCCTAGCTTCTCCAAGAAGCTTGGGTCTTTTGTCTAGCTTCTCCAAGAAGCTTGGCCTTCTTGGCCCTTTTGCTCCAAGCTTCTAAGAGAAGATTGACTCCCTTGAACCCTTGTCAAGCTTCTAAGAGAAGCTTGACCCCTTTTGCTTAGCTTCCCTTGGAAGCTTGCCCCCTTTGACCCTTTTTTGTGTTAGCTTCTCTAAGAAGCTTAGCACCTTGTCTTGCTCTATATATAGAGAGCCTCTCCACCATTTTCAAGGGTTAGAAAAATTTGATATATATCAATATATATCACTCCCTCTCTATATCTCCCTCTCTCTCTCTACATTTGTGTAGGTTAGAAGGTTTAAAAGGGTCTAGTTCTTGGCCCCTTTGCACACCACCTCTCAACCACACCTCTCCATCATCCATCTAAGCTTCTTGGAGGCCATTTTCAGAGGCTAAGGAACTGGTTTTTGGGACCAAAGGCTGCTGTCCACGTTGGTCAACAAGGGTGAGCATCTAACCCTCTTTTATTCCCCATTTTTGCACCAGATTTTAGCCCGTCTTTCTTGCGGTTTTGAGCTTTGTGTATAACATAAAAAAGTTCTATTTATTTTTTGTTTAAGATACTTCATTAAGGACACTTTTGTGTTTGGGGTCGTTTACCCCCTCTTAGGCCTTGTTTGGCCTCTTATTTGTGCATTTTTTGTAAGCTTTGGGACCACCTTGTATTGGCCCTCCCACCACTGAAATCTTGAGGGATTTAAGTGGTGGGGGTGGTGTTTTGAGGTCCTAAGAAGGAGAGGGCCGTCCCCTCTCCTTGTTGTCTTGTTTGCTTGTATTTTTGGCCTTACAAAGGAGCCTATATTTGCACACCTCTTGAGATCAGATCAGGCATTTTTCAGTGGGTTTTAGGACCCCTATAGGCCATTTCCAGAGCTGGTTTGGCCTTGTTGAATGTCCATCATGTATGTGCTTAATAACCTCTTGTATAGCCCTCTAAAGGAGTTCATCATTTTTGCATGTGTTGGCTTCATTTCAGTGGTTATTTGAGCATGTTTTGGCATGGTTTATTCACTGGTTTTTGATGGTTTGGTCAGATTCCATGTGCATCATACACTTGCCATGTAAACCATGTTAGCTAGTCAAATTCGCATGCTAATTTAGTCCATCTTGTTAGCACTTTTTGGCCATGCTTAGAACTGGAAAAGTCCATGTTTTGGGACTGCCAAGATTCTGTCTTCATGCTTCATAGTCCAATAATGCATGCTTTGTATAGCTGTAAGTCATTCCATGTGCCTAGTTTTGCATTTCGGGGTTCATCTCATGCATCGGGTGCCATATCTCCATGTTTCGGGGCTGTTTAGCATCATATTTTGGTACTGAAATTCACATGCTTATATGCCATCTTGTATCCCTTGCCATGCTTTGGTAGAGTTGCATTTTTGTGCCTTAAGCTTGGTTAATGCATTGTGCATGCATTCCATGTATTTTGTTGCCTCACTTGCATCATTATGGCCACTATTTTGGACCTAGTAGAGAGCTGTCCAAGTTAGTGTAAGACTATCCTTTGCATGTTGATGCATGCTTACCTTGTGTGTTGTTGCATACTTGTGTGTTGTTGTATGTTTAGGTTGCTTAACATGATGCATGCCTTGCATACTTGTATGCTTAGATCACATCTTGTATGCTTGTTACTCCCATTGTTATTCCATATCTTGCATGCTTGCTCGCTTAGGTTGTGTGCCTAACATGCATTGTGCATTACTTGCTTGCATGCCCATGTTGCATACTTAGTTAACATGCCTAGGTTGCATTGCATGAACATACATACCTTGCCTCTTGAATTGAGTATGATACAGGTTGGGTTTCACTTGTTTGTTTGATGTTCATCTCATTTGAAATCAAAATGCATACTTGGTTTCTTGGGCCATCACGCATTGAAATGCGCGATTGGTGGTCCGAGAATCGAGAACCATGTCCCTTTGAGTCACAAACATGATAAGGGATGTGTTGGTGCACACATGTGCTTGAAATTCTATGCCATGCACTACCTATCCTCTGTTGCTGTCAAAATTGTCTTCTGCAGGAAGTTTTTGCCGACCGGCAACATTTAGTGCCGACCGGCCATTGATGAATGGCCGATAGCTTCATCCGCAGCCGGTGGACTTTTACCAGGGCCGGTGGCCATTTTCCTCAGCCGATGGTACTTTACAGTATACAAGGAACATGTCCCAGGACTTTGGCAATCTTTGGAGAGGCAGGGCAGTGTAAACAGAGGCAGTAGTGGCATGGTACGGGTTTTCCGGGCGAGACGGACTCGAGCATGCATCATCACACGCATTCCAAGGCGGGGCTGTGGCCATCTGATCTTTGCATTTAATTTAATCAGATTAGAAGTTTTGTAATAAGTAATTTAGTATTATTTATTCGGTTTGTATATTCTTTCGGTCTCTCTAAGTGAGAGCAAATTTGTAATAAGTGTGGGTGAGTGTGTGTATGCCTTCCAACCCCCACTTCTTTCTTCCCTTTTATTTACCTGCTTATGATGGTAGATTAGGGCATATTTATTTTAGCATACCTTATGCAATGCATGCGTGCATCCATGCATTTGTTTACATGCACCGGGCTCGGTACATCACGCTAACTGCATTGTATTTCAATTTCCAAATTGAATACGTGTTACTTGCAACATTCCATATGCCATGTTTAGGACAGCCGAGCCTATCTAGATTACATCTTTGCTTATGTTACATTAGCCACTTAACATGAACTAGGATCATGCATATGATTACGAACTGGTTTCTGTTTTGGCTTGGAGTACTAGGTAAGCTTTTATGCTTTAGCATCCTTGCATGTGTATGAATGTTGCCATGATAGCATAATCACCATGAGGCTAGCTGCTTACGTGATATAACTGTTTGAATGCCTGTGGATTGAGGTTGAATTACCTAAGTTGGGATAATACATTAAAACTGCGAGTTTTTAAGCCCACTAGATAGTGGCAAAACCATGTTTTCTATGCCCACCCGAGGGTGGCAAAATCTGCATTTTAAGCCTACTTGCGAGTAGCACCAACAAACCATTTTCAAAAACAAATATGAAATGTTTTGTTCCAATTTAGGCGATTTGGTCTATACTTGTTTGCTGTGTGCATAACATAGTAATTCTAGGCTAATAACCGGAATAAGAACACATAACGTTTTCATAATTGGATATCACGGTTAGTAGAGGCCGATCTTCGGATCGGGCGAGAGGGGGTGCTCATAGCTGACCTTCCCCAATCGTACCCAAGTTCCCGAGCCGAGGCAACTTTGGTGATGACGGACACGTGGCCTTTGGCACCGAGTCAGGGTTTCCTAAATTCCCCCATTAAAAAATATTTAGGTGGCGACTCTGTATCTGGCAAAGCAGTCCATGTTTGGCACTTCTTTTCAAAAATCAGTTTTTCTCAAAACGATTTGCCAGATTTGGACTCTTTGGTTCAAGATTAAGAACCGCAACAAACAGAAAAGGGGAGTCCGAACTGTAGCATCGAGGTCCCACGCGGACGTGCTACAGTTTCTGGCGACTCTGCTGAGGATTTTTAGAGAGCTTGACTCGAACTCATGATATCTTGTTTTGACTACACTTATGTGTTTCTTTGCATTGCATGTGCATTGGTGCGCCTGGGACACCGTGTTGGCCATCTGCTATTCCTGAGCGGTTTGCTGGAGGCTTGTCTTGTCAAGGCATGACCATAAGGCTAACCGGTTGCGGGCTCTGCCAGTATGGGAACACAAACCCCGGTTTTACCGGGGCACCCTTTTCGACCATTCGACCTACCATCAGATCGCCATGCATGAACCAGACCAGGAAGTCACGTCCTTTACAACTCCAAGAGGACTGTATTGCTACAAGGTCATGCCCTTTGGCCTAAAGAACGCAGGGGCAACATTCCAAAGAATGGTCACCAAGATGTTTGAGCCATTGTTAGGCAGAACAATGGAGGCTTACATCGACGACATGGTGGTCAAGAGCAAGGATGAGAACGACCATCTAAAGGACCTAGGTGAGATGTTCCAGATTCTGAAGAGACACAAATTGCGCCTTAATGCATCTAAGTGCGCGTTCGGTGTAGGGTCTGGCAAGTTCCTGGGCTTCCTGGTGACCAACCGGGGTATAGAGGCAGACCCCTCCCAGATCAAAGCCATTCAGGATCTGGAGAGGTAAGTAAAAGAAGTGTAGCATCTCACCGGCATGGCAGCTGCGCTCAATCGGTTCATAAGTCGGTCGTCAAACAGACTACGACCATTTTTCCATGCTCTAAAAGCCAAGTTTGAGTGGGACGACGAATGCGACCGCGCCCTGGAAAGCTTAAAAGAATACATGTCTTCTCCACCACTACTTGTAACCCCAATTCCTGGAGAAGAACTCTTCTTGTACCTGGCAGTCTCGCAGCACGCAATTAGCGCAGTGTTGGTTCGCGCAGAAGGAATCCAACATCTGCCCATCTATTATGTCAACAAGACATTGCTGGTCGCCGAAACGAGGTACTTGCTACTGGAAAAACTGGCCTTAGCCTTGGTGATGGCCTCAAGAAAGTTGTCGCATTACTTTCACGCCCACACCATAGCTGTCCTCACAGCCTTTTCATTAAAAGCTCTCTTTGAAAGGGCGAACTTTTCTGGGCGAATTCTGAAGTGGGCAGTAGAGTTGGGATAATTCGACATCAAATTCCAACCCAGAACCGCAATAAAGGCACAAGCTTTGGCAAACTTTGTCGCAAAATTCACCCCAGGAAGTCATCATATCTGCCCAGTCGACCTGACTGAAACAACCGAGCTAGGGATGGAAGTTGACGTCGGAATAACGCAACCCCTGGTATAGGTTACCCAGTCAAGTCCCAAGGCAGACCAGAACAAAGTAAGAGAGGAAGAAGCAAACCATGCTACACCAAGTCAAGACTCACCAACAAATAAAGACTTGGTACAATTAGATTGCGAAGGGCAGACAGCAGGCATGTACCATGAAGAAGAAGACACCAGCAACATTCTTGACCCCAAGGCATCATCCGATCCCTCCACTTGCTGGAAGTTGTTCGTTGGAGAGATGTGGAAGCTCTTCATGGATAGAGCATCCAACCGGCATGGAGCAGGACTCGGCATAGTCCTCATCTCTCTAGACGGCCTAGTAGTGGAGCAAGCAATCAACCTTGGCTTCCCAGCATCAAACAACGAAGCGGAGTACGAAGCGCTTCTTGCAGGCCTCAAATCAGCAAACTACATGAAGGCCACCGAGCTAATGGTTTACAGCGACTCACAGCTGGTGGTAAACCAAATATCTGGCGACTACAAAGCAAAGGATGACAAAATGGCCACATACCAAGAGTTGGTCAGAACAGAGATCAAGAAATTTGAAGTGGTGCGGATAGAACAAATCGGCAGGGAGGAAAACAGCAGAGCAGATGAACTAGCAGGCTTTGCTTCAATGGCAGATACTTCCATCCCTCATCCATTACTAATAAACTACCTACCTAGACCAAGCATTGAAGACCCCGAAGCAGAAGAGGTATGTTGCGCCGAGCTAGGCCCTTCTTGGATGGATCCCATCATACTGTTCCTGAAAGATGGCACTTTACCAGAAGAAAAGAAAGAGGCCAACAGAATAAGAGCGAAGTCGCAGCGATTTTGGCTCTCCCCGTCATTGGCATTATACAAAAAATCATTCTCAGGACCCTATCTAAAGTGTGTTCACCCCAGCAAAGTGGAAGCATTCTTATTCGAGATACACGAGGGTGTATGCGGAAGCCATCAAGGAGGAAGATCATTAGCATATAGAGCAATCTCGCAAGGATATTGGTGGCCATACATGCAAGCAGATTCAAAAAAGTATGTCAAAAAGTGCGAAAAGTGCCAAAAGTTTGCACACCAAATACACCAACCTGCCAGAGAACTCCTACCATTAACAAGCCCATGCCCTTTGCAATGTGGGGCTTGGACATAGTAGGGCCACTTCCAACAGCACCAGGCAACACGAAGTTCTTTCTTGCGGCAACCGACTACTTCACAAAGTGGGTGGAAGTAGAAGCCTTGGCATTAATCAAGGAAAAAGACGTGAACAAGTTTGTCTGGCAGAACATCATCACTCGATTTGGCATACCAAAGGCACTAATATCAAACCACGACACTCAGTTCGACGGCAGAATCTTCAGAAGCTTTTGTGAAGAGTACAAGATAGAGTTCTATAATTCTACACCGGCATATTCCCAAGAAAATGGTCAGGCAGAAGCATCAAACAAGGTAGTCTTGGATGGATTGAAGAAAAGATTAGAGAAAGCCAAAGGCAAGTGGGCAGAAGAGCTTTCTCATGTTTTATGGGCCTACCGCACCACACCTCGGCGGTCAACAGGAGAAACTCCATTTTCCGTAGCCTATGGTATGGAGGCAGTAATCCCACTAGAAGTTGGCCTCCCCACAATTCGAAGCGAGAATTTTGATCCAAACTTGAATGGCGAAGCCATAACATTGGAGCTCGACCTTGCGGAAGAAAGAAGAGACAGAGCGTTGATTCACATTGCTTCATACCAACAAGAGTTATCCAGGAAATACAACAAAACAGTACATCCAAGGCAATTCAAGATCAGGGATTGGGTGCTACGCAAAGTGATGGGAAATACCTTGGTACCGGGAGATGGCAAGTTAGGGCCCAAGTGGTTGGATTAGCAGGCAAAGGGGCATACCACTTAGAAGACGAGGACGACGAGGCAATTCCCAGGCCATGGAATACTACCAATCTCAAGTTATTTTATTTTTAGCTTTTTTCTTTTAAACATGTGTAATTCTTTCCTTTCTCAATAAAACAAGTAGTTTTCTTTTCAGTATAGACGTTTTCTTCTGTAAAAGTTTGTTTTGGTGAGTCAGGTGAGTTAGGGGCATTAAAAACACAATTGGCCGGAAAAACCAACTTAGAGGTTGGCTGGATTAAACCAACACCCCTCCTAAGCCCAGGATAAGGATCTAAGCTGCAGGACATTTGGTCGGAATAAACCAAACACTTTATTCTAGGTTGGTTGGAAAAACTAACTTAGAGGTTGGCTTGATTAAACCAACACCCCTCCTAAGCCCAGGATAAGGATCCAGGCTGTAGGACGTTTAGTCGGAATAACCAAACATTTTATTCTAGGTTGGCTGGATTAAACCAACACCCTTTCTAAGCCTAGAATAAGGATCCAGGCTGCAGGACGTTTGGTCGGAATAAACCAAACATTTTATTCTAGGTTGGTTGAAAAAACCAATTTAGAAGTTGGCTGGATTAAACCAACTCTTAAGTACTCTTCAGCCGAAGTAAGGGTATGGGCTGAAGAGTGGTTGGCTGGATTAAACCAACTCTTATTACTCTTCAGCCAAAGTAAGGGTTTAGGCTGAAGAGTGGTTGGCTGGATTAAACCAACTCTTAGTACTCTTCAGCCGAAGCAAGGATATCGGCTAAAGAGTGGTTGGCTAGATTAAACCAACTCTTATTACTCTTCAGCCGAAGTAAGGGTTTAGGCTGAATAGTGGTTGGCTGGATTAAACCAAACTCTTAGTACTCTTCAGCCGAAGTAGGGATATCGGCTAAAGAGTGGTTGGCTGGTATGGCCAGTTTGATTACAAGATTAAGATCGAGATGAATTATCTCGGCAAGAGAATACTTTACTTCAATCAAATTACAGTAAGAGAGCAAGCATAAACAAAGCATTCAACCGAAATAACAGTTGGAACAAAAGAAGATTTTCATTGACAAGTTCCAAAGTACAAAGGAGGGGCCCCAGCCCGGTTACAATTGCCTTCCAAAAAGCAAAGCAAAGGAAAAAAGAAAAAAAGAAGAAAGAAACAAAATCAGTTAAACAGATAATCTAGATCAGCATCTATGTCAACCCGAAGCCCGGTATCAGTCGGTAGTGCGGTCTCGAGTGGGAGCTCGGTCTCTGTTGGAAGCACGGTTTCAGTCGACAGCTCGTTAGTAAGATCTTCCACTATTGGCTCCAACCGAGCTGATTGATCGTTGGCTTGTTCATTGACGACCGAGGTATTATTGGGCTCGGTATCTTCGTCATCATCTGAACCCTGAAGAAACTGTTGCTGAACGGATGCAGCGTACTCCGCCAGTGAGCTCGGTATGAAGTACTGAGGAGGATTGTATACCTCGGTCTCAGGTTCACAACCGAGCTACACCACCGCTGCCCTCCAACCGCATTTGAAGAACAAATCTTTAACGGCCTCACATTGTGGAATATAGAGGGCTTCTCCCTCCTTGAAACCTTCAGCATTGGCTTCATCCGCCTTCTTTTTTAGTTCGGCGATCTCTGCGTTTTTCTTTCCTTCGAGCTTGACTAGCTCGCGCAGGTACTTATCCTTCATCACAGTTAATGCCCTCTGTTTTTCAGCGTTAGCCGAGGTAACCAGTCCGGTCAGACGGGCTACATCGGCCTCCAGCTCGGCGGTCTTCTGTTGGGAGTCTTTCAGTTCGGTGGTTTTCTCTTCAACTTCAGCCATGGCTTGCCTTACTGTTTTACGAAGCTCCAGCACACGCTTGTGTGCAATTTCACTTTTTTGCATGGCCTGAAAAAGAAGTGAAAGAAACTAATGACAAAACCGAACAGAAAGTTGGGAAAAAATTAGAGAGACAAGAGGAGCAACTTACCAGGATCATTGATTTCGTCGCTGACCGGATGGCCTTGAGCTCGGTCAGGTACTTGTGATGCTCCATGTCAGGGGGCAGACATACACTCTTAGCCAGATTGAAGGCTAGCATGTGGTCTTTGTCTGCCACCACTGAGTCAGTGTCACAGATAGCGCGGTTTTGGAAAGTCATTTTTGGACTCCATTTAGAGGAGCTAGCTCGGTCGGCAAGCTCCGGTTGTGGACTCGGTGGGGGGCTTGGTGGTAGGCTTGTTTTGTCTTCATCAACAAGGCGTTGCTCGGTCTGAGTAGTCCGGGCACGCTTGCTGGGGCGCGATGACGACGGTTGTTGAGAAGGGAGGGCCACCACGGTTTCCTGAGTTTGGTTTGGTGGTGGTACCTCGGCTCTGTTTGTTTTGGTTAGGAGGGCCCTGACTCTGTTCCTCTTGGCCATCTCTTCGTCGGCAGTCAGAGGGACTAGGTTGATTTGACGCAAGTTGGGGTCCGGTTCGGGGGAGGCTTCTAGTAAAAAATCTGTTACCCTGGCTTTACGTCGGCTACTGTATCTGTACGTCGGTTCGAAATTTAGCAGCTTGGCCCAATTTCTTTCTGGATATCGTAGTGCAGTGCGGAGGGTGTTCAGGTTGGGGTAACCATATAGTGATTGAAGATGGGCTGAATCTACATAAAGACAATTGTTAGTTCGGTTCAAGAATAGGAAACCGAAATAAAACAGAAACATGCAATCAAACCGAAGTAATTATACCGGGGGTTCCTTTATTTGAGTTTATATTGCGGCCTGGGATCTGGGCTTGATGGTCTTCAAAATTGCCAGATACCCAGAAAAAATCATCGTCGTTTAAGTCTTTGTCCGGTGTGTCCTTTATTATTTTCTCACGCCGGCGTCGTATTCTTAAATAATAAACCCACCCGTCTTCTTTTGAACCTATAGAATATTGGTGGAAGAGTTTGGCTAAGCCGAGGTTAATACCAGCACGGCGGTTTAGCTTGGCTATACCATTTATTATGCGGTATGAGTTTGTGGAAAGTTGGGTTGGGCATATCCTAGTTTGCCTAAGGAATTCACAGAGTAGGGGCTGTACAGGGAATCTTAGGCCGGTTTCTACAATGGAAAGGAGGGTGAAGGGAACAAAACCAGGGTTTCCCCAAGGTATGATATCTTGTTCGACTGAGGTGAGCTGGACGTCATCAGGAACGTTATACTCCCTTCGGAATTCGGCCAGGCCGCCAGGTGTTTCTACTAGAAACCTATATTTACCCATTTTTGTCTTAAGTTATGAATAAATTATGCTTGTGTTAGCTCGGTCGCGGAAGTAGGCTGAGTAGCTCGGTTGAGTGCTCAAAGGAGTGCCTGGGCAACCTAAAGTCTGCAAAGTGAAAAAACAAAGGTGTTAAGCACAGATTGTTGGACCGTGCTAAAGAGAAATAAAGGCAAGATATATCAATGCTTAGCTCGGCTATGTGAAATGCTACATGTCTTAGCCCGGTTTGAGCAAGGGTTTGGTTATCTCAGTTTGCACTAGGGATTTGGTATCTCGGTTTATACAAGGGGTTCGTTATCTCAGTTCGTGCAAGGGTTTTGTTAGCCTGGTTGAGCTTCTAGGGGCAGCTCTCGTAGTTCGGTTGAACTACGAAGGCTGGTTTAGCCCGTCATAGCTCGGTCGTGGTTGAGGCTTTCAAAACATAATATTGCATAGACCTAGTTCGGTTTGTTATCTTGGCTAGGATAAATCAAAAGACGGTTTGATTTATTGAAACTACTGGTATAAACATGAAGTACTAGTTCGGTTATGAACTGGCTAGACTTACACCTAACACAAACAGTATCCTAGTTCGGTTGCATCATGATTTTGGATCAAATACAGTGTTCTACAGGATATTATGTATATTCAAAAATTCTATTGCTAAGTTTTTCCAGAAATGTACAAGGCAAAGCAAATAAAAAGAAAGTGTTTCACAAAAACACAAACCTAGAGCTGTGGATTAAACGAATGCGAAAACAAGGAAAATAAGAACAGATTTATGATGCTTACCTGATAAAGATCAAAGAGGCAAGAAAATGGAAGCAACGGCAGCAACAAAAGGTCACAAGCTTCACAGTGCTGAGAATGGGAGTTTCAGAGGCTTGCAAGTGAGAGGAAAGAGATGAGTAGTGTGGGAGTGATTCAAAGATGAAAGGTTTTGGTTTTGGTTTTGGTAAAGGGACCAAAGGCGGGAACTGTTCAAAAAACGCGAGGTACGAGGGCGGCGGGACAACTGCCTTCAGCCAATCAGAGCATGCCACGTGTCATGGGAAAGAGAAGCGATTCAATTGCTGTGATTGAAGAGACGTTTTGACCGGACAGGTACAGCTCAGCTTAAGTTAGCTCGGCTGGAAAGGCTAAAAGAGTTTTTAGTTCGGCTATAAAGGCTTAAAAGTTTTAGCTCGGATGTTAGCTCGGCTGATAGACAAGTAATCCCTATCATGCTATGCAAATGGAATTAAGGGGCAATTGAGAGGGTAATTTATATGGTTAAATTGGGCCGAGCTGGGCAATGGGCTGTTAATGGGCCA
The DNA here is from genome assembly GCA_036172215.1 of Camellia granthamiana. Lineage (NCBI taxonomy): Eukaryota > Viridiplantae > Streptophyta > Magnoliopsida > Ericales > Theaceae > Camellia > Camellia granthamiana. Next base: position 7,120 of record JAXFYN010000310.1, on the reverse strand, counting down.
AAATAAGAAAGACAGAGTGAAGGGGCCTTTGGAGTTAGTCCGATCCCAAAGCCCGGAAGTTAGACCGGTCCGAGGGAGGCTTAATGATTAGTCCGATCACAGAAGGCCTTATTTTTAGTCCGGTCTAGAAGAGTACTGCAGATGTTTCGGTCGCCATAGTTAGCCCGGTCATGGCATATGGAACCGAGGTGTACTGAGCCCTCTTCATGACTTGGTTTCAGGCTAGTTTGGCTTAACTCTTCTATGGATAGCTCGGTCTTGGCATGTGAAGCCGAGGTAGGAGAAAGACGAGGAAGAGCCGAACTAACAGTTAGATCGGTCATTCCAGCTAGTCTAGCATGGCAGTGTTATTTCGGTCGTATGGAAATCCAGCGATGGTAAAACCATCTCACTTGGTTTAAGCAGTGAGGGGGGTGTTGAAAGATAAGCATTATCTTTCAGGAGTATGAATCCTAGGAGGACTCTACATGGAGGAGTAGGAGTCCTACTTGGATTGTGCCACACAGAACCTATAAAAGCCCACAAACATCACCTATGGAGAGGTAACGCAACTTTGATTCCCGAATACACAGAGCTTTTGTCTATTTATCTAGTTTGCTGACTTAGGCATCGGAGAGGTTTCCGGCACACACCCGCCGGCTAGCTCACGTTAGTATTTTCAGGTAATAGAGCGACGTCGTACGGAGGAGCGCAGACTTGATCAACAGGATTATACGAGAAGGTTTATTTCTTTCCCGTACATTAGATATCCATATTAATGCCTCAAAAAATCCTTCCAAGACATTTACTACATGTTTCGAACATAAGGTGATTGCAACAAAATAATGGTCAAAGGGTTCTCTAAGGTTGGACCCTTAACCTTTCGATGCTCTTGGATGGTTTGTTTCATTCTTGGATGGCTCTGTTTCGATGTGGTTCCTGAACTTTGGGTTTGTTTAGAGTTGTACCCTGGTGAGTTGAGAAATTTCCTTTTTTTTTCTTTTTTCTTATTTTCCTTCTATTCTTAGTTCCATGTTAGTTGAATTCTTTTTAACCAATGTCGGTAGATTGTGCTACAAATGATTGGGCTTGCCTTTTTGTGCTAACCTAATTGGGATAAGAAGGTTCTTGCTTTGATGTTTATAGTACTCTCCATTTCATCTTTATTGATTTGGTTTTTATGTAAAAATTTACCTTAATTCTTATCTGTAAGATATATATATAACACAGCGGGTAAAAAGATTCAAGCCATACCTTATGTGATAGAATCCGAAACGAAGAACCTTGTGGGTACATCACGTGCTTCTTTAATCACGAACTAAGAACACCCAGTAATGGAGTGATACCACAGTATGAGTATCACCCACTCTATTCACAGTGCAAAGGCTGGATCGTTCTCTGATAGGAGAGAGTTAGAGAGAGAGTATGGGAAAAAATGTTATGGTTAAATCAACATAACGTATCTGATATCTATTAAATAGATCAGATATATATAATCTCGCATCCCTATCTCCTAATAGGATAAGATAGATTGAATGGAGATAGTGGGTTATCCTAACAGGATAAATAGAAATTCAAATTACATGAGTAATTTGAATGGGCCATGGGTCATGCCACATAGGTGCCCAAATCTGGGTCTAATACCCGGCCCAATTTCCAACATCTCCCACTCACACATGAGTTGGCATGGCACTGCCACATCTCTATCTCAATCTCCCTAAATATTTAACAATCTCATACTAGCCAATGAACCGTACGACCGCTGAGAAACACCTACATGTGGGAGCTCTATACAAGAACTCAAAAATGAGCCAGCATAGAGACATCAACCCGAAAATAAAAATAGTGTCTCATATACCCCAGACCCATATAATTACACTGGTCTAAAAAACATCTCTAATTCCTCAAAAGAGCATGTTTGACCCTCTCAATTCTTGCAATATATTCACACTCAATCCGCCTTTCATACAGAGCGATGTGAGTTGCCGGCAGTGAATATACAACAGTGGTGTAATACTAGATGATCTTCCCTTTGCCCTCATGCCATTTAGTTTAGGATTGACCGCTTTCCCAGTGATGTCCCTTAAGGCCAAATCATACATGACCGCAGGCAACATACCAACGTAGCAAAATATCAATCCCTTACCTTATGACATAGTCAAAAGTCAGAAAAGGGTACATAAATGAAATCATATCAATAATGACACGTAAGACTCACACGGTGAGGAAACAAGGATCCATTCTCTCACCTCATTACTCGGTCACCAAGCACATATAGTATGAATACATGCTATGGTAGAGTAACTCTTCCAAAGAGTGACATCATACTCGATACACCGTACAGATCTTAGTCTAGTTGCTTTCTAGTGCCTAACCCGAATTCTCTATTTGCTCGCCTTCTAGGCGCCAAATGAGATCTCGCATCTGGCTAATCATAACAGGCACAACATGGAAAGTGGGTACTAACATCCATGTTTGGTCCTTAACACGACCTCATCTTGGTTGTAACCAAGGCGACATACATAGTGGATAATTTAAGCCTCTCTTGGCACTAATTAAAAATAAACCACTAGTCTCATCATTGCTCGATCCCAAGCGCCAAGAATGATTGCTCGTGTGAGTGAGCCAATCTGGCCTGCTGACATCATCATTTGCTAATCATTATGACACAAACCATAATAGTGTCAACATCTCATCATCTCACAAAAAATAAGTGATCGATTTTTAAAAAAAAAAAACATGACCACAGTCTGCACAATTCTAGATTCCAAGCATAAGCCTTATCAGCACCTCTTGCGATAAGCATATACAACGGAATCCACCATGTGCGCCTCACATGAAGTGGTTCAAGATCACTACCTATTGCACAATTACCTCTAAAGATATTTTGGTGACCAATCTGCATTCATTCAAGATGCGCCCAACTAAAGCATTGAATCTTACAAGGGGCAAATTTATATACTACTAGTAAAGCATTCTATCCACAGTCTAATGAGTAAGGTCAATGTCTAAACTACTTAGTTGACCATATACCAAATATAACACTCATCATGCCGAATACGCCCACATAATGTACTTCAGGCTCCCACAACAAAAAAGATCAAGGAATATAGGTAATCTGTTTCTCCCAAAGATATTCCGAGGATTCACTCAATAGCTAAGGCTCTGGCTTTTACCGATAGGTAAGTCAATGGGCTTGCAATTTTGCATCTAGAATCATTCTAGGATATTCCTTATATAAGTCATCAAAGACAAACCAAGAATTCTCCCAAAACAATTCCTAAGGATCGTACATCCGAGCATATAAATTACATCACCCATGTCCATCATATCTAAAACAGAAGACTGCCCACTGTAGCTCTGCTTTTCGTGCCCCCTCTTGGAAGTTCAAAATAGGCCCTACAGTTCGGACTCGCGCGGTTCTGAATCTAATCTCACAAGTGCAATGTGAAATTGATAATCACCAAATAGTCCAAATCCGGCAAATCTTTTGAAAAATCGATTTTGAATCAAATTGTCAAAAATGGACTGCTTTTCCAGATACAGAGTTGCCACCTAAATATTTTATTTTAGGGAAATTTAGGAAACCCATGACTCGTGCCAAAGGCCACATGTCCGTCATCACCAAAGTTGTCTCGGCTGGGGAACTTAGGTACGAGAAGGAAATGTCATGAATTGAGCACCCCTGCTTGCTCGATCAAAGATCAACCTCTACTAATCATGATATGATTTTTATAAACATTATGTACTCTTGTTCCGGTTATTAAGCTAGCTTTACTATGTGATGCGCACAAGAAAGTATAGACTAGTTTGCTCATATTGGAACAATTCAAATTCATGTTTATTTTGGGAAAAGGGTTTGAATTTGTCACCTCAAATGGGCTTAAAGTTTGCGAATTTGCCACCAAACATAATGGGCTTAAAACTGATTTGCCACTCAACAAAGTGGGCTTAAAACGTACATTCGTTGAATCGTTTCAATTCAAGCAACAAGCCATCATCCACAGGCATTCAAGCAGCTTATCAAGTAAGTATTTAGCCTCATGGAAAGCATACTAGACATGGCAATCACTCACACTCATGCAAGTATGCTAAAGCATTAAAAACTCACCTAGTACTCCACGCCAAGAAAATATGAGTTAGAAAAATATGCATGATTCCTAACTATACAAGATGTCTAATGCAACACATGTGACAATGCAACTAAATAGGCTCGACTACAAAGCATGGCATATGAGGCAATTTGATAACATACGGTCTAAGCACGTACTCAAAGAAGTAATGAAATGACAATGCAGTTTGAATGATGCGCCGAGCCTCGGTGCATGCAATACGAATGAATGGATGCAAGCATAAGGCAAGCTAATTGAAACATGTCCGTAATCTAACCATCAAAAATGGATAAATAAAAGGGAGAAAGACGTGGGGTTGGAAGATATACACATTATTACATTATGCTCTTACGAAGGAGAGTCCAAATGAATAAAAACTAACTAGCTAGCTAAACTAAGCTAATTAAGCTAATTATTATAAAACCGAATAAATAGCTAAACTAATTTAACTAATTATTACAACACTTGAACTACTTAGTTAACTAACTAGTTATTACAACACAAATTAATTAGCTACAACTAACTAATTAAAGAATACAACACAAACTAATTAAATTAAAAAATAGGCAAAGCATAGACTAATTAAATTAAACTAATTAACTAGATAACTCGTCTCGGGAAGCGAGGGAGGCCCATGCATGCTCGGTTTCCACCCAAAGAACATCCGCTGTCTGCTCTTGAAAGCCTCTGTTTGCACAACCTTTGCACTATTTCCTTCTCCAGATCAACTCTGCCATGCCTCACAAGCATACTGCCCAAAATTCACTGGTGGCCGGCAGACCAGAAGTAGTGATTGGCCAGCCACCACTGAGGGGTTGTCGTCCAACACTGATGGCCTGTCGGCCAGTAGCAGTGGTCGGCCGACCACTGATGACACACATTTCCTTACTGTAACAAAAAGCAAACAAGGCAAAGAGAGGGTATTCTCACAGGTTGTTTGTACTCGGTATCCCTCCTTATCATCAAAACAATCTCAAATGAGTGATACACTTGGTTCCAAAACCACCAATCAAGCAATTTCATTGTATGATGGCCAAAGAACTAAGATGTACAAGTTAATGAATGCACAAATAAGACTCAACAATCATCACCCTATTATGCATGATCAAGAGTAATGGAGACCATGGAAAATTGGTACATTTCATCACTTTGAGTATGAAATGCCCCAATTCTCCTTGTGTTCAATTAATGTCCGATTGAACACATGCAACACAAACAAATGCTTACCTTGCACAATTTTACTTGCCACTTTTATTTATTCATTTTAATTACTAACCATTACTTGGTCAATTAAGTCCATTGGTGAGAGTTTTCTAAAGTGAAAGAAGTGTCAACCAAGGGGTGGTTTAAGGCATGAGAGAAGTTTCATGCCGTTGGTAATAAACCCTCAAAAGAGGATTAAAACATTAAGCATGAAGCTCAATCTCAAGCTTAAAGAATCCCAAGTTTGAAACAACCTTCAAAGCAAATAAAGAGTGAAGAAATGAGGGAGGTTGCAGAGCTTTAGGTGCTGATATGAAGTGCAAAACAACACCAAAACATGCAATCAATTCAAACAAGAGGTGTCTAATGGCCTAAAACACCAAGCTTGTGAAGACCTTTACACTACAATCATGCAAAACAAGACTTAACTGACCCAAGTAGCCCAAAACAGAGCTAAAGTAATCTGAAACAAAGGCAAAAACATGCTGGAATGTAGTTACAAAAAGCTAGAAAATCATGCTAACACATGGAGTTAACTAGGCTAGCAAACAAGACACAAGGAGGGGAGGCTAACCTCTCCAATTTCGGACTTCAAAACATGTTTTTTGCCACTGAAAATACTATGAAATTTAGTGGTTAAAGGCCCAAAAAAGGTTGGTTTGAAAGTGGGAAACAAAGGTGCAAAAGCCTTAGAAGCAAGGAATAAAGAAGGGTGAGACACCCCCTAACCTTAAATGGCTTAAAACATCAATTTCAGCCCATTAAAACAAAGGTTTTTACAGCTCAAAAGTGGCCCCAAAATAGTGGGAAAAGATAGAGAAACAAGTGTACTAAAACAAGTTTAAAAGACAATTGTTATACCTCTTGAAGCCAAGCACAACTTTAGGCACAAATACAAGTCAAAACCACCTTCAAGAGATCCAACAAGACCTTAAGGGACCTCAACTCAAAGGTGATCAATTTTGGTTAAGGATATGTATGCAAAAGAGTGATATAACTAGGCAAGTGTGCACAAAATTGCAAGAGAGAGAGAGATATTTTGGTCCCAAATTTTCTAACCCTCCACTCTTATTTTCTTCAACTCCAAACCTCTAAATAAGATGTTTAAATGGATTTTTCAAAGAGTTCACCTCTCTTCCATTTATTTCCACTTTGTCTTTGCTCAGTTTATCGAAAAGTGTAACTTTTAACGAAATGCAAGCCTCAAAACATCATAGAAACTTTTTGAAAAATATTTTGAAAGAGAGGGTTTTAAGGTCTAAAATAGTTTTGATCCAAAATGGGGTGTAAGGTCGAGATTTAGAAGCTCTTCTTGCTGAAGAAATCGAACATTAGCACAGCACAACTTTCATTATCAAGTGATCAATCAGTGGCGGCCAAGTCTTAAGGACGGTCAAAAATGGGGTGTCTACACCCACCCTAGGTGGGAACAACCTTATAAATTCTTGGCTCATAATGACTAAGTAAGGAAAAACTTCTTTTGGACCATTGATCATGCCTCAGTGGTCTTCATTGATCATCGTTGGCCTATTATGGCTCGACAAAATCTAAGAACTACTATTTGGATAACTGTTTTAGACTGTAAAAGATTTATTGGAACAAGCAACATTTTTTGTGCTCCTAACTTTTCACCATAAAAGCAGAAGGTAAATCCCTACGGATCTACTTATCCAATTCTCCAATGAGAAATTGGGTTACAACATCCACAAATCAATGTTCCGAACTTATGTCAATCATAGCCTAAGTTGAAATAACCTCATTACCTAGGAGGAAGTCTTCTCATGGTCTACACCTTCCTTAATGGTGCGAATTTTCGGTATCTAGCG
>JAXFYN010000309.1:0-201612 GCA_036172215.1 Camellia granthamiana | reverse complement strand
ATTCAAAACTTTAAAATTTCATTACTTTTGTTTTACACATCTGATTTTCATAAAATTTATGTTTATAGAATGTATTTGCTAAGATCTATTCAAGTCCAATCTATATTAATATCAAATTTAATTTCCTTTTCTGAGGGTTACAATTATATGTCTCCCTCTAAGATGACTTCACATAGAATTGTTCATGTAGGTCACATTTGCATATGAATACATGCCAAGTTACTAGTCAAATTAGCCAACTATATGCAATTGACAAATAGGCAAAACATCTAGTCAAATTAGCCAACTATATGCAATTGACAAATAGGCAAAACATCCCGATCTGTTATTACTATTTTGTTTACTTCAAAAAGAAATGATAATCGAACCCCTAAAATTACTTAAGCTCTCTTCTATTACAGAGTATTTTTCCATATGCTGTACATTCCTATGTTCATCTTTGCTTGATGTGTACTGTTCCAATAATGGACAAGAGTTGGATGATGATAAAAGATAGGCTGAAAAGTAAAGAGTATCTAGAAGGTGTTCAGTCATTTATTGAGTTCGATATGAAGAATTTAGGGCCGCAGGATGAAATCCGTTGTCCTTGTGTTGATTGCTTGAACGGTACAAAATTTAGTCGACACGTTGTACGGTTGCACTTGATTCGAAGAGGAATCACATGTTCTTATCGAACTTGGGTGCACCACGGGGAACATGTTCCCATGTTTCGTGCTCATCCTACTATGCGGAACGATGATACTGAAAGCAACGGAGCTGGAATGACAGCCAATCACGAAAATGTGGGTGAACTTCTTACCATGTTAGAAGAGATTTACATGAGTGGTCTCATGGATGATCATATCGACGAAGAACGTACTAGTTCGGAGAGGCACAATTTGTTGAAGTTCATGAAGTTATTCGATGATGCTCAACGCAAAGTATATCCAGAGTGTGAAAAGTTCTCCATCTTGTCCTTCGTAATTAAGATGCTTCACGTGAAGGTGTACAATAAATGGAGCAACAAATCTTTCGGTATGGTTATTGTGGGAGCCGAATATATGACAAAGGCAGAAGGCGCGCACAATATAAGGCTGATAATAATCGGCTGTATCTGGCGAGAATAGAGGGGGCTGAATAGAATATTTGGGCCGAATAAGTGTGTAGCATTGGAGCCGGGTAACGTAAAAGACAATGATCAAAAAGTAGGCTCAGGCCCCAAGGCCCAAAAAGCAAGTATAAATATGAGAACCACAGAGTTAGAAAGGTATGTAAGAATCACTTCACAAAACTTAGCAAACAAGCTATCCTGAGTGTCCGGACTAACTTGTCCGTCGGAGTGCTAATTCCGGCACCCTGACCGGAGTGTTTGTATCTTTTCAGGTGATTAGCTGAGGATCACTAGCGTCTCCCAGGATCAGAAGAGTATTTCCAAACCACTTCTCCACAATTGGCGCCGTCTGTGGGAATACTCAAATACATCCATGGCAGGCGTGACTGAAGATCCTCCGGTAGCCATTGACGAGACCGCACAGGAAGATAACCTTATTCCAGCAAATATGCTTAGAAAAGAAACCATCGCTGCAAGACGCGCCTTGAACTTTGACTCACCAACGACTTCAGCGCAAGAGACAATGTAGGCAATCATGGAACAAGCAAAGCAGAATGAACAAAGGCTGGAAAACATGATCGTTGAAAATGAACGTCTCTGTCAAGATTTGGCCCTCGAAGTCGCAAAATCGAGAGAAGCCATGCGCCAAGATCCCGAACGACCTCTGAGGGACGGTGGACAACGACCTCGAGCCCGACCAAAGGATACCGATAGTGACTCCAACTCATTATCCACGGAGCTCACCAAGAAGGGACGATCCGAAACTTCCAGCTCCTCCGAAAAGAGTCTACATACAAGGAATAAGCGCAGGAGGAGCAGTTCAGACGAAGAGGACCAGCACGATCCTTTTGTCCGACGGATTGCAAGGGCAGCCCTGCCCAAGAAGTTCAAAGCTCCGTCATTTACTCTTTACGATGGAAAATCAGACCCCACTGATCATATCCGTCACTACAAGCAGGCCATGACATTACATGCAGACAACGAAGCCCTCATGTGCCGAATATTCCCCAGCAGCCTGGGGCCATTAGCTGTCAGGTGGTATTACAAGCTGGAGCCGGCCTCCATCAAAAGCTTCCATCAATTACAGAAATCTTTCAAAGCCAGGTTCATCACCAACGAGATATAGCCGAAACAAGACGACTCTCTCTGGGCTATGCAGATTTAGTCAGGAGAAACGCTCAGAGTGTATTCGGCGCGCTATTGGGAGTGCTTTAACCTCGTCGACGACGCTTGCAACGACTCCGTGGCCATCATCACCTTCAAAATGGGACTACATCCTGATAGTCCACTTCGCAGTTCCCTGACCAGAAGACCCCCCAAAACCGTCTGGGCGCTGATGAAGAAAGTTGAAGAGTATTGCAAAGTGGAAGATGATGCCTTGAGAATAAAAGCCGGCCAAATGTCCAACAAAGCGGCCCCCCCTGAAATTGCTCAACCATTAAGTTCCGTGCCACCTTCTAGCCCAGAGCCTCGGCAACGCGCTAAACGAGACAAAAGACGGGATACTCGCCGATCAAGCGATCAATGCTCCCATCGGACGAATGAGCAACTGCAAGTCGACATCAGGCATTCGAGGCGCGCCGACAAGAAGTACACAGAGTTGTCAGAACCGATTGCTGCAGTAATGACCAAAGTCTAACACCTTCCATTCTTCAAATGGCCGTCAAAGATGGTGGGGCCGCCCGACACGCGAAGAAGGGATAGGCGGTGCGAATATCACAAAGATCACGGCCACGAAACAAAGAGTTACTACGCATTAAAAGATCACCTGGAAGAACTGGTACAAGACGGCCGACTGCAGCAGTATGTGAGAAAGGGAAAGCCAACTACGGCGCTAGCCTTGAGGCAGGACTCTCCTCCACTTGGCGTGATCCATATGATCTACAGCCTGCCTGCACCCCCAACTGTGCACACAATTCAATCGCATCCAATCCCCCAGAAGCAACGTATTCCGACCGAATGGCCTAAAAAAGCCCCGACAATTACCTTCAATGATTCCGATCTTAGCGACACAACAGCTTCCCACATTGATCCGTTGGTCATTAAATTACTCATAAATCGGTTCACCATTGAACGCATTCTCATAGACCCGAGGAGTACTTCAGAGGTTATGTATTACCAAACTTTCATCAAACTCGGCCTCAACGAGTCAGATCTGTCCCCGACGCCTCACCCATTATTTGGCTTTAACATGAATCCTGAATACCTGTTAGAGAAGATCATACTACCTATTCGAGCGGGCTCCAGAACGGTCAAAGTAGAATTCCTGGTCGTAAAGCTCCCTTTGCCGTATAATGTCATCATGGAGCGAACCTGGTTACATATTATGAAGGCCGTTCCAAGCACTTATCATCGGCTTGTGCGCTTCCCGACAGCCCACGGCATCGAAGAGATCCGTGGCTCCCCCCAATTGGCACGGGCAGAGATTTTATGAACACCCTATCACTGACCCGACCTGTGGGCTTTGATACTTGTATATATTTCACTTCTGCAATGCAAAGCATTTTTTCTTTGTCGCTCAATCCATTTCACAAACCCCATTGTAACGCTTGCCATGATGACGATTCGGCGCCCCCTTTGGTGCATGACATCTTAGGGCCGATTAAGCCTTCGGATTCGGAGCGCCCTTCGTGGATATCACGATTGGCCACATTAAGTCTCCGGATTCGGAGCCCCCTTCGGTGCATGACACCCTGGGGCCGATTAAGTCTCCGGATTCGGAGCCCCCTTCGGTACATGACACCCTGGGGCCGATTAAGTCTCCGGATTCGGAGCCCCCTTTGGTGCATGGCACCCTTGGGCCGATTAAGCCCCCGGATTCGGAGCGCCCTTCGTGGATATGATGATTGGCCACATTAAGTCTCCAGATTCGGAGCCCCTTTTGGTGCATGACACCCTGGGGCCAATTAAGTCTCCGGATTCGGAGCCCCCTTCGGTGCATGACACCCTGGGGCCGATTATGTCTCCGGATTCGGAGCCCCCTTTGGTGCATGGCACCCTTGGGCCGATTAAGCCTCCGAATTCGGAGCGCCCTTCGTGGATGTCACGATTGGCCACATTAAGTCTCCGGATTCGGAGCCCCCTTCGGTGCATGACACCTTGGGGCCGATTAAGTCTTCGGATTCGGAGCCCGCTTTGGTACATGGCACCTTTGGGCCGATTAAGCCTCCGGATTCGGAGCGCCCTTCGTGGATATGACGATTGGCCACATTAAGTCTCCGGATTTGGAGCCCCCTTTGGTGCATGGCACCCTTGGGCCGATTAAGCCTCTGGATTCGGAGTGCCCTTCGTGGATATCATGATTGGCCACATTAAGTCTCCGGATTCGGAGCCCCCTTCAGTGCATGACACCTTGGGGCCGATTAAGTCTCTGGATTCGGAGCCCCTTTTGGTGCATGGCACCTTTGGGCCGATTAAGCCTCTGGATTCGGAGCGCCCTTAAGTCTCCGGATTCGGAGCCCCCTTTGGTGTATGCCACCTTGGGGCCGATTAAGCCTCCTGATTCGGAGTACCCTTTGGCACGAACAAAACAAAACACGCCAACGTCAGAAATAAGGTGCTTGATTAAGCATATAAACAATTCAGAGCAAGACGCAAGTAAGGTCCTTAACTGAGCATATCAAAAATTCAGAATAAGACGCAAATGTTTGAAATAAAGCTTTTTATTCGATCAAACAACTGTTACATAAACGCAATCCGCATTTGAGCATTACAATTTTTATTTAATTAGACAGCCATTATATAAACGCAGCTTGCATTTGAGCATTACAATATCCATTTCCAATCTCAAAAGCTAAAAAGGGGAGAAGCCGCATTTGTAAAGCGGCAGCGCCGAATCATCTCCCGTCACCCGGAAGTCCTCCGCGGTTTGCGAAGCCATGAGCCAACTGTGCCCAAGTCCTCCCCTGATACCATTGACAATGTCAAGGCAAAGATCCAGGTCAAGGAGGGATAAACCCAACGGTCGTTGCTTTTCCTTTCGGGGTGATCTGCTTCGACGACTTGCAGATTCATGCCAACCTTTGGACGCCCTATTTCCCATACGGACGGATCCTCTGTCGCGCTCCATGGCAACACCAAGTTCGGCTGAACTCCAGCCTCTAACTAACATCCTCACTTATCCCATCTCACATAAGCGATTGTTTATCTGCGCAAGGCGTCCACTCCTTTTATTTTCAATACTGGCAGCGATCTCGAGGCCCCAATCCCGAGGTGAATTCGCTAAATTCCATGAGAAAAACGTCGGTTGACATTCACCACGGCGTAGCTATCCAAACGCCTTTTTGAAGCACGTGCACTGAACAAAAATCTAGGCCCCGAGCCGAGTTGAATTTGCCACAGCCACTCTACCCGCCGGCTTTCGGCTTCCTCAGGTTACAATAGCCTCATTCAGGAATAAACGGCTATCGAGTACGGATTGACCCAGCCGGTCAACGTTTATACATCCATTCAAACACAATAAAATGAAACACATACATGCCGAATACGAACTGCAATAAAATATTCGAAATAGAACGTTTTTTATTCGATAAAACAAACAATAAATTACATAGTTTTGAACGTGATCTGCGCTTTAGCCTTACAATAAGTATACTTATACGGCGTCACCCTCATCATCACTCTTCTTGATCTCAAAAGCAAAAAACGGAAAATGTTTACTGCGGTAGAGTGGTGATGCCGAATCAATGCCCGACGCTTGAAAAGCTTCTGCGGCTTGAGATGCCTTGATCCAACCGTGCCTAAATCCACGATTTTCACATCAGCAAACTTCTTCGGCCAGTTTTTCCTTGGTCTTTTCGATTCCAACTTTTCGGTCTTCATGGAAACCTTTCTCATAGGCCCTCCCCTTCGCGTTCTCCATTGCGAACATACTAGCCGTCTCATGATCGGCAAGCGCGGAACTGATGAGCCGACTGGTAACCCTCTCTTCCACGATTGGGTTTCCCTGCCCGGCAGGCTGTCCCTGGGCCTCTTTGGTCTTCCTTAACTCGCGCTCAGCCGCCTCCGCGTGGGCCTCCAAACTTCGAATACGTTCATCCTTCTTCTCTATTTCTTGGCGGGCAGCGCGCAACCGCATGCCGATTTCGTAGGTAGTGTACAGCCCCTTCACCGCCCCGTGAACGCCTTCGCGAAATACTTCGTAGTTCTGACGACCTACCATCGACTGCTGAACCTCAAGAGGAAAAATTTGTCGAGCAAACTCGACCGCCACATTTGGGTCTTGAACGATCGAGTCCGCCTCTGTCATGGGTCTATTCCCCACAAATACCGCGAAGCTTAATGGGCACGTATTCGCCTCAGGTCCCCTCTCGACTCAAGGTTGAGAAGTTCTGCCCTGCGACTGCTTGTCCTGCCTGGGTGACCTGCTTTGACGTCGAGGAGACCGACGCCTCTCTCGATCCCTGGAACTCCTGCTTCCTGTGCGTGGGGGGTCATTACCTCGATCCATGTCTCCGCCCAGCTCAGCCAGCGTCCTCGTTTCCCCTCTGCTGTTAAAGAAGAGTCTGTTCGACATTCATTTGATACCTTCAAATGCCGGAGTCAGTTGTCTACTATGCTCATAAAAGTTTTACCTTTAACCATTTATTCTTTACAGAGGCAGCACCCTCGAGGCAATCTCATTAATTGTAAAAATAGATCTATCAGCCCACTTTGGGCAAAGGTAGACAGATCTATCAAAACTCCTGGATCGTCTCATGCTCCGCCTGGGGCAAGGGCAGATTAATCAATCTATTCGGATTAAGTGTCCCAGCCGGCCCATGAATCCGACACCTGCATGACCATGCACCGCGTACTAATCAATATATTCGGTTTCTTCATGAACCGATCCTTCACAAATCTTAAGGTCGTTGCATCCGGCGCCCGAATAATCATGCACCGCCTGGGGCAAGGGCAGATTAATCAGTATATTCAGCTTATGTACCCCAGCCGGTACATGAACCGATCTTTCACAAATTTTAAGGTCGTTTCATTTGGCGCCCGAATGACCATGCACCGCTTGGGGCAAGGGCAGATTCATCAATCAATTCGGCTCACACATCAATCGATTCGGCTCAGTACCCACAATACGCGGCATACGAATGATAATTCAATATTGTCATAGGATATTCAATTTTTGAAAGCTCAAACACAGCAATGATTCTATCCAAATTCGTGAAAGGCAAAGCATTCTTCATTAACATAACTTCACAAACCATGGACAAGTAGTGGAGAAATACCAAGGCAGTTTTCATTAATAAATTGAGCACAAATAGTAACCAATTTATACATGAAAATTACCCTGAGCCAATAAAAGTTTGCCGAATAAAAACTTACATCAAAATCAAAAGCACTTAATAAAATAAAATCAAAAGCACTTAATTAAATCGAAATAACTCCCAGTTCAATCCACGGGGTCAGATTCAAGTGGCTCAACATCCACTTGCTCGTAGGGAATTGGCAAGGCCAATGTAACTCCAGCGGCAGCAAGGGCTTTGAGCCACCCATGTTTGAACCCCCGATTCTCGAATTTGGGGACTTTATCTACATATTTCGTGAAGGCGGCGCTTTTTCCTGCCTCAAATGCCGCAGAAGCTTCAGAATTAGCTTTCTCCTTGGCGGCCTTGAGCTCCGCTAACTGAACCTCCGCCTCGGCAAGTGCCTCCTTGGCTAACTTGAGCGATTCTTCGCTCGCATTTGCCCTACTCTCAGCGTTAGAGCGCAACTGCTCAGCTGAGTGAGCCCTCTCTTTCTCCGCTTCAGCTCGCGCACTCTCCACCGCGGCTCTCATCCTTTCAAACTTGGCCCTACTCCTTTGACCATCTACCTCCGCTTGCAAACGATCAACTCTGCCGAGGGCATCATGGAGGCGGCGGCCTAGGTCCGCGATCCTGCCAACAGTCTGCGAAACAAGTTGGGATCGTCAGATATCTTCAATGAAAACAAAGTCAAGAGAATTTGAGATGATCACTGACTAGGAACGTCGACTGCGTAGATAGGGCTACGGCCATAACATCCGGTACGGCGCGAAAGGCTGCGACATCAGCCAGCAAGGAAATCAAAGCCGCGAGGCTCAACGCCACGGCTGGATCCTCAATGGCTGAAGCATCGGAGGAGATCGGCGTATCTTTGATCTTAGGCCGAACAATAAAAGGCGCAGCCACGTCCGACTCTTCTAAACGAGGCCGTTTCGGAGAAAGGCTAATTTTCGACCTAGCCTCTCCCTCGGCGCTACGCTTTTTGCCCTGCTCCTCCGGAGTCAACCGTTCATCAATGACCTGTTCTTCAACCTGTTCCCCCGTTTCGGCCCCAGCGACCTGAATCGTCTCTTCGATAACGGGTATGAAAGTTTTCATCAAGGCGGGCTCAGAATGGGCGGCCTCGGCCTTCTTTCAAGCAGCCATTCGCTCGGCATTTTTCCTTCGCGCCATCTGCGTAAGGCTTTCCCCAGCCATGGCTCCAAAATAATCACCGGGTAGATCCCCCAAGTTGGCAAAAATATCACCAGAAGAAAACTCTGCCCGACCCGAAGTGGACGGTGAAGGCTGGTTAAGTCCGGCAGCCTCAAACGCCGAGCGTATCGCTTCGTCGACCTCTTTAGCCTCCTCAGCAACCTCTCTGGTTTGTTCGACAACTACCTCTACTATCGGCTCCGCCTCTG
This sequence comes from Camellia granthamiana, assembly GCA_036172215.1. Taxonomy (NCBI): domain Eukaryota; kingdom Viridiplantae; phylum Streptophyta; class Magnoliopsida; order Ericales; family Theaceae; genus Camellia; species Camellia granthamiana. Next base: position 192,883 of record JAXFYN010000309.1, on the reverse strand, counting down.
CCCCCGAATCTGAATCTCCGAGGCCAATTTGCCTAAGGCTCTTGAAGCTGGGAAAGATAAGAGCCGCAAGGTGTTGATCGCCGGATGCAATTGGAATGCCTTCCGCAGCCGAGAATGTAGTATAAGTAGGTTCGTATCGGAGGAGTATGTGAGCCACTCTCCCTTGTTTTTGTACGTTTGGATGGCCAAAGTATCTGAGCGCAGACTTGATCTCCTCAAGGGCTGCCCCGTCGGTTGAGGGAAGAATCTTCTTCAATCTGTTACCTGCAAAGAACAAGAGGTGATTAAAGGAAAAAAGCTAAGTAAAGGGTAAGTCAACAAACACAAGGCGTTACGCGGCAACCTGGATCACCCTTTCGTCTGGGAATAGGATCTAGGCGGTCTTCGCCCTCATCGAACTCCCAATTACCTTGGACATTGACCATTACGTCGTCAACCCTCTTACCAGAACTGGCAAGCATGGTTATCAAGTGATGGTCAGTGTCCTTGGCCCTGAGAAAGTATCGTCCCAACCGACCGGAAGATTTGGCCAAAGCATAGCAGTGCCGAATCGCCGGAATGCCAAGGTTGATCCTAAGACGTCGGTTTAACTCAACCACCCCCATGATGATTCGAAAGAAATTTACGTTGGGTTGAGAAAGAATCAGACTCCAATATAGAAGGACGGCCCTAAGCAATGGGTGTAAGGGAAAACGGACTCTGCCCTCCGCTATGGATAAGAGAGGGAAGACGATCGTATTCTGATCCTCCCTCTCCATATCAAGGGTACTGTCCGTTACAAGTGATAAGTGGACGTCGTCGGAAATGGAAAAATGTCGCCGGAATTCGGAAATATGACCCTTGGAAAGGAGGTCTTTCAAGTGTTTAGCCATTTTCGCAAGGATTCAAGGTTTCGCCGAAATCAAAATGACAAACAGAAAATAGGATCGTAAAGAAGGGAGAAGAAGACTTATGAAGATTAAACGGAGACGAGGATAGACGGAGAAGAGTTGCAGAAAATGCGAGTCAGAGAAGGGATATCCGTTGGCGGTCTAAGAGTCTCGAATACTCGACGAATAGTGCATTCGAAAGGACTGAAATTTCAAATCACAATAAATGCGAAACGCACATTTGAGGCGGGAAAGCATAATGATGAACGAAAAGGTGTGCGCATCCTGACATCTATATTGGGGTACGCGAAGCCGCCTGACCTATTTTAACTTTTTTAATTCAAGTCCAAACACGCCGATTAACTACCATCAATAGGGAGGTCGGAGGGCAATTGTGGGAGCCGAATATATGACAAAGGCAGAAGGTGCGCGCAATATAAGGCTGATAATAATCGGCTGTATCCGGCGAGAATAGAGAGGGCCGAATAAAATATTTGGGCCGAATAAGTGTGTAGCATTGGAGCCGGGTAACGTAAAGGACAATGATCAAAAAGTAAGCTCAGGCCCCGAGGCCCAAAAAACAAGTATAAATATGAGAACCACAAAGTTAGAAAGGTATGTAAGAATCACTTCACAAAACTTAGCAAACAAGCTATCCTGAGTGTCCGGACTAACTTGTCCGTCGGAGTGCTAATTCCGGCACCCCCGACCGGAGTGTTTGTATCTTTTCAGGTGATTAGCTAAGGATCACTAGCGTCTCCTAGGATCAGAAGAGTATTTCCAAACCACTTCTCCATAGTTATGCAAGTTTTCAAAGACATTTTACCAAAGTGTGATGAAACTGTTCCATGGACCATTTATGAAGCGAAAAAGTTCTTACGTGAATTGAGTTTGGGATATGAGGCCATTCATGCATACAAGAATGATTGTACTTTATTTTGGAAGGACAATGCCACATTGGAGAATTGCCCTACATGTACGGAGTCTAGATACAAGTTGAATAACAATATGGGTAAAAAAATTCCACACAAAATACTAAGGTACTTTCCTTTGACACCGAGGTTGAAGAGATTGTACATGTCGAAAAAAACAGCCGCATATATGAGATGGCACAAAGATAAGCGTGTGGATGATGAAGTATTACGACATCCAACTGATGGTGAGGCATGGAAGGACTTTGATAGGCTACATCCTACGTTCTCTGCGGATCCTTGGAATGTAAGGCTAGGGCTTGCCACGGATGGTTTCAATCCATTCGGAAATATGAGTACATCGTACAGGATGTGGCCCGTAATCTTAATGCCTTACAATCTACCCCCATGGAAGTGTATGAAAGATCCATTTGTCATGATGTCATTGCTTATTCCCGGACGATCCGCACCTGGAAGAGACATTGATATTTACTTGCAACCATTAGTAGAAGAGTTAACTAATCTGTGGGAGCATGGTGTGCAAACATATGATGCCTTAAACGGCCAAATATTTACAATGCATGCAGCAGTCATGTGGACCATCAATGACTTCCCTACATATGGTTCCTTGTCTAGTTGGAGTATAAAAGGTTACTTGGCCTGCCCTAATTGTAACATGGATACATCATCTTAGAGTTTGTGAAGTAAGATAGGGTATATAGGTGCTCGGCGGTACTTACCTGAGAACCATAATTGGCGAGGAAGTAAGCTATTTAACGGTGAAATTGAGAATTGGTCCAAACCTGTGGAGTTATTGGGAGAACAAATACTGGAGCAAATTAATTTGGGGACGTACAGGCCGTATGGAAAGCATCCAACCAACCAAAAAAGACAAAGGACTGAAAATCCAACTCCGAACTGGACAAAAAGAAGCATTTTGTTCGACCTACCCTATTGGAAAACACTTAAGCTTCGACATAACCTTGATGTCATGCACATAGAGAAGAATATATGTGACAATTTGCTTAGGACACTATTGAGCATAGATGGAAAGAACAAGGACACGGACAAAGCACGTTTGGATCTGGAGGACATGCTAATACGAAAGGAGTTACACTTGTTAAGGCATACGAATGGCTCTTTTGAGAAGCCTCCGGCATTGTACACATTGTCCCCGGCAGAGAGACAAGGATTTTCTGATTTCTTGAAATCGATTAAGTATCCTGATGGCTATGCAGCAAATGTATCCAATTATGTCACTGCGAATGGTGGTAAGTTAGTTGGCCTCAAGAGTCATGATTGTCATGTCCTTCTACAATGACTTCTTCCCATTGGGATGTGAGGATACCTTCCTACCGAGATTGGGACCACATTGTTTGAGTTGAGAACTTTTTTCAAACAGTTGTGCTCAAAGACATTGAGGGTGACTGATTTGGAGAAATTGCAAGAACAAATCGTACTTATACTTTGTAAGCTTGAGAAGATTTTTCCTCCTGCTTTTTTCGATGTCATGGTCCACTTGGCAATTCATTTGCCTTACAAGGCTAGGCTTGGAGGGCTTGTGCAATATCGATGGATATATCCTATTGAGAGGTATAACTACGAGTTAGAACTTTTTTCATTTAATTGTTGTTCAATATGACCATACTGACTATCAGGCTGATGTTTACATGTAGGATGCTCGGACTTCTCAAAGGATTTGTGGGCAATAAAGCTTGGCCAGAAGGTTCCATTGTGGAGGGCTACATATCGAAAGAGTGTACGACGTTTTGTTCAATGTAATTGCATGGAGTTGAAACGGTGTTTAACTGAGAAGAAAGGAACTACGATGGGGGTGACAATGGCTCGGGGTTGGCGATTTTCACTCAAAATGTTCGTCATTTTGGTCAACTCCCAAGGGCAATTGATGTGTTCGTAGCTGACTGCGAATTGGCTCATTGGTTTGTTCTACACAATAGTTTGGAAGTGAACGAATCTAGAGTATGATTTCTCATCATATATGCAACATACATTTTCTACATGGTTTTTATTTTTTAAAGTCTTCATTATTCCAATTACTTATGAATTACATTGTATTAACTAGGGAACACAAGCTTGTGTTACAACAAAAATATGGAAGTTCATGCAATATTGCAACGCTACAATGCAAAGAATTTCCTAAATGGTTCAAAGATCGCTTAAGCTAAAACTCATTAGTGTGTAGTTTGCAAATAACGTTTAATTATTCTAAGTTTGAATTAACCTGACATACTTTCTTGTGTAGATGAACCAATTGCGAAATCAAAAGTCACCTGAAGCAACTGATGAGATGTGGTCATTAGCCAATGGACCTAATGCCTTAGTGAACATATATTCGGAATGCATTTGTAATGGCGTCCGATTCCATACTATCGATCGTGATAACCGTCGTAAATGTCAAAATAGTGGGTTGGTAGTGAAAGGCGACCACCAAGGCCAATTGATAAAGTTCTACAACTACCTTTGTAAAGTGTGGAAACTGGCATATTTGTTTGGACATCGGGTTGTTTTGTTCCAATGTGAATGGTATAACACCGGTAGTAGTCGAACTTTGCTTGTTGAACCACATGTGACAACTGTTGATGTAAGAAGTCGATGGTATAAAGATGACTCGTTTATGTTCCCAAGCCAAGTTCAACAAGTTTTCTATGTTCATGATACGAAGTTAGGGCCGAACTGGCGAGTCATAGAAAAGTTTCAACATTGACGAATTTGGGATGTGCCAGAGTTGGATGTGCCAGAATTTGATGAAATGTTGCAAGAAGATGAAACCACTATTGTTGTACCAACTAAGCCTATTGATGATGGTGTTGTTTTGCGTCGGGATGACATTGAACCTGAAATTATTTCAATGGAAGTTTCTCAGTCCAAGAAGCGTGTACAACCCGAGGGTGTTATGGATGATGCTTTCATCTGTGATGACGATGATGAACTAACAATCTCGGGTGATGATGAAGAAGAAGATGAGATAGAAAGTGATTTTGATACAGATACGGACCTAGAGTTTTAACTCACTTTGTTGTAAAATTACTTTATGTGTTCTCTAAGTAGATTGCTTCTTTGTTTTTTTGTCCGGCTTGTTTTGTTGATGTAATGGGGGCAATTAAGAATATGGTGTTTGTTCTTCTTGTATTACATTGTCAGATGTTATGTACAATTCCTTAATTTTGTGCAATGTTCAACCTCTTAAATTGATGAACCTTGTAATTTGAATTTCATGCCTACTTTTAGTTCTTCAGTAAATTAACTTTAAATGTGAGTAGACTAATTATGTCTTGTTTCTTCTTCTTCTTCTTCTTCTTTTTCTTCTTGTTCGGACCCCAATTTCCCAAGTACATTCATATTCTATGAACTTAATACCCTTGTAATTAATTTCCTCTACGATTTCTATGAACTTTGGCAGAAAATTGAAAAATCAAATTCATACTCAAGTCAGATTTTCCATTCAGTTTGCTGTGTTGTTTGGCAGATTTTTCTAGAATCTATGGCAGATTTACTTATCTGCTCTGTCTCTGTTTGCTGACTTGGAGAGTTTGCTGATGTTTTTTTTTCCACTTTAGCTACTTGATGCTTGACTATTATGCTTAGGTGCTAGCTAATGGTAGGATGGTTGATTGGCTGAGTTGGGATGTTGTGTTGGTTGCTTAAATGTATTCATGCTACTCTGCTGAGGCCTTGTTTTGTTGTTTTGTATGCTGTTGTTTGGTTGTTAATCTGTTTGGTTGTTATTCATGTTGTGTTGGTTGTTAATCTATTTGTATTCATGCTTGACTACTACGCTTAGGTGCTGCTGTTTTGTTGTTTTTGTGTTGGTCATTTTAAATGCTTAGGCCCTGTTTTTTGGGTGCCGCTGCAAGATTGTTATGACTATTTGTGCTAATCTGTGCTAATCTGACTATGTGTGACTAATCTGTGCTAATCGCTGCAGGATTTCCTTTTAATAACCATTCTTTTAATATGTGGGAATCATGATTAGCTTAAGATTAATTTTTTTCAAATTAACAAAGCATTTTGAGAAATGAGAAAGCACAAATTAATATGTTGAATTTGTTGAATCTTGTTGGTTTTAGATTCTCATGGCCTTTTTATGAATTTGTTGAATCTTTCTATGAATCTTGCTGGTTTTTGAAATGTGAAAGCACAAATTAATTTTTTTTCTTGTGTAGAGGTTGTTAGATGGACTTGCGGCATAGACCAGAAGGCAGCAACTTGCTGATTTTAAATCGAGATTGGCTTAATATGTTGAATTTGTTGAATATATAACTCCGTTTTTTTCAATGGATGGGTCTGTTTGGGTTGGGAATGTGATCTGTTTGTTTTATTTGTAAGGAAAAATTACTATTGAGGAGGTGTTTTCAAAAATTATTACAAAATAGTGAAAAAGTTAATGATTTTAATTATTAACATTTATGAAGTTTATCACTTTGTTGTAATATTTTTTTTGACACGCCACTGGTGTATAGGTCCCCCTATTTTTAAGCATAGCTGGTACAAGATGTATGAGTGAACAAAGCCATGATTAACGAGCAATTTATTATTGAACTTTGACATGTTGTGTCATTATTGAGGAAACTGATCTACTAAAACATTTTGTGTTGCTTGGAGACGTGGATGGTTCAATAATTTGGTTGGTTATTAGAATGCAAAAGTAGATGCAATTTACTAGTGTTATTATTTTCAATGTTATGTTATTGAACACAGAGGCTCTACTAAACATTATAAGCAATTGTAGTAGTTACACTACTAATGTAAGTGACGTTTATTATTCATGTATGTTTGTTACTTAATGTAGGTACCATGGTTCCTGGAATCAAGACGGGGCAGCGGAAGAGAGCAATAAGTGGCAGCGTATTATCAGCCTCTAAAGCATGTCCACAGGCGATTGGCACCTCGCTGACGTTCTCTGATGAGATGCAGCAACTAGATGATACACAAATAGTGGTCGAGGAGACGCAGCCAGGTGGTGTGGGTAAGAGCATTGAACTTAGTTGTTTAAAAAAATTTTGTTTTTCGTTTTTTTTTGGGTGCATAAGTCATAAAGTAAGGCAATGAAAACCCCATAAAGATAAAGAAAAACAAAGAAAAAAAAAAAAACAAACATTACTTTACACATAACAAGGACACTTACACAACAAAGAAAATATTAGATAAACAAGCTTCAAATCAGCTACAGCAGGAGCAACAACCAATTGAATGTTGCCCCAGTTGCATCGATAGCAGTGAAATCCAAGTTGTAGCATAATTTACCAAGACTTTATGCAGCCAAACAGTAGCAGGCAGCAACAAAACTAACAGGACCCACAACCAGCACTTTTTTTTTCACTTTCATTAGCAATGTTTGTAATTTGTGACTTCCTTCCCTTTTTGTACCAAGGCGAACAAGGTTAACTCATGTACGAGGACCTACATTAGGCAGAGGAGTGCAGAAAAACATAGCTAGGAAAAAAGGAGAGAAATTACATGTCTATATCAATAAGGTGTTAAACGCAATCACAAGAGGGAATGCCACCCCAGCGACGAATGAGTTGGGATTGCAAATTAGACGGTTGTGCCCTCTTCAGAGCATGAAGTCATGGAAAAAAATCGATCAAAGTACCAAAGATGCGGTCGTCCAAGTGGTGCTAGTATGAGATTCATCTTGTCATAATGTCTTTATTATGTTGTTTGTAATTGTTTAAATTAATTGATGTACTAATTCTCTTATTATGTTTGTAGGACAAGTTTGTTATCGGCGATGATTTTGATAATTATGAACAAGCTCAACAGATCCTCGATAGAAACACATATTTGCTATACAAGGATTGGAGGTACAATCTAAAGCAAGAGTTCTTCGAACTTGAGGAAAAGGGTGTTGATAACCCATGTAGTCATCCGCCTAGTGGAGTGAGCTTGAAGGAATGGAAGATCTGATTGATGTTGCTTGGAAAGACGAATCTCACTTGGCAACAAATTAATTAGAAACCCCATTATTGAAATTAATTTATGTGTTAATGTGTAAAAATTCTTCACTAATTCTTTTTTTTTTATTTTTTTTTATTTTTTATTTTTTTTTTAATAGAAACGCTCTAAAGCTGGTAAAGCAAATAGGGGTATGCTCCCCTATAATCATACAAGTGGATCGCGATCATTTCCTATAGCAATGTCGCTTATGGTGAGAAGTTAATTTAGTAATGTAATGGATGATTGATTCTTCTTGATTTTGAATATTACCATGTACTAATTCGTCAATGGAATTTTTTCAAACCTAACAGGCAAATGAGGATGGAGATATAGATTTTCCTGAATTTTATAAGAAATCACACAAGTCCAAGAAGATGGGAGATTGGATTGACCCCAAATATGGTGAGCTACATGTGAGTATTGAATGTTGAAACCAATTGTGTTGCATATCAATTAGTAAAGTTGTTTTAAATTCCTTCTGCCATCTTGACTTTATTATTTTTTTGCCATGACAAGATGATATGGTGAATCTACAAGTGGTAGCCACCGATGCAGGGTTGCCATTGACCCACGAAGAACTATCAAGGCAGGTGCACGGGGCAAAAAAAAATTACTTGCGTGGATATAGGATAGGCCCACAACCCTCTTCCACAGCTTCTAGTGCGGCACGAGCACGTGATAAACATATGGAGTCAATGAGAGCGGAACTGGAGGTTCTTCGTGAGGAGCGTCAAACAGATCACGTGGAGTTGCTCAAGGAGAAAGAGCAGCGCCAAAGAGATCACGAGGAGCTATTGAAAGAGAAAAAGGAGCGCCAAAGAGATCACGAGGAGTTGCTTAAGGAGAAAGAGGTGTGCTAAAGAGATCGGGAGGAAATTATGAGGGAAAGAGAGTAGCTGATCAAATAAGTCGATGAAGAAAAAAAAGCACGGGAGGCACAACAAGTATAACTCAATCATCTGAACGACGTGGTGTCACGGCTCACAACCCTCTTGCAGGGTTCAGATGGTCATCTTACTATTCGGTAAACAAAATTTTATTGATAAGCTATTGCAACTTCTACAAAAATATTGATCATATTGACATAGAATTATTTTCTAAAGTTGCTATGCAAATTTTTTTTTGTTATGTGCTTCGAATAGGTTTTGAGGCATAATGTGAGTAGACTTTGCAGTAGACCTGGTGTTTCGATATATTACACAAAGGACCGTAATCTGATTTCCATAAGGTAACCACATGATTTCGATGAAATATTAACTTTCCCAAAATTGGGTATGATGAGCCTATGAATATGAGGACAATTACTATATTAGGAGCCCCATCCAATTGAATGTCATTTCAGATTTAAGACTAATTGAATAAACCAAGTGAACTTGGAATGAATATGAATTTACAATTACTACAATATACTAGTACAACTAGACTAGTCTAATGTGCATGCAAGCCATTATTGGTTCATAGTGATGAGTTTGAGAGAGAGAAGAGCTGTGAAGATAGAATGCAAATTGAGAGCACTTAATGAAGAGAGAAATTAGTACTTGCATTATTTTGCTGACACCTTTAGAGTATTTTTTACCCACATAGGGTACTGCTTGGGTTGTCCTAGTTATTCATATTGAAGGGTATGTGGTGTAAATTGCACTCATGCCGTTGGGGCATTTTGGCATTCTGATTTCGAATACAAAAAGTTAAGGCAATCTGCCTAACACCTATTTCCTACTTACCTCTCTTACAGTGTGATGTGATATTCCTCTCCCCGCCAATACTTCTTAAAGGTACAAAAAGGAATTGGTCGGTTTTAGTGTTGACAATAAAACCGAACTGAAAATCGATTTTTTAGAAAACAAAATTGTTATTTGAATTTTTAAGTTTGAAACATTCAGTAGGTTTTAGTCGAGTCAATTGGTATATATTTTTTTAACGCTTCTATGTACAATGAACCTAGTCATTGTTTCTAGAGTTTTGGGGTCTGTTACTGGACAACAATTATAGTTGTTATATACCCAATTGTTTAACAATATTTACATTTCACAAGTATTTCGTTTGCCATGTCTCAATAATTCCACTACAAAATTGTAATTTTTGTTGCCTAAAAAGGATGCTAATACGTGAAATAAATTAATGAAAGCCTCATTGTGCATTAGGAGTTCTCAACATTGAATCATGATTTTATTTGGGTTGTAATCAACATAATTCTGGGTCTTTTTCCCTATATTGACCATGTTGAATCCATTGGACAATTATGAGCTTCATTATTGTCATATTGGAAAAATATATTAGTTCAATTAATATTAGATCTCCTATGTTATTTGTTGTCTTACCAAAACGCCATAAACTTAGCCGAAGAAGGTCTTCGAGGGTCGAAAATTAAAAGCAGCCCCCGAACCACCGTAAAGATGGCACGGGTAGCTTCCTTGTGTCAAATAGGATTTGTGGGGATAGACGGGACGTAATTAGCACGTGTACGTTGGGAGTTGGCGTGAAAAACGCCATAAACTTAGCTGAAAAAGGTTTTCGAGGGTCGAAAATTGAAAGCAGCCCCCAAACCACTATAGGGATGGCACGGGTAGCTTCCTTGTGTCAAATAGGACCTGTGGGGACAGAAGGGACGTAATTAGCATGGGTACGTTGGGAGTTGGCGTGATAAACGCCATAAACTTAGCCGAAAAAAGGCCTTTGAGGGCCGAAAATTGAAGGCAGCCCCCAAACCACTGTAGGGATGGCACAAGTAGCTTCCTTGTGTCAAATAGGACCTGTGGGGATAGACAGGATGTAATTACCACGTGTACGTTGGGAGTTGGCGTGAAAAACGCCATAAACTTAGCCGAAAAAGGCCTCGAGGGCCGAAAATTGAAAATAGCCCCCGAACCATTATAGGGATGCCACAAGTAGATTCATCATGTCAAATAGGACCTGTGAGCACAGACGGGACGTAATTAGCACGTGTACATTGGGAGTTGGCGTGAAAAACGCCATAAACTTAGCCGAAAAATGTCTTTGAGGGCCGAAAATTGAAAGCAACCCCCGAACCACTGTAGGGATGACAGGGGTAGCTTCCTTATGTCAAATAGGACCTGTGGGGATAGACGGGACATAATTAGCACGTGTACGTTGGGAGTTGGCATGTAAATGCCATAAACTTAGCCGAAAAAGGCCTTCGAGGGTCGAAAATTGAAAGCAGCCCCTAAACCAGTGTAGAGATGGCACGGGTAGCTTCCTTGTGTCAAATAGGATTTGTGGGGACAGAGGGGACGTAATTAGCATGTGTACGTTGGGAGTTGGCATGAAAAACGCCATAAACTTAGCCAAAAAAGGTCTTCCAGGGTCGAAAATTGAAAGCATCCCCCACACTATTGTAGGGATGGCACTGGTAGCTTCCTTGTGTCAAATAGGACTTGTGGGGGATAGACGGGACATAATTAGCATGTGTACGTTGGGAGTTAGCGTGAAAAACGCCATAAACTTAGCTAAAAAAGGCCTTCGAGGGCCAAAAATTGAAAGCAGCCCCGAACCACTGTACAGATGGCATGGGTAGCTTCCTCACGTCAAATAGGACCTGTGGAGACAAATAAGACGTAATTAGCACGTGTATGTTGGGAGTTGGCGTGAAAAATGCCATAAACTTAGCCGAAAATTGAAAGCAGCCCCCAAACCACCGTAGGGATGGCACGGGTAGCTTCCTTGTGTCAAATAGGACCTGTGGGGACAGACTCGACGTAATTAGCATGTGTACGTTGGGAGTTGGCGTGAAAAACGCCATAAACTTAGTTGAAAAAGGCCTTCGAGGGCCGAAAATTGAAAGCAGCCCCGAACCACTATACGGATGGCATAGGTAGCTTCCTCACATCAAATAGGACCTATGGGGACAGACAAGACGTAATTAGCACGTGTATGTTGGGAGTTAGCATGAAAAATGCCATAAACTTAGTCGAAAAAAGGTCTTCGAGGGCCGAAAATTGAAAGCAGCCCCCGAACCACCGTACGGATGGCACGGGTAGCTTCCTCGCGTCAAATAGGACCTGTGGGGATAGACGGGATGTAATTAGCACGTGTACGTTGGGAGTTGGCGTGGTAAACGCCATAAACTTAGCTGAAAAAGGCCTTCGAGGGCCAAAAATTGAAAGCAGTCCCCGAACCACTGTAGGGATGGCATGGGTAGCTTCCTTGTGTCAAATAGGACCTGTGGGGACAGACAGGACGTAATTAGCATGTATACATTGGGAGTTGGCGTGAAAAACGCCATAAACTTAGCCGAAAAAGGCCTTCGGGGGCTGAAAATTGAAAGCAGCCCCCGAACCATTGTAGGGATGGCACGGGTAGCTTCCTTGTGTCAAATAGGACCTGTGGGGATAGATGGGACGTAATTAGCACGTGTACGTTGGGAGTTGGAGTGAAAAACGCCATAAACTTAGTCAAAAATGGCCTTCGAGGGTCGAAAATTGAAAGCAGCCCCCGAACCACTGTAGGGATGGCCCGGGTAGCTTCCTTGTGTCAAAAAGGACCTATGGGGATAGATGGGACGTAATTAGCACATCTATGTTAGGAGTTGTTGTGGACAATGCCATAAACTTAGCCGAAAAAGGCCTTCCAAGGCCGAAAGTTGAAAGCAGCCCCTGAACAACTGTAAGAATGGCACGGGTAGCTTCCTCATGTCAAATAGGACCTGTGGGGTTAGACGGGACGTAATTAACATGCGTACGTTGGGACTTGGCGTGACAAACGCCAGAAAGCTTATAAATATATATTAAAGCTTATAAATATATATGCTCTATAAGCATCTCTATATATGTATATTTATGAATAAAATATATATATGTTTACACTTTAGACTAAACTTGACTTGGGGCTCATGCCTGTCTTGGGAAATTTCTTTACACTTTAGACTGAACTTGAATAAATTCTCAACTGAATTGTAACCTATTTGTGACTTTCGATCATGATTGCCAAGATTTTGACAATACCAACACATTTAAGTAGACTTTGTTCTATAAGCCAACGTAAATGTTACATAGTACATACCTTTGCATTGAGTTTCCAAGTGCATTAAGATTTATTCTAGTAGAATATTGTACACAGTACATGCCTTTCCATAATTTCACATATTGTCATTGTGGAGATTTAGATCCTAGATTTTCTGTAAGACCAAGTGAGCACTATGTTGGGGTTGGAGTGTGAAAGGAGTGTGCACATATGATGGCGAAAGCTGAAATGAGAAGTGTTGTAAACTGGTAATTAAAATTTTATAATCCTGTCTCCATCTCATTTTATGTGTCCTAGTTTGAACAGTTAAAAAATTTTAACCATTACTTGCTAAATTCAAACTATATTTAAATACAATTTCAATTACAATTGACATCATTGCAATTTGTGTTTTATAGATGGCTGTAACTTTTTGTTTACAATGGAACTAATAGGTGTAATTTTTGTTGTGTAGATGGCTTTTGGCATTGACATGTGGATCTTCTATTTTTTTGCCCGAAAGATAATTCACAGTTTTGCAAATTTGGAAAGTTTTTTGTCGTCCTCTACTTTTTGTGTGGAATTTAGATGCATCGTACATATAATTTTTGGTGGGGTACATAGTATTTTTGGAACTTGTATTAATTGCTCTAGTGGTATATATAGATTACCTTTTGTCATGGTACATATTACCATGGTAATTTGTACCATGCCAAATGGTCATTACAATGCATAGTATAGTAAAAATGTTTTGTGTATAGGGGACATTGTTTTGGTGACGTATTTGGAATGTATGACGTTATTATTTGTAATTGAAATATATATAGTTGGTTTGTATATAAGTTTACATTAGAAGGTGTTCTTTTTTGTTTTATGGTTGTAAGTGAAACATGCATTACAGAATAGGTGATAATATATATAGGTTGTATACCTATTACAGGTTGCGGTGGATACATACAGGTTGTGACAAAATTTATTAAAATGAAAAAAACAAAACAAAAATATAAAATGACGTTTTTGGTGACAAAACAATTGGTAGCAAAAAAGAAATAAATCTTTTGGCGACTAAATATTTAGTAGCCAAATGAATCGAAAACAGTTTTGGCGACTAATTGTTTAGTAGCTAAAATTCAAAACACTTTTGGTGACTAAATATTTAGTCGCTAAAACATAATTAAAAATCATAGGCGACTAACCTATGTAGTAGCTAAACAAGAATTAACCTTTCCGTGACTAAACATTTAGTAGCTGAAGATGTGAGTTAAACGAATTGATGTACCTTTTGGGCAACTAATATGTTAGTTGCCAATGTCAGTCATCAGTGACTAAGCCACGTTTAGTCGCTAATACCTGTTATTTTTGCCTACTAAAATATTAGTCGGCATTTTGTAGGACTTTTGGCGACTAAATTTTTTTAGTCGCCAATACCTTCGGCGATGATGTATCCGCGACAAAGCCAGTGACCAAAATTTTTGGTTGGCAAAGTATTTCGACGACTAAAATCAATACTTTTGGCGACTAAAAAATTAGTCGCCAAAAGTGTATTTTTTTGGTAGTGCAAGCACAACAAAAAAGTGTTTTTTTTTTTTTTTTTGGTAGTGCATGCACAACACACTTGTTCATATAACAAAAAGTTCTTTGAAGTATGCCAAATATGCAGATTTTTAGCTTTTCATTTTTTTTTAGTGACTTTCTAATTTTTTTAACTAAAAAAAAATCTCCCTAAAGCTCAATACAAAAATCAAACGATAAACTTCAAATCTCCAAATCTCTCTCTTTCTCTCTCTCTCTCTAAAAACCTCCACCCCCTAGCCTCACTTTTGGCCGGCCGACCGCCGCCTTTGGCTATGGCGGTCGGCTGGCCCAGCTCTCTTGTGAGTTTGTGTGTTAGTTTTTGTTTCTAATAAACTTGATTCCCAAATTTTCTTTCCACTTTGGTGTCCTTTCTCTTGGTTCATCAAGGGGAGCCCCGGTTTGTTTATTTTGTATCAATAGGGGGTGTTTATATTGCTTCAACAGGGGGTTGTTTTGTATCAACAGGGTGCTTGGTTTAAGGATCAAAACAGAGTAGAAGGAGGTCGGTTTTGGACCGGAATAGAGGTTGGTCAGATCTGGTTGGATTTTCATTCGGGCGCTCTTCTGCGAGTGGGAGTTTGAGGGATGAGCTCCGGTTCGGATCTTTGGAGTCTGCTTTGGTGCTTTGCTTGGGGGGAACTAGGGTGTTGAAGTTGATCCAGATCTGTCTTAGATTTCATTCGTGCGCTCCTTTTTGAGAGGGAGTTTGAGGGGTGTTGTTCATCCGGATGTATGGCGGTGTCATTGGGAGTGGGTGTGTTTGAAGTTTGGATTGGGAGTGGGCGTTTTGTTTGTATGGTGGAGTTTTATCTAGCCATGGAGCTGTTGGATATGGAGTTTTTCCGGCCATAGAACTGTCTCGGTAGAGTGTTGTCAGGAGTGGGTGAGCTTGCAGTTAAAGCGGCAGAGGTGGGTTTGGAAATCCAATGGTTGGAGGTGTTTCCGTCCATAGTTCCAGTCAAGGGAGATTGGTTTCCGGTCAAGAGAGCTGGAGTCTTTCCAGCCATGGAGATGTCCTCAGCAGGAGCAGAGGCACATGCACAGAAGCGTGCAGGAGTAGAGGAGCGTGCAGCAGGTGGGCGTTGTAGCAGGTAGGCGTTGGAAGTTGGAACAGCTTAGGTGTTATGTTTGTAGTTTAAAAAATAGCAGGTGGGTGGTAGCTTGCTTATAGAGCAGCATAGGTGTGTAGCTTAGGCGTGGCAACAAAGGCCTGGAGTGCAACAACATTGGGAGTGCAGCAGATGTTTAAATTTTTTGGGTTACCACCTTGGGTGTTAGAATAGGTTATCTTAGTAGTTTGGGTGTTTTGGTGGATTGATTTTGTGAAATTATGTATTTTATTTTCTGTTATGTCTTTCTTAACGTTTTTTTTGTTTAAAAAAAAAAAAAAAATTTCGTGAGGCCAAGGGATTAGTTGTATGGTTGCGAGTAGCAGTAGTAGGGGTATATTGTACCTTCCGAATCTCTCTCTGTGCTTCTCATCTTCCTGTACCTTTAATTTCATGTTGATTAATGAAATTTTTCTTTGCTGATCAAAAACAAAAAAAAAAAAAAAAACAAAACAAAAAGTCCTTTGAATTAAGTTCTTTGAATTAATAGAAAGCAATCAATGCGAAAGGTTAGAGCCATATGATTTTTTAGCAATATGCATAGCTCTAAATACCGCGACGGATACAGGTTGGTATAACACTGAGATTGAAAATTGTAGGAGTATCAGTCGAATCCCGGTACGTATCGGTCTGTAATCGTTACACAAGCCGTGATGGGCCGATACTCACCGGTTTAGACCGGTACGGAAAAGAAAAAGCTGAAAAAGCTGAAAAACCTGTGAAATGATCTTAAAAATTTCACCGCCGCGACACTCGATTCCCGATACGTACCGATCGATACTGCCGATACCAATACTCCGCGATCGATAGCGTTACGTTGCCCGATAGCTTGATTTAGAACCTTGGCAATATGGCTTGGTAAACTGTGGAATGAATGGACGCTATAGAGGTTCCTTTGTGAGTTTATATAGCCTTCCAAAATGCATTTGTAAGTACTTTCATATAATTGAGAATTGGGAGTTTTTAACCATTATCCTGACCAATTTTTAGATTTTTTGGACTCTTTTATACACATGAAGGTCTGTAGATATTTTGTTGTTTTTTTCCTTCTTTTTTGTATAGGATGGTATTCCCTTACTGCTGTCTTTAATGAAATTTTATTATCAATAAAAAAAAGTACTCTATGCATCAAGATTCAAATAGCAGTCTAGTTTTGTGATATAGATGAGACTTTATGCATCTTTACTGCAAAAGTTATGATTTATTCTCTCTCGTGTGGGAACCACCAACAATCTTCGGCCACTTCCTCCTGTGACAATCACCTTGGCCAACCCTCTTTCCTTGCTTTTAAAACAAGTTTTTAAAATATTTATGTACCAACCATTTATATTTTTCAGAGCAAAGAAGAAGAGCTTTCCTCATCGGAGCAAGATATTCTCCTGTAGGCAGTCCAGATAATCAAGCAACATGGTGGTACACTGGGTAGCACCATGGAAGATATGATCAGTAAGTGAAACACTAGATCTACGAAGCTTGAATAGTTTTTGAGGGTGTGAGCTTAGCTAGGTGCTGTTTGACAACGCTTCTGTTTCTTGTTTTTCATTTTTGTTTTCATTTTTATTTTCATTTTTTTGTGGAAACTGGAAGCAAAAACTTGTGTGGTATATTGTTTTTGTTTTTAAAAAAAGTAAATATTGATTGCAAAATTTTCTGAATTTTTAAGCTTAGTCACTGATTTTGTTTTCACACTTTAGTTTGCCACTTCTTTTAATGTTTATGTTGTGTATTTTACAAATTCTCTTTCCCTGTTCTTTTTGTTCATGAAATTGAAGATCTAAACACACCATAAGTGCCTGAGGCGATTATTTATCTAATTTCGATTGCACTTTTTGTATTAGTAGTTTTGAAGCTGTAAATTCTCTTCACTACTATGGATTATGATCAGCTCGGCTATATTTAGATTATGGATTTGGATAGAGATATGAAAAGAGAAAGGAAAAGGAAAAGGAAAAGGAAAAAGGAAAAATGTGCGTAAAATGTGAATGAAATATAGATACATTTAGCCCACATTTTCCCTTTACCTCTCTAAATTACTACTCAAATTCATGATCCAAATACAATCTAAAGTTTTGTAACTCCAATTTTTTTGGGTACTCAACAAACTTAGTGATGGAGTAGTCCTGACATTGTAAGAAAAACATACAAATATATACATAATAATTGCAAATTTGTATTTATATGTGTGTATATATATACTAATTGTTGTAAATATTTATGTGTATATATATGTAGCAGAAATAATTTATGTATTGTTGTACGTGATGCATTCCAGTATAGTTGTACTCAAACAAATTATGAACGAGTCAAGCTCGAGCTATTTGTCTACAACATGGTTTGTTTAGCTGTAATTTAAATGAAGCTTTGCCTTGAAATTTTCTACAGAAGCCTGTTATTTATGTTCCATATTCAAAGAAAGGAAGAGTTGGCTTCCTCTTTACACTTACATTTCAAACTCACAATTGAAGAAAAAGAAAAAAAAAAAAAAGGCAAACAACAATGCAACAAAACAGTTTTTTTGGGTCCAAACTGTTAAATTTCACTCTCAAGTACTACAACCCTGCTTTGCACTTGAGTAAACTTACCAACTGAAGCTGATGGACTCAAAATGCAGGTTATCTGCCAAGCCTGATGAACATATGCTTGCAACCTCATGCCTCATCTTCTTGGGGCCGCAAACAAGCACTCCGACGCTTGATTCTTTGCGCTCGAACAATATTCCTGCAACAACATTGTTGTTAAGACCAATCCCATATAAAAAAAACTAATAGGAGTAAGGTTTTAGATAGCAGTGTCGGGAGAATAATCAGTATCAGTCACAGTATAATTGTATTAGGAGTAAGATACAAATTGGGAATTGGATGACGTGATTATGAATTTTTAAAAATCATGATGGGCAAAACAGTTTTTTGTAGTTGCCAAACTAGCTATATCCCATTATAGGCTGATACACCTTGTTATACATTTTTAAAATTTTATGACTGCGACACCCGATTTTCGATACGTATCACCTGATACTCCCAATATCGGTACGTCACAATTGATACCGTTACATGTTCCAATACCGTGATTTAAAACCATGACTATGAACACCGATGAGGGGTGAATTGGCTATGAGGTGATATGCGTACCGCGAATCAACTCATAAATTTCTCACTTGTATGTCAATATTGAGATGCCAAAACCGGATACACACCAGCCAATATAGTACATTTTGACTGGTATTTAAAACCATAAATAGCAACCAAATTGTTGTGACAAAGAATGACTTACTCTTTAGGTCAGGCCTTTCGCCATAATGCACTTTCGTCGATTGAAAAACTGACTCTTGTGGGAGGCTTTCCAATTCTCTATCTGCATTATAGAACCACGAGTTCGGTGATGCCACCGGTGTCGCCCCTTCCATGCTCTGAACTTGGTTTGCGTCCCCAATACCTTGTTTCTTGTTCCAGTAAAAAGCTGCACTAGCAGTGATAGCTATGCAGATGCATATGAGCAACATGTTCAAAAGAGCTCTTGATGAGTATGAATACACTTTATTGGTGTTATGATCAATCGGGTATATGTAATACCGGGTCAAAATACCCATCAAGAGGAGGAACATGATGAATGAAGAGGACACAATAACACCGAGCCAAATCCAACTGTTTTGGCCAAGAATTGGAGAGATAGGTGAATCTGAGGCTCTAGGCTTGAACCATACTGTTCGGACGAGCTTTTGGTTCATCCTAGTCGCTTCTTTCTCTCGTGTCACATAGGCATCAATTTGGAGATCGAAGTTGGAGTATTTGGATGGCGTGCCGGAGATGGGGAGGAGGAGGTCTAGCATGGTGAGGTCTGAGGAGTTTTTGAATGAAGTGATGAGAAGAAGCTTTGGAGTCTTGAGTTTGAGTGTTTCGCACGTGAAGATGAGCTCTCTGATGACTGAGATGAATGGGGTGATGCCACTGCCTCCACTCACCATCACTAGTGTGTCATGCCTGCATTTTTTATCAATACATCAAGAAAAATGATTTATAAATATAAATTTTATCTATAAAAAAGTGATGCTGACATTGTTATAATTTTGAGTCATAATTATGAATATTTTGGCTTGAAATTCAAGGATTACATAAGGATGGATCATTTTATATAAAGTTTTTTTTGTACAAAAACTATGTATAACATTATTTACCTATACACCAATACAAAACATATAGAGGTGGTGTTGCTACAGTTTTAATGAGTTGCTTATATATATATATATATTAAGCTTTTGTTTTAGACGTTTGGTGTAATTTTTGTTTATTGCTTATGTGGTAAAAGTAATTTAATAAGCTAAAAAAAAAAACATATTATTTTGAAACAGAGGGAACTGTGCTTGTTGATTTTCAATTTTTAGTTTAGAATAAACTACATCAAATAAATCTAGAGGTTTCATTTGATGCATCTTATCGGGGTTGCTTTTGACTTTTTTATTTTGGGAATTGTATCAAAATATTCGATGTAATCTTTTGTTTTAAGCTTATTAGGAAAGGATAACTTAAATAAGCTAAAAAAAACTAATTATTGAGCAGTTGGTAGAAGAATGACTTTAATTTCTATTTTTTGATAATCTACTTTCTGTTAACAAGAACCTGCACCAAATGGGACTGAGATCAAATGTGTATATGTACATGACTTGTATCTATAGCATATACATACCTTAGGAAATCAGTTGAGAAAGGTCCATAAGGTCCTTCAATGGAGACATCAAGGTGATCGAGAGAAGAAGAAGGTGATGAAACCATTTGGTAAAGCTTCTTAGACCAACTTCCTTCACCTTTGATTATTACACTAAGCTTCTCACTCTCCAAATTACTGCTTGAACTAATTGTAAAAGGATGCCACTGCAACTTGGAAATGCTAGGCACATTTATGAACACAATGCTTGTTGGAGTATAACTCAAGCCTGTTTTTAAAAAAAAATTAAGAAACTAAATTAGAGGGATAGAGAAGCAAGTAGAGACTGTTTTTTATAAGGTGTTGATAATTAATTTTATCAAGTCATATACTTATGCATTTAAATACAGTTTTTGATTAGCCCAAAGCATGGATAAAATACACTATCACCTTAATCATCTAAGTTTTATCTTAAAGTATTCAATTTGAGTCAAATTGATCCAATGTTATATGACAATCTAAATTATCAATGAAATAGTAATAAAAAATATATATGTGTGTATTGTTTTTTAAAGTAGCATTTTGTATTACTCTTTTTTCAATTTGAGTCAAATTGGTAATTTCAAACGACATCCTAAATTATTAGCGAAATAATAATAAAATACACATATGGTCGTTAAGTATGCTTTGGTCCCAATTTTTTTAAATTTTGTCTATTTAATCCCTAAACACAATAGTATTATGCTTCTTCATCATTATTGAAATTGAAAAATTGAAAAAAAATAAAATTTAGAGACTAAAATAACACGTAACACATACTTTAATCCGAGTGTATCATATTATCATTTCATTAATGATTTAGACACTATATTTAAAAGTAGACAAATTTAATTCAAATCAAAATTTCAAAGAAAGAAATTTATAAACTATATATGTGTTTTTTATTTGAAAAGCATAATATTGTAGCTAACTGTCTTTACCTCGGCTCTTGGAGAAGTTGAGCTCTAGAGTTTCGCATGGCAGAACTCGAGCAGAAACTAAACGTACCCCTCTTCGCGATTGCAAGAAACGCAAGAAGCGATCGATGAAGAAGAGGTAGAGACCAGGGAGCATCATGCAAGAGTAAGAGATGCCAACATGGAGTATGAAGAAGAAGATGAAGAGGATGTAGAGGTGGTGAGTGTAGAAGAAGAGCTCAAACATCTTTTTCCTAATTTTTGGCAAGGTTGTCACCCACATGACTAGTCCACATAACAGAGCTATCTCCCCTGCTACATTTGATACACCAGTTTTGTCCCACTTCAGCATCTGAAAAACAAAAACAAAAACAATAGACCAGTGAAGTGGATGGCTTCTTTGATTCAAATTGTATTAGTTCTAAAAGTTTGATTTAATTTTTGAAAGTTTTTTGATTTTCTTTTTTTTTTTTCCATATTTTTAATTTTAATTTTATTTTTGGTGAACTTTGTATAGTGATTTTATGGCCCAATTTCTAAAGTAAGATGCCATGTTTGTTTGGCTCCATTAATGTGATTGAATTAGCAATTCTATGGGCCACCCATAAATCATGTTTAGTTGGCAAAATGGGACTAGTAGTCCCGTAATACTATGGGCTTGTTTTGTAAAATTTATTATAAGTTGAAAATTGATAATAAAAAAACAGAAGTCAAAAGTATCATTCCTTCCTCTATGGTTTTTAGATAATCAAGTTTTTTTTGAACTTATTTAAGCTATTTCTGTTCAATAAGTTATAAGTGAAAATTACACTAAATAATCTAGCGTAGATTTCCAAATTAAAACAAGTTATAAGCAGTTCATTTAAGTTGTACCAAACAATCTTATGAATCCCCCCACATGGTGGGATTAGCATTGGGAGATTTGGTAAAAACCCCCCTCATAATAAA
Organism: Camellia granthamiana; assembly: GCA_036172215.1. Classification (NCBI taxonomy): domain Eukaryota; kingdom Viridiplantae; phylum Streptophyta; class Magnoliopsida; order Ericales; family Theaceae; genus Camellia; species Camellia granthamiana. The sequence goes on along the minus strand of JAXFYN010000309.1, from coordinate 170,960 downwards.
ACTTTAATGTTGACAAGCACAAAAAAGTTTTCTTTGAAAAGTCCAATATGTATTACCATTACCAAAATATTAAATTTTAAAATAATATAACTTTTGAAATATACGTTAGTTTTTAACAAAAATTAATATTTTTAGAATCCTCTCATTAAGATCTATCAAATAAGATCAATATTGATTATGAAATTCTTGAAAATAAATAAATAAATCAGACTGTCATTTTCATCAAATAAGAGTCCAATAAAGGGGTTTTGGCTAAATTTTCCACCCATGGAAGGACTAGGATTACTAACCCAATCCCATGGATTGAGTGTGAAAAGACCGTTTTGCCCCAAGTTTACAAAAATAATAGAGGCACCTTTTATTTAATGAGCATTTTTACCTAATTTCATGGATTTAGGCATTGTTTAGGAAGTAATTTTTTTGGAATAATGCTATACGTACTAATTAGTGTATACACTAGTGTACCAACAGATGATGTGTCATAATTTTAAAAGTTGTGAGTATTTGTAATTTGTATAATAAATAGGATAATTAATAAAAGAGCCATGATGGAGACCCCCTCCAATCACCACCCCCACAACCCCCACAGACACGTGGCGGGTGGTGATTGGAGGAGCAGGAAAAAAAGAAAAAAGAAAAAGAAAAAAGAAAAAGAAAATGTAACTAATGAGAGAAAGAGGGGGTCAAAGGGGGCGGGGGGAAAAGGGGGCATGAAACATTTTTGTTAATAAAATCATAATACCAGTTTGTACACTAGTATGTACACTAATTGATGTATGTAGCACCACCAATTTTTTTTTTTGACTATTGTTAACATGGGCATACATTAATAAAGCATTAAATGAAGTATAATTAATTCTATTCTATTTTGTATAGAAAATCGTAAAAGCCTTTAAAGTTATTCGAATCAAAGAATTTTTTTTTTACATAGAGACTAAAATACCCCTTTTTGTGTTTCATTCAATTTCATCCTTTAACTTCCCTTCTATTATTTTATTTTATTATATTTATATTTTTTTTTCAATTTACAACATATACGGTGATTATATAATTCTAAATAAATTATTTTTATTTATTTCATATATTATTTTTTTAACATAAATTGATATGTATTTTTATTTTTATTTTTTGTAGTAATATTATAGTATCAATGGATTGATTTTTCTACTTGTTATTGTTGTTATTGTTGTCGTTGTTGATATTATAACATTATTGTTTCGACTTAAATAAGATTTCTAATAAAAAAAAATATTATTGTATGTGATTTATAAATTTATTTTTCATTTATACTGAAATATTAATATTTTTTTGTTTTTTTTTATTTAAGAGGGTACTATTATTTTATTATATTTTTATTATTTTTAATTTATAATGCAGTAGGAGCTTCTAATTTTGATACTTTACATGTTTTATTTTTATTTTATATTTTACATGTTTTTTTAAAATTTTGATTAATTACACAGTGATTTTATTTATTTGAACGGACACTACATACATTAAATAATTGACTATTATAAATAGGTCAATTTCAGTATTCCAAAAATGAGGGTAGTTTTGTTCATGCAGAAAAGTGTCTAGTTTTTCAAAATTACCATATCTATTTCTAGGGAAATTCTATTTCAACACACCTAATTAACTCAGGGCACACACTTAAATAAACAAAATTAATAAAAATTATATCCTAAATAAAAATGACCATAATAGACATCCAACAACACTCATAATATTATGTAGAAAAATTCTCTATACACATCTTTTACGAACAAAAAAAAAAAATCTCAATATATACCTTTTGAGTTAAAAATAAATAAACCCTAGTTTTTCCATTGTTTGTTTTACTCTCTAAGTTTATACTCCATTGATTATATCGTTTTGTCATTAGAATCCACTATAATTCTTGATTTTTGTGATGAAAGAGTTGCAAATCAATGCAAATTCAAATTCAAATAACAATATGCCTAATTACAACAAAAGTAGTTATGAAAATGTAAATTTTTTTGTGCAAAATATTTTTCACGATTTTAATTCAGTAAACCAGTGCCGAAACATGTTACCTTTTTCGGATATTAACTGCCGAAAATTACCTTTTTTCATGATATCCGAGAATCAAGTTCCGAATTTGGATTCAGAACTCAACTTTTGAATTTAAGAATTTATTTCGGAAACCAAGTTTCAAATTTTTTTACATGTTTTGGTAAAAATCGAATAAACCTCTTTTATTCGGATAACCAGTACCAAATAAGCAAAATTGAATTGTTTAAAAAAAAAAAACGAGAGTTTATGAAAAATAAGAGATGGAGTTTGATAAAAAAAAAAACGATATTGTTTCAAGATCTATGTTAATACAAGTCGATGCCAATTAATGACTTTTTCGATATTAACTAGATTGTTGATTGAAGGAATCAGTTTGATGGTGTAACTGGAAATCAAAGGAGGTAGTTTGTTGTATAATCTGAACATTCATAAGCGATTTGCTGAGGGATTTCTTGTGAAAGATATTGTTGTGTTTTCAATGTGGGTGGAATAAAAAATGGGTCTACACCATTGATTCTCTATGGAACAAATGGTTTAAGTTGTATGTATACAATGATGTTAGTTTAGGGTATAATTGGAACATATAAGATGTGGACTAAGAATAAAAACATAAAACTAATTTCATAAAGGTGTACATTGAGAAATTATGTACACAGAGATAAAAAAGTGTGTGCAAATAAAATTTCATATATTTCTACTTATATTTTATATTTTCGATACAAATGGAGAGAGTTACAATTATTAATTACATTCCTAGGGCACATGTTAATACGTCTGTCTCTCTTCTTTTCTTTTTTTTTTTTTCCTTTTTTTCTTTTTGACTTTTATGATAGAGAAAAAGCTAGTAATATTTTTGGGAATGATTTTTTTTTTTAATTGTATCAAAAATTGTGAATTATTGAGATGTTTAACTCTTTCTTTTAATGGCTTTTTAGTGTTGTTTTGAAAATAAGCTATTTTAGTAATTTTTAGATTTTTTGGTTAAAATATGAGGTGAATGAAATTAATATGTTTGGAATGATTTTTTGATTTTTTATGAAAAAAACAAGCAACAAGTAGAAAAGAAAATGAATTTTGATTTTTTGGTATAGTTCTTTTGTTTTTGATTTTTTAATAATTTTTTGACTTTTTGACTAATGTAGGAGATTTGCAAACTTAGCCTTAGTTTTTAACTTTTTTAGTGATTTTTTTAAATATACTTTTTGTCTATTTTGCCAAAAATAAGTTGCCAAATGAGACTTTAATCTCAATCAGTTAATACTATCATAATCTTATTACTCAATTCTATCTTAAGGATTGTTTGAAAAGTATTAAATTAATATATCTTTTGATTTTAAAAAAATATATAAAATATTAATTAACTTTAAAATGATATAATAAAAAAATAATATAATTCAAATAAAATAATTATAACTATTATTTTAACACATGTCAAAGAAGACCTTACCATAGTTTTGTCTAACCTGATCCGGCAAACGTACATGGCGGAAGTCAGTTGGGGTTGCAGAAAGATAGATACAACCAGTTGACTATATGGACCCTGGTGGGCCTCATGGAATGTTAGGCCCAATTCAGTTCCAAAATGGATGGATGGATGGAATCAAAATGAGAGTGCTTTGCCGTACAAAATGTCAGTAACACTTCACATGGGTCCTACTAACAACACTGAGGGAGGTCAAGGCTCAAAAGCTAACCTCACCTGTTATTTTTGTTGTTATTGTCAAACTAAACCAAACCAACCAAGCCAATTTTTTGCATGGGAAACAAGTGAGAAAGGCTCTAACAAGAATGACAAGAATTTGACAAACACATCACTTTCTATAAGTTTCAGTCTGTTTTATATGAGAGGGATTATTTGACCCCACAATTGTAGGGTTTACTGTTGGGCTCACATCCCCTTTGAGAATCCAATATCTTTTTTATGAGTTTCTATATATATATATTTGCTTGTATCTAATTAATATATTTATTGGTATATTAGTGTTTTGGTTGTTTGAGTAAAGTTGTTTACATTTTAAAATAGTTATTTTACTGATCAAATCAAGCTTTAACGGTTACTAATTTGTTCAAATAATAATTTGTCTCTCAAATCAAGTTTTAATTATTACTGATTCATGCAACTATCTTTAATTTGATCACGTGAACTAAAATTAAAAAAAAAAAAACTAAATAGATAATATTAATAGTTTTAAGGATGAAATAGAGAAAATAGTGATAATTTAAGAAAGAAAAGTGAAATAAATCCATTTATAAATATTAGTGAATATTAATAATAAGCATTAAAAAAAAAAACTTTAAAAATTAAATTACCTCAGATAATTGATGAGTGACAGACCAATACATGAAGTAGCAAACACCATGAGCAGTGAAGAGAGTCATGGCAATGTGACCAACCCATATATGATACTTGACACTGGCCTCGGAGGTGAGGCCGAAGAGTGGTAGCACCGCTGAGCTGCGGCTCACCGGAAAAAACAGAAATGCAAGACATATGTTTCCCACAACCCCTAGCGTTAGAGCTGTGGTGTCCAACTTCGATTCCCACCTGCAAGCCAAAACCACCACCACCTCAATTTGTAAGGCCTAATTTAAGTAAGAGCAATACTAGAAACACATAATGATCTGAAAATATAATGTTTGAGAAGATTGAGCTCGAACTCAGGCTTGGGCTGAGTAGAATTTAAAAGAATCGAGCTCAAACTTGACCTTGCATCTAATGTTTGAGAAAATTGAGCTCGGCTCGAGTCAACTCAATACATGAATAACTCGATTTGTTTGCATCTCTATTTGTATGTACAATTAGTGCAATAAATTAAGAATTTCGTACACTTTCTCGCCGTTGTCCGCTGCTGTTTGTGGGGTGATCTTGGCAAACCTGACCCGCAAGTAGGTTGAGAAAGACCAAACCAAGAGAGCTATGAACATCACAAAGAAAGCTAGCTCTATTCTTGAAACAATCCCTAGCCCTTTGATGATCACTGGCCTCTTCCATATGGATAGTTTATGTTTTTTTCCATTGCTGTTGATTGCCCAGAAATAATAATAATAAATAAATAAATTTTGAGGAGGTTTTCAATATTATCATAATTCATATAGTAATAATGCTATGTATCCAAAAAATATTCAAAAACGTGTCTACAATTTAAAATGTGTCAAATAATATCAAGTTTAAACAACGAAAAATGAAAAAAATTGGGTACACGCCATTTCTGAAATTTGCAAAGGAGAATTTAAGATGAGAAGTAAAAAAATGACCCAAAAAAAAAATGATTAGGCCATTAAAAATAGTTCTATATGTGTACCTTTCTATATTGTTAGAACCATATTTTTTGCTCAAGTGGAGGTACACACAGCCCAAGACAGCAATGAAGAGAATGGGGAATGTGTATAGCAAAATTGTTGTACCTGTCACATAGAGATTTTAGCACATTAATATTTTACAAGGAAGATGTAAAAGATATTCAATTCGAAGTAAAATATTTTATATAAAAAATATTTTTTTGTAAATTTTTTTTATATCGAATAAATATTTTTATTTTTGTTTTTGACTTTTGAGTGACATTGGAAACAAAAATATTTTATTACTTCAAAGAGAAATTTTGATTCAATAAAGTGTTATTTATGATTTTTTAGTGAGTTAAAATATTTATTTGAAAGACTAAATGTGTTGAAAAAGTAGTAAGTGAGAGTTAACTTTATAAAAACTGACTTACCTAATTTTTTAAAGATAACTCATTTTTAAGAAAATGATACAAAAATATTTTACTCGCTTTTTGTTCAACCAAACAACGAAAAATGAATAAAATATTTTTCACAAAAATATTTTATGTCAAAACAAACGAAACTTTATTATAAAACACACAGTTAGATTATTGAAAATCTCAAAATACAATAATTTCAAGACATAATTCAATGGAAATAGATGTTTTCAATCGGGAAGATAAGAAGATTTGGGGACAAAGTCATCTCATGCAAGGCATATGAATGGCACTAGAATTTTGAACAGCATTCAATTCACATCACTTTAAATTTAAATACATATTATATACTTTCGGATTACATTTTTTTTTTTTTTGAAAGTTAATTGGTTCAAAAACTGAATTTATAAAGACGTGGACACAACAGTGTGTATCAACCTAACAATTTCTTTGCACGTGCAATCTTATTTCGCATATGGAGAGAATAGAGACAACAAAATGAGTACACAATGACAAAAATAACAGGAAAGACGAGATTTGGATCTTGGACTTCATGAAACAAATATCATGTTAAGTATTTCTAATAAATATATACATACAGATAGATAGATAGATAGATGAACAGATGGATATATGAAATCAAACCTTGTGTTCCAAAGAAGGTTGAATTGGTGTCAGCTCGGATCTTAGGCAACCATGTCTGCCTATAGAGATTAGTTGGAGTCATGACCCATAAGAAGAGATAACCCACAAACACTACTATCACTACCACCATCATCACTCCTCTCATGTCATTCATTCCTCCATTAGAAGGAGCTGATGATGATCTCTTCACCACCACTGAATCCATCTCTCTCCCTCTCTCTCTCTCTCTCTCTCTCTCTCTCTCCAAGAGCTTACTTGATGAATGTGAGTGCAATGATCCTATATATATATATATATGGAAGATACTATTCATGCACAATTTATATATCAAACTTTTTTATTAGAATAATGTGATAATGGTACTTCATAATTAAATGTCATTTTAATGAGTACTTTGTTTTAAAATAAAAAATCTCTATACAAGTCACATAATTTTTAAGTCAAATGAATTTTCTATAATAAATATTTTTGCAGTAGTCTTGATAATTTTTTTATTTTTAAAATAATAAGCTTATAGCTCAACATATCATTTTGTATATATTTTTTTATTTATCTATCAAGAATTATATGTATGGAGCTGTATATACTAAAGCATAATTCACGTCTAGCCATACAGTGTTAGTACAAATAATCTTATATCAGAACTATGAATGAAAATCACAAACTTATTCCGAAATTAAAATGTAGGGTTTAAATTTAATTTTAGGTAAACTACCAGTAAGTCCTAAAAGTTGGATTTAATTTCCATCAAGTTCTATTGAAAATAAGTCTTAATAAAATCGTCACTAAAAATAATTTTTGTGACAATTTTTTGCATATGTCGCTAAAAATTGACAATTAATGATTTTTTTTGCCACGGTTTTTATAAATTGTCTCTAAAACTTACAATTAGTGACTTTTTTGTGACGAGCTTTTTAAACTGTCGCTGAAAGTTGAACATTAGTGACTTTTTTTGTAACAATTTTTTTGAACTATCGCTAAAATTTATAATTAGTGATATTTTTTTGCGACACAATTTTTAAACTATCGCTGAAAATTAACAATTAGTAATGTTTTTTAATAATATTTAATAAAAAATAACATTAATTATCATAAGATCTATTAGACAATAAATCCACTCATTAAAATTTATATGTAAGTCCTCCTTAATTTTATTATTGTAGAGTCTTCCATGAATAAATCTTAATCCTAAATTGTAAATTTTATTTTATTTTATTTGATAGATCTATAATTGTAGTTTTTTAATCAGATTAGAATGCTAATGTTTCACTATCTAAAAATAAAAAAATAAAAAAAGAATGTTAATATTTCGAGTAGGGAATTTGCAAGTTGATACTGTATTTAGGAGTCAACTATATATATGTTGTTGGCAACTTTGGACACGTGGCAGGGTTAACTTCCAATGATTGCATGGGCCATGCAACATTTGCACGTCATGCGGGGGGTTTAAGCGCACTTTCATTGTGTGGGTAACTGTTTATGAATCACGTGATTTTAAATAACAATATCGAGATATGTATTAATTTTTATGATATAATTATATATATATTAACATTAAATTGTATGAATTGGTATATCAAAATCTTAATATTGATCGAAATTTGAAACTAATGGAAAGTAAATCTCAATATACAACAATAACATTAATAGAAGAAATAATAAGAAGAAGAAAAATGAACAAAATTAGACTCATTTGGAACTTAAATAAATATTGAATATGACGGGAAATTATTCAATAATTTCGGAGTATCACGTGTCTATACTCTCTAATCAATCATTATTTAATATGTCCCCTCATATTTCTCAATCACCCAACACAATACTCCACTTAACTTTTTCTACCAATCATATTATTATATAATACCACGTGTTCATATTTCAAGATTACTAAATAATTACCCGAATATGACATCATTCTCTCAAGTTTTATTAAGAACAAAAAAATTCGCTAGAAAACCAGACTAGACCAACTTTGTCTCTCCCCTAATCAACCAAATGGTTTTTCACCAATGTTATTCTTAACATTCCATTTGTCAATAACACGACAATGTCTACTTATAATAATATTATATTTTGATCGTTTGTATTTAAATCTTAAATTTAAAGAAGAAGAAAAAAAATGAGAGAAAGGAAATTAAATAAATAAATTTTTTGTTACTTCTTTTTTTACTCTACAAATATATCACAAAGAGCAATATTACATACTTAGAATTTTTAAGCATAATTTTATCTAGCAATATTAATGTGTGGTTTAGGTTTAGTCTATACATGAACTTTATAATACACTAATTAAATCTCAGTCATAAATTTTCATTCTATAAGACCATCTCCAACGGTGTATTAAATTTATCATCAAATTTAAATTTGATGAAAAATGATTCCTTAACGGTTTTATCAAATCGGTATCAAATCTAGAATTTCATTTTTCTTTAATCAAACTGAGGACCAATGTACCTTTCATCAAATTACTGTTTATAGCCGTTTGATTTTCATCACCGGATGTCCCTTTGGATGACCACTTCAAGGCAAAAATTTGTAAAAAAATTACACTAATACACTAACCGGTCGACCCTCCGGTCATTCGCTCAGTCGACCCCCCGGATGATCACCTCAAGATAAAACAATGTGAAAAATTTACACTGACAGGTCAATCGACCGGACATCCTTCCGATCATCCGCCAGGATGACTGGTGTTTTAATGAAATTTCAAAAACCTCCGTTGAAATACTTGACATCAAATGAAACTTTTACTCAAATTTAATGAAAAATTTAATACACCGTTAAAGATACTTTAAGTAACTTTCTTATCATTTTTTTTTTTTGGACAGTTGACATTAACTTATCAAATTTCCAAACTCGAGCAATGTTACATATATTTCTTGATATATGTTTGTACACAAATCCTGTCTTTACTGATCCAACCTCTAAACACATTATATATGCGCACTACTCATAGCCACCCCACTGAAACAATAGTGGAACAAATCTAAAATATTTTCAATGATAATGACATTACCGGTGCTCAATTCATCACAGGATCATCTAAGATAGGGTTAAAAAAACTTTACACCCAAATTGGAGAGTATTATGTGAGTCTTCTATGTTGTTTGCCTGTGTGTTAATGGAAGTGTGGTTAATGCATTGAGTTTGATGCTTGTAGAGTGTAGGCTTGTGTTTTGCATGAGGAATAAGTGTGTCCACACGTGGTTATAGGCTGATGTGTAAGGGTCTACTCTAAATTGTTGGACTACTTGGCTCCTATTCTATAGGTATTTCCTTGGCTCAAAAGGCACTCAAAGAAACAGATATGGGAATGACAATTAGGGATGGAACACCGTTTGGAGTGGCCTGGGAATTGGTTTTTTTAATTATTTTTTTTTTATTTTTTATAAAAAAAAATATAATGAAAAATTTTTAAAAATGATATGATAACTTGTAATATTTATTATTTTTAAACAAAAAAAACTTGTTACCAAACATATCAAAATGGGATAAATCAAGACGATGATGGGTTAGGTGGGGTTGGGAAATTGCACACCGGGGGAAAAACAATGTACCCGAGCTGTTTAGATAAGTTTTCACAACTTATTATCTGAATTTTTTTGACAAATTAAAAATAAATTTTAAAAATAAGCATTACAGAAGATATTTTTAAATTAGGCAAATTTTACGGTAATCTCTATATTTTGATTCTTGTATTATTTTAGTTTCAATAATTTCAATTGGCTCAATTTTAATTTTAAATTTATGATTTTGTCTCAATTTAATTTAATTTATTACAATCATCTTCAGCTTAGTGAATTAACCTCAACTAACTCAGTGACTATTTTTTTTCAAAACCTTAATCAATGTAATCAATTGGACTAAATTGATATAAAATTTAAAATTAAATGTCAAAATTGAATTAATTGAAATGGCGAGCCAAAAATGACACAAGAGACAAAATGCATGAACTAACAAAGTAATTTTTTTTTTAAAAAAATTTATAATTATTTTTTCTCTAAAAAAAGAAAAATATATAAAAATAATGATTGTTTTTAATTTTTTTTTATCAAACTATTTTTTTTTAAATAGAAATAAATTTTAAAAACTCAACCAAACAAAAGAGTATTTTTTCCCTTCTATTTTCTTGGGATAAATTACAAATTCATCACTTAAGATTTGCTTAAAATACAGATATGGTTTGAAAAATTACAAATACCTTATTGTCAGAATTTTTTATTTAACAAAATTAACTGAAATTTTTTTTCCCAACTCTGTTATACAATGATAAAATTACCTAAATTATTAATTGAAATAAATTTATGACATCATTAAAAATTATTAATTAACTTGATGATTTATTAATAAAATGAGTCATTTGTTATGAAATTAAAAATTTCAAGAGGTGAGATATAATTTCCAGAATCATGTGGAGCAAATTATAATTTTTAATACACAATATTACTTAATACACACACATTATAATTCTTTTTTATTTTTTATTTTTTTTATCGGCAAAGAAAAATTCCATTAAAAATATGAAATTTATAGGTACAAGGAAATAAAACGCAATGAGAGAGATTCGAAGAGTAAACCTCACTCTCCTACTACTGCTACTTAAAAACCACACATTATAATTTTTAAGATTTAAAAATATCGTAATTCACACATTAACTTCCCATTAATAGTCCTAAGGTAACATACCACGTGTCTGTTTGAAGACACACCACAACTCACACCACAATACCTTCATCTTCAGAACACTAGAGACATCTATCTTCAGAACACCATAGATCTCCATTATCGGCATTAAAGATCTCAATCGCCGACAGAGGGTTTCGTTCGGCCAGTGCATTCTCGTCGTTTAAGATCTCCATCGTCGTTGTCATTTTGCTGTTGGCTTGCTGGTTTATTGTTATCGTTTCAGATCTCCATCTTCGCCGTCGTCTCGCCGTTGTTTTGCTAGTGTTAAAGATTTGTCATTCTCGCTCTTGATTCATACTGTTGATTCTCACCTTGATAAATTTTTCCTATCTTCGTTTGATTTGGTTACCAATTCAATTTCCATAGCAACTTATATTTCAAGTTTGGCTCAACTCTGGTTGTTTGAACATAATATTATCATACAAAAAAAAAGAAAAAAGAAATTAAACGAATTGAATATGTTCAAAATATTTATGTTGAACAAATAAATAGGTTCATACTTTATATGCTGAACAATTTCAACTTGTTCAAATTTATTATGTTGAACATATATTAAATTTTATATGTTATTTTTTACTTCTTTTTTTTTTTTTGGTGGTAAATATTGAATACATCTACTTTTTGTATAAAAAAAAAATAAAAGAAAAGAAAATATACCAAAAAGAAATTAAATTATTTAATTGAATTAAATTTGAGAAATGAAATTCTAAAGGAATTGAAATGTTTAAATCGAACATTATATAAAAGTTCAACTCTGATTATCTGAATACATGATGAACAAAGTCACATTCTCAACAATTGTACAAATGAGATCAACAAAAAATCAAAAAGTTAAGCATTAAATTGACCTTTTCATTATTGTATTGTTCGAAATCAACAATCTCTGTCATCCATGATGTGCAAATCTTCAAAATCAATTTATTTTCAATGTTTTTATGTCTATAAGCGATGATGATGTGTAAAAAATATTCTGTATTTTTATGTATGAAATCTTTGAATGAGTAGAATACACTACCATATTGTCTTTAATGGTCTTTTCATTTGAGAATATTATTGAAACATAAATTTAATCTGTTAATGATGTATATTAAGAAAATTAATAATGTGTAAATAAAATTTTCTTATTTTAAACAATCTGAAGAAGTATATTTGTAATTTACTCATTTTCTTGCTTTATGCTTGCTAATTTATATTTTTGTTCTGCTTTTCAAATTTTCCATTTAAAAGGTATCCTAATCATAGCCCAAATGGCTTGTCACGTAGCCCAGCACATAGCCATGCACATGGACCAAGCCCATCATAATGTTCATGGTATTCATGGATCATGTTTTTTTTGCATCAAAGTATGCCATCTGAAAAAATTACATTTTTTTTTTTTAATTTTAAAGTTTGAATCTTGTAATAAAATAAATTTTTAATTTTTAATTTTATCAATTTAAAATTTAAATTTTCGATTTATTTTTAATTTAACCATCAATCTATTTTGGTTAAGTAAAATTGAAAAAAAAAAATGATAATGGTATTTTATTTATTAAACCCAATATATGTATACATAAAATGTTTAAAATATCATTTTTTTTGTGAAGTTTAAGAATTAAAATATCATTTTTTTCCGTCATTTTTACTTAACGGAAATAAGAAATGGTTTAGATTGAAAATAAATCAAAATTTTAGAATTTAAATTGATAAAAAAAAAATTCACTAAGAGCATATCCAACGGTGTATTAAATTTTTCATCAAATTTGAGTAAAAGTTTCATTTGATATCAAAGTGCTCCAACGGAGGTTTTTGAAGTTTCATCAGAATAACGGTCGACCAGGCAGACGATCGGGCGGATGTCCAGCTAATGTAAATTTTTCACAAAATTTTGCCTTCAGGTGGTCATCCGGGAGATCAACCGGACGGATGACTATGGGAACAATCGGGGGGTTGACCGGCCAATGTAATTGTTTTTACAATTTTTTGCCTTAAGATGATGATCTGGGGGGACATCCGGCGGTGAAAATCAAACGGTTATAAACAGTGATTTTAATGAAAAGCACATTTGTGGACATCCCATTTTGACCGCCCTTCGACTTGGGTACCATCAATTGATCACCCAATAATGAATTTATATGCTTGTCAAACGTTCGATTTCCAAAGCAGAAAGTCTCGGTTTTGAGCCTCAGAAACCCACAAACCTTGCACCATTTGTTTTGGACCAAAATAGCAGTTTTCCAAGCCTGACCAAACCTGACCACCCAAAGGCCTGCAGGCCACAAATGAGTGTACGGCCGTCCCCTTAGTGGCCAGTCGGCCACTTGTGTCGAAAAAATTAGATATTTTTGCCAGTTGTGCCAGCTGTCTCCACAGGTGCATACAATGCACCAGCTGTTTCTGTATTGATATTTCCGAGAGCCTAACATATTTTTCTATATATACTTGACCCCCTCTCATAAAATTAGGTTAGAAAATTTTGAAGAAGGAAAATTCTTGGAAAAAATATCTCTCTCTCTTCCTTGCAACCTGTACACACCTTACCTAGACTTCCTAAACCAAATTTTTAGGGTTCTTTGCTGAGGTTGTTGAGCTTAAATATTAGCTCTTGAGGGTGAGAACTTGGTGGTTTATAACTCAAGGTGTTACTCATCTTCAAGAGGTATAATTCATAGCTTCTTTCCCTTATTTATTTACCATCTTTACTTGCTATTTTTTGATCATTTTTCAACTATTTTTATGGGCTGAAACTTGTGGTTAAAAGCTACCTAAGGTAGAGGGGTGGAGTACCCTTCTTTGTACCTTGTATTCCAACCTCTTGCCCTTATATTTCCCATTTTTTCATCAACTTTTTTTGAGCTTTTTACCATTAATTTTCAGAGGTTTTTAGAGGCTAACAATGCGGTTTTAAAGTCCCAAAAATGAAGGCGTTAGCATCCCCTCCTTGTTTTTGTTTACTAGCTTAATTTCCTCAACATTATAGGTAGCTCTTTCAAACTTTTCCATGTGAATTTCAGTGTTATTTTTTTACTATTTTAGGACTATTTTAGGTTGTTAGTTACATTTATATTTTGTATAGCATGCTTCTAGTGTAATGGTCCTCATAGGTTTGGTGTTTTAGGCATTAGACACCAACCTATTTGAGTTGATAGCATTTATTTAGTGCTTTCCATACTTGTGTTCACCTCTAATCACCTCTACAACCTCCCTCTTTTTTTGGCTTTTTTTCCTTCCTTTGAGAGTTGTTTCAAATGAGTATTGTTTAAGCTTGTGATAGAGATCTTTGTGTTTAATGGTTTAATCTCCTTAGAGCATCTCCAATGGTTTGCCATTGGAGCTGCCAAAGCTAAAATATAGCAGCAGTGTGCAAAAATTGGTGCTCCAATGGTCTGCTATTCTTCTTGCCAAAGATGGCAGATGCCATTTCTATTCTCAAATTTGGCAAGTTGAATAGCAGGTGCCAAACATGCCACATTAGCAAATATCAACAAATTTTTTGCTCCAAATTCAGTTGAAAAAATAGAATCAAATAATAAAAAACCTCCCAAATTTCAAAATCAAACCCAAATTTTAGAATCAAACCCAAATTTCAAAGTAGTTGCCAAATTCACAAATTTCAGAATAAATTTCACAATTTTAGAATAAATTTCACAATTTCGAATAGTATTACTTCAGAGAAGTACGGATACAAAAATTACAAAACTGATTTGGTGTTCACTCTCTTGGGATTTATGGGGATTGAATGCTTCCAGTAAAGCAAAACATAAGTGACCTAAATTGAAAACTCATGAATATAGTATATGTTTCTATGCAGAATCATAGAGACTAAAAGAGAGTAATATGTATTTGAAGACAAAATTGAGCTTCATACCAGAAAGTCAAACCCATTTCTTGAGGAACCTCTTTCAAGAATCTACCACTTTAATGCTTTTTTAGATTCCACAAGCTTCACGTGGAGCCTATTGATGGATGATCTAAGTCTTCTCAAACGGATCGGAGAGGCTTGACGACAGAGAGAGAGAAAGAGGCAAATCAGAGAGGTTTGACGACAGAAATCAGAGACAGATTGGGGAGTAGACAGATCGAAGACAACACCATGACAGATCGGAGAGTGTACTGCTCTTGAGCTCAAAGACCCACAGAGCGAGAGAGACGTTTCCAATGATGGAGGAGGAAAAGGGGAAAAGAGAGAGAGAGGGAGAGTGAGAATAAGAGTGAAGATAGTGAATGAATGTGAAGATAATGGCTTGGATGATTCTGGAGAAATCATCTCAACCATTGGTTTGTACGTGGACGGTGGTGATCATTCTTGGAAATGGAAAGAGTCATTGTGCTCTGTTTGTCTCAACCATTGGTTTGTACTGATATGTTTTTTTTTTTTGGAAGGGGTGGTTCAATTATATTTATTTATTAGAAATATTTTTTATTTATTAGAAATAATTTTTTTTAGAAATAGTTAAAAAAAAGTCATAAAAGACAAAAAAAAAAATTTATTAAAAATCTTATATCCAAACAACACCTACAATTTTGAAGGGAAAGTTAATTGAGATTTGTCAAAATAGCAAGGGATCATTGGAGAAACATTGCTATAATTTGGCAAAATGACACTATTCATTGCTAAATTATAGCAATAGCAATGGTATTATAGCAATAACCATTGGAGATGCTCTTAGAGGTTCATTACCAAAGGCATGACATTTCTCTCATGCCCAAAACAACCCTTTATTTGACACTTCCCTCCATTAGTGGATTTAATCTTCATTATTGGACTAAAAGGCTTAATGAATGGAAATGTAATTAAAAGAGGTAATAAAAATAGACTAAAAGGTAACAAGATAATAAAATGGTTTGGGGTTCAATTGGACGTTAATTGAACCCATTGAGTCTTGAATCGTTTCATACTTGTTAGTGATGTAAACGGTTCAAGAGTCAATGTCAACCACTTCCCTTGATCAAAATCATAATAGAGAGGAGGTTCATGAGTCTTTCCTTGTCATTTATCGAGATTGTATCCCTTGATTCATAAGCCATCATGCAATGAATTTACATCGATTGATGGCTTGCGAATCGAGCCTACCCCTTATTTGACTTATTTGATAATAAGGAGATGCATGGTGGACAAACAACCCTTGAAAATACTCTGTTTGTGCTCCGTTTCGTGTCTGTTGCAACAGGGCAGTACCAAACATTAGTGGCCAACTGGCCACTTTTACTATATGGCAGTCCACTTCTTTTGGCCGGCCGGCTACCTTTTTCAGCCAGGCAGTGTCCCTTTTTCTGCAAAACAGAGGTGAAAATTAGTGCAACTTTTGATTCCGTAGCTGAAACATTCTGGTAGCAGAACAGAAAGCATTTTCGGGTGGAAATCCGCGTGTGTGCATGAGTCTTTCCTTGCCTCTCGTGGCTTGTTAAAATTGTGTTCACTAGTAGTGTGTTGCAATTAATTAACTAGTTAGAATAGCAACTTAATTTGTGTTGTAAATAGTTAGTTAATTCATGTTGTGTTGTAATTAATTAGTTCGAATAACTAGAAATTTTTTTTTTTTTTTTGTACTTAATTAATTAGCTAGAATAGTTAGTTAATTTGTGGTGTTGTAATAATTAGCTAAGTGTAGTTAACTAATTTCATTTGGTTTGTAATAGCTAGTTGATTGGTAATTAGCTAGGACACTCATTCAGACCCTTTTATATGAGGCCAAAATTGTAATAATGTGTATGTCTTCGAACCCCACGTTTTTTTCCCTTTTATTTATTTGCTTATGATGAATAGCATAGAATATCATGTTTCTTTTAGCATTTTCCATGATTTGCATCCATTTGTTTCACATACATAGGGTTCAATTCATCATTCTAACGGCATCATCATTTATTACTTCCTTGAATACGTGTGCTACCACATGCTATCAGAGTGATTTACATGACATATTAGACGACCGAACCTATTAGTTGCATCTTTACATTTGTTGCATTAGCCATCTTGTATCGATTAAGATCATGTACTTTTTCTAACTCTTTTGTTTCTTTTGGCTTGCCTTGGAGTACGAGGTGAGCATCTCTTACTTTAGCATATTGTATGCGTGCGATTGTTGCTATATCAAGCATGATTACCATGAGGCTAAGTGCGTAATTGATATACTTGTTTGGATGCCTATGAATGGAGGCTAATTGCACAAATTGGGATAATTCGATCAATGTATATATGATATCACTTTTGCAAGTGGTACATATTCAAATTCTTTTCCAAACAAAACATGACATCAAAATGTTCCAACTTTTGCAAATTAGTCGATACTTGTGTGCAACACATAGTAAATTAGCCTAATAATCGGAATAAGAATATATAATGTAAATAAGAATCACATCATGATTAGTAGAGGCCGATCTTTGATCGGGAGAGTGGGGTGCTCAATTCATAACATTCCCCTCTCGTACCTAAGTTCCCAAGCCGAGATACTTTGGTGATGACAGATAAGTGGCCTTTGGCACGAGTCTCGGTTTTCTTAAATTTTTCAAAAATATTTAGGTAGCGACTCTGTAATTTGGCAAAGCAGTCCATTTTTGGCATTTTGATTCAAAATCGATTTTCCAAATGAATTGTCGAATTTGGACTCATTTGTGTTTATCTATTTCACATTGCACTTGTGGAATTAGATCCAGAACCACGGGAGTTCGAACTGTAAGGCTATCGTATCCGAAAGGAGCACGAAAAACAAGCTACAATTTCTGACGACTCTGCTGGAAAGTAGAGAACTTGACTTGAAATTCATGATGTGAAATTTTATCTACATATATATGTTCTTTGCATTGTATTTGTAGTTGTTACTATAAGTCATTGTGTTTTCCATCTATTATTCCTGGATGGTTTACCGGAGGCTTACCTAAAACGCTTGCCAAAAGGCCGACCGGTTGTGGGCACTGCCATGTTGGAAACACAACCCTTCGATCTGAACTACCACTGTACTCTTGATCCTCCTTTCACTTCTCAGTGTTAGGTGTGAGAGGTATATTAGGAAGTCTTGTTGAGGTACCCTCTTTGACCATTTGGCCTAGTTGCATGTAGTAAGCCATAGTGATTATTCCAAACTAGGACAGGATGCTCACCCGCATGCAGGATTGCGTGAAACTGCTTGATTGAAATAATAAAACCTAGTTCATGACAAAACTAGGACAAGGTAACCTTACCTCCTCATAGGGGTGTTTTGGTTCTTTTTAATTGGTATGTGCTTTACAGTGAAACTGTACAATAACGTGCATATCAGTTGCAAGATTGGTAACTGTTTTGGGGTAGGATTTAGTGTTGAGTACAGTCCTACCGCTTTGATCATGTCTGTGTTGATAAACACTTAGCTGAGGTGCTGTGCGGTTTTTGATTACTGTTCTTGTGCTTTATTTCTTTTGCTTGGTAGTTTAAGCCATAGCTTTAGAAGGTTCTGATATCCCCCAAGTACTTTAGACCTACGTCGGAAGACTTTGCAAGGTCGGAGATCTTGTTTAGGGACAGCCTGTGTTTGTCTCGCTGTCAGCAATTGCAAAGCAGAAGAGGATCAGATAGAATTCACCAGTCCAGTTCTTACAATAGTCACCTCTTAGCTCACCTATGTTCAGTTCGGTTCAAGAACAGGCATCTACTTCCAGTTTAGCTCGAGAACAGTCACCTATTCCAATGGCACAGTATCCCCTGGCAAATATGGAGGACTTAATACTCCAACTGCAACAAACAGTTGAGGCACTATAACATGATGTAGCCCGTCAGGCCGAGGTGATAGCTAGGCTACAACAACAGCAACCGCAGCCAGCTGCAACCTCTGCGTCCCATGTACCCACCGCGGCTATCTCTGTGCCCGGTGCCACTACTAATACTGCCACTGCTCAAGATCCATAGACCTAGGGTAGTCCGGTTTGCCTAGTCCCAACAGAACCCATCCCGACATAATCTTCCAAAGCCTCAGTTTATTAGACCGAGGCACCATTCGAATTCGAGGTTGATCCTACTGTGCTCAAAGTCAACAAATTGGAGAAGCTGTTCAAAAAAGCGCAAGGAGTCAATTCCATTCCAGACATAGAGGATAGATACACCGAATCGGCAGTTACATTACCAGAGCGGTTCAAAATGCCATACATTGACTGCTTTGATGGTTCTAGGAACCCCATGGTTCACTTACAGTTGTTTTCAGATATCTTAAGCCTGATGGGCTTAACCAGACTGCAGAAACTATCCCTCTTCGGTCACACTATGTCGGGTATAGTGGCCATTTAGTACGCCAATTTGGAAGATTCAGTAAAACAAAACTAGGAGGAGTTAGACGAGTCATTTGTCACTCAGTACTCTTACAACACACAAATTGAGGTCACAACTCGGGATCTCGTGGCAACGCGTCAAGAGCCAAATGAAGGTTTCTCCGAATTTGTGACAAGATGGAGGGCTAAAGCATCCTTGATGACTGTTCGACCTTCAGAGAAAGATCAGATAATAATGGTTGTCCGAAATTTGCATGGGACGTTGTTTCAGAAAATTATTGTTCTTCCCCTATTTACCTTCAAAGAGCTTCACGAGATGGGGGTTCAAATCGAGGATGCTATGAAGCAAGGGATTATTACAGATGATAAGGAACCGACTAAGAAGCCGTTTGTTCGCAGTTCCAATGCTACCAGTGGTAGTACAACTGCGAGGCCATTGGACGTAAGTGTTGTCACCACAATAAAAACTGTCGGCCCCTTCGCTAACATAGGCCCACAAACATTATTCAACCCTACCTAACATTAGGGCAGAACTTTTAACCAACTATACATGACCTTATCCAAAGCCATGCAGGTGCTGGTCAAGAAAGGGCACCTAAAACCCTTAGAACCTTGTCCACTTCCTGACCCTCTTCCACCCAAGCATAACCCTGCAAAATAATGTGCTTTTCACCAACAGCACGGTCATTGACAACAAGGTAATCGCTTCACCCCAAAAACCAAATGTAACCAAAAATCCACTCCCAGCCCATAATCAAGTCCCTCCATCTCGAAATCTTAACCTAACCATGCACTGGCCACCTCTTATGACCCCAGCGTATATATTACCCCCTCCCACCTACCAAAACTGACGATGTTCATTCCTGAGGGCACAGATTTGTGCAAGATGGGCACGTCTAATCCACAACCTGAGCCTCACAATGTGGTGACAATATTGACAGTAAAAGAGGTTTTGACCTCAGAGGAAGGTACTGGTCTGTTGTTGGAGTGTTCGAGGGCCTATTGGATAGGGCATATGATCCGAGTTGCTATATCGTGCCAACTACTTAAATTAGACCTGAAGTGGTGCTACCAACCTCAATAGGCATTAATGTGGTCAGAGAGGATGGCCCAAACCAAGGGTTGGACGACCTAGCAGATCTCGAATAAGATCTAGATAACCTACAATTCTTTAATGAGCATCATTAGGGAGATGTACAGATCGGGTGGTTTGACCTGAATGGATCGACTAATAATACCGGATGGTTGAGTAATGAGCCGGACAAGGAAGAAGAAACTGGGATGAAACCAGAGAGAAAGGAATTAGAGGTAACTGCAGTGGCCAAGAAGGCTGATAAGAAAGGAAAATTGCCAGAGGGCACATGTGTGGAATACCTAACCTGGGAAGTGGGTGCTGTGAACACTACAGTGACTGAACATTAAGCTGTGCTGATGCAGTTTGAAAGAGAAAGAGTTGAAGATAGCCTGGAAATTGCAACCGTGTGTCGCCTTAAGAGGGACACTTGCACTGTGAAAATGATTTAAGTAGAGCCGGACAATTGTTTGTCGACAACCAAAAATGAGTAGTGGGACGACAATGATTTGCATCTGGCCCATACTGACGAAGACGGGGGGGACTGCATCCCAGATGATACATGGTATGCTGAGGAGATGGACCATCTTACCCGAAGTGGACGGTACTTTAAGCTGCCACACCTGGATCAAGCAGAGCCATCAGGAAAGAACAATGAGGTCGAGAAATAGAAGGAGAATCAACTAGAAGAAGAGTTAGTTCTGAAGCAGCTTAAGAAAATCCAAGCTGATATCTCTATCTAGGGGCTTCTTATGGCTTCACGGGTACACCAGCAAGCAATATTGTCAGTGATGGACAAGGCTAAATTGTCCATTGATACTACGCCTGAGCAACTTGTGGGCCTGGTCTTTCCAAGTGGTGCCAAGCCAATGCTCACTTTCTCTGACAAAGAGCTACTGCCAGAAGGCTCGACTCACAACAAGCCATTATACATTTTTTGTGGAATGCAAGGAGAAGTGGGTGCCAGTGGTGTTGGTAGATATTGGTTCTGCCATTAATGTCTGTCCTTCCCATATTACTTATGCGGTTGGTCTCAAACCAATAGACTTTATCTCCACAGCCCAGGTGATACAGACGTATGACAATACAAGCAGAGAGGTTATGGGTACAGTGAAAGTGTGAGTCAAGGTGGGTCCATTTGAGCAAGAGATCGAGTTCCACGTACTGGATGTGCCAGAAACCTTTAACTTGCTGTTAGAAAGGCCTTGGCTACATCACATAAAGGTTGTCTCCTCAACCCCCCATCAGATGTTGAAGTATCCTCATGAGGGAGGGGTAGCAACTGTTTTTGGGAGCTCATCCATCCGTCCAACACTAGAGGTGACTACGCCAGTGCTAAAGATCAACTATGGCGATGAGGATGTATTCATCTCGGGATTCACTCTGGCGAAAGGTCAGGTAGTGCAGATAATTCTGGCTGCGGAAGAAGGCATGTACGTTAGTGCCCAGTCCATCTACTTCATGAACAATCTACGGCATATTCCAGGAATGGGGCTTGGAAGGAGCGGGCGAAAAGGTGGTACAACTTCAGCCGAGGTGTCACACAACTTGCATGCCTTTGGACTAGGCTATGTGCCCATCAAAGAGGATTGGGTAAGAAAGAGGGAAGAGATGAGGGGCAGAGCCAAGGCCAAGAGAGCTAGGAAGTATTATGAGCTCGTCCACAGGCCAATCCGGGAGACGTTGAATGGCCGTTTTCTTCGAGAGAATGAGGATTTCCCTTTTTGCGGCTTTCCCGAGCCTTGGGTAAATTCCTCAAAGAAGCGCGTCCTCGGATTTGAGATTTTCTTTGATTTGCAGCTGCA
Organism: Camellia granthamiana; assembly: GCA_036172215.1. NCBI lineage: Eukaryota > Viridiplantae > Streptophyta > Magnoliopsida > Ericales > Theaceae > Camellia > Camellia granthamiana. The sequence goes on along the minus strand of JAXFYN010000309.1, from coordinate 148,806 downwards.
AGACAGTGATGAGGAAAGGGCTAAACCAAGCGTCAAAGCTAGTCAGAGCATAAGAGATGACTCAAACAACCGTAAGGTTAACATAGAGGCAACACTAGCTGATCTCTTGACAAATCCTGCGACCGACACAGAGAACTTGGCGGATAACATTACTGTCTCTATGATCAGAGAGAAACCGGGCGTAGACCTAACCAGTGGTATTTTGGATGCATCGAGGGCACCATATCTTACTTGGCAACTGGAGAAAGGCTTTCTTTCCAATTCTAAATCAAGTGATGAGCCAGAATCTGATTCCACTGAGTCTGTGGAGTTAAGATTAGATTCGAATCAGTCCAAGGGGTCTGAGTCTGGCATTCCCGATGGTGGTAACCCAGATGCCAAGGTCTTGTCGATGTCGTATTTTTTTTTGCTTTTGAGTCTGCTATAACAGAAGAACCGGAACTGATGAATGAGACCACTACAGATTCTGTGTATTACTCTGTGCCGTTGATTTATTGTATTGACTAAGATTTTCAGAATTTTAATGAAAACGAAGAGGAAGAAATTTCTCTGGCTTTGAAAAACTTGATTAATCGAAAGGAGAAGAGGCGTGCTAGGTCGTGTGTTGATGAAATCATTGTTGTTAATGTGGGTATTGAGAAGGATCCACGCTTCATCCAGATCGGGTCCACGTTGTCGTCGGAGGAACGCGAGTGGTTAATCGATTTGTTAAAAGATTTTAAAGATATTTTCGTATGGTACTACGAAGACATGCCTGGAATCAACCCTAAGATCGTAAAGCACCGGATCCCTCTTGACCCTGAGGCCCAACTAGTCAAACAGAAACAACGTAGAATTTGTCCAGATTGGGCATTGAAAATCAAGGAATAGGTCACCAAGCAGATTGATGCAGGATTCTTGTTAGTGTCTGAGTATCCGACCTGGTTGGCCAATATCATCCTAGTTCCAAAGAAAGACGGCCAAATTCGAGTTTGTTCCGACTTTTGGGACTTGAACAAAGCGAGTCCGAAGGATGACTTCCTACTGTCGTACATAGATGAGTTGGTGGACTTTACTGCTGGTCACGCCTTTCTTTCGTTTATGGATGGGTTTTCTAGGTACAATCAGATTCTGATGGCACTGGAAGATAGAGAAAGATTGCTTTCACCACACCATGGGGTACGTACTGCTACCAAGTCATGCCTTTTGAGTTGAAGAATCCTGGGGCTACCTATCAGAGGGCTGCGACCACCATTTTGCATGACATGATCTACAAAGAGGTTGAGGTGTATGTAGACGACATGATTGTCAAGTCCAAAGAGCGAGAAGGCCACCACACCGCACTGGAAAAATTCTTTCAACGGATTAGGGAATATAGATTGAGGTTAAACCCACAAAAATGCACCTTCGGCGTAACGGCAGGGAAAATGCTGGGATTTTTGAACACGCAGAGGGGAATTGAAGTAGATCCATCCAAAATCAAGGCCATCTTGGAAATGCCACCACCAAGGACTGAACATGAGGTGTGTGGCTTTCTAGGCAAAGTGCAATTCATAAGACGATTTATTTTGAAATTAACCTTGACTTGTAAACCACTATTTGGTCTCCTAAAGAAAAGAAAGAAGTTCCGATGGGACGATCGATGTCAGTTTTCCTTTGAACAGGTCAAGTAATACCTCCAGAATCCACCTATGTTATCACCGCCAGAGCCGAGGAAGCCTTTGATTCTGTATCTATCGATAATCGAGTCGACCATGGGGTGCATGTTAGCTCAATAATCTGAAGATAGAGTGGAGAAGGCCATCTATTACTTGAGTAAAAAGATGCTGGACCGTGAGACCCACTATACTCCCCTTAAGAAAGCTTGCTTAGCCTTGGTATGGGCTACCAGGAAGTTGAGGCACTACTTGTTAGCTCACTCCGTAATCCTGGTTTCGAGATTAGATCCCATCAAATATCTCTTTGAAAAACCAGTGCTTACAGGTAGGCTAGCTTGTTGCCTGCTTCTTCTCTCTGAATTCGATTTCAAATATGTCATGCACAAACCTATTAAAAGGAGAGATGTGGTGGAATTCCTAGAAGATCACCCAGTAGAAGGAGATGAGACAGTGGAGTACCTGTTCCCAGATGAAGATATTCTGCAAGTGGAAGAGGAAACATGGATGATGTACTTTGATGGAGCGTCTAATCAGTACGATTACGAGATAGGTGTGTTGCTGATAGCACCCGATGATTCCTATATACCCCTAGCTTTGAAACTCCGGTTCAAAGTGTCCAACAATGAAGAAGAATATGAGGCATGTATTGTTGGTTTAGAAGCTACCCTAGAACTAGGGGTAATAAGGTTGGATGTTATCGGAGACTTGAATTTGGTTGTTTCTCAAGCAAACGGAGACTGGAAAGTCAAAGAGGAGAAAATAAAGGTTTACAAGCCTTGGATATTCTGATTCTGAGATTTGAAAAGCTAACATTTACGCATCTACTTAGAGAGAATAATAGGTTCGCTGATGCATTGGCAACTCTATCTTCTATGGTAGGCATCCCGCTGGGAGTAAAGATGCGTCTGATTATTATTGAACAGAAAGACACGCCAACCTATGAGACCATTGCTGCAATAGATGAAGTTTAAGACAAAAACCCCTGGTATTACGATATTTGAAACTTTCTGGAAAATGAGACGTATCCACCAGGGGCAAATGCCAAGGACAAACGGGGAATACGACGTCTAGCCGTCTAATTTATCATCTGTGGAAACGAGCTACATAAAAGAGGTCATCTGGGAATGCATAAGCTGTGTGAAAGAAGAGGGATCGAAGTATCTCATGGAGGCTATCCATGGAGGAGAATGTGGGGTACATATGAATGGTGTGATGCTAGCCCGGAAGATCCTCAGACAAGGTTATTACTGGTCAACCATGGAAGATTGCATTAGTTTTGTATGGCGATGCCACAAATGCCAAATCCATGCCAATCGCATGAACATACCGTTGTCTAAGCTTTACAACATAACTTCACTATGGCCATTCTCGGTCTAGGAGATCGACGTCATCGGTGTAGTCTCGCCAAAGGGGTCAAATGGACATGAGTTCATCCTGGTGGTGATTGACTACTACACAAAGTGGGTGGAAGCTCAATCCTATGCAATGTTTAAAGCATCGCATGTAGCCAAATTCCTCAGAAATAACATCATCTACTGGTACGGAGTTCCGAACAAGATCATATCAGATAACGGCTCAAACTTCAAGAAAGATGTGGTGGATTTACTTGAGAAGTATAACGTGACTTTTCACAAGTCATCAACATACAGACCACAGACCAATGGAGCTGTTGCGGCCGCCAACAAGAACGTTAAGAACATCCTGCGAAAGATGGTTGAGACATACAGAGACTAGTCGGATAAACTATCGTTTGCTCTCTGGGGCTACAGAATGTTGATTCGAACATCTATAGGGGCAACCCCCTATTTTCTGGTGTACGGGGATAGAAGCCGTTTTGCTAATTGAAATTGAAGTACCATCCCTGCGAATTATGGTTGAGTGTCAGATAGTAGAGGCGGATTGGCAACAGAGCAAGTTTGAAGAGTTGATGCTTTCGACGAAAGGAGGTTGAGGGCATTATATCACATTTAGGGCTACCAACGCAGAATTGCTAGGGCTTTTAACAAAAAGTTAAGTCCAAGAATCTCAATGAGAGAGACATGGTACTGAAAAACAACCGAGCTTCTATCCATGACCCTAAGGGCAAGTTCCAACCCAATTGGACTGGTCCTTACATTATCAAATCTATCTGGTCAAGAGGGGGGATTATTCTCATGGACCAAGATGGCCTGGAGTTTTCACAGTCGATCAATATAGACAAGTTGAAGAAATATTATTCTTGAGAGACTCGCTAGGCCGAAAACTCGGAAGGGCGACCAAGGCAAAAGTTAGAGCATGAAAAATTAGATGAAGAAAAAAAAAAAAAAAAGAAGCTCGCAAGGTTGAAAATCCTAAAGGGTAACTTTGGCAAAAGTTAGAGCGCAAAATGAGAGTGTTAATACTCGACCTTTGGGATACGTAGGCAACTTCATCCTGAAGTTCGGCCATAACCATCTCTAATTCAACTGTCCTATTTGTTTATTAGATCGGGACATCTTTCTCCATTATCAATTAGCTCGGTTGTGTGATCTTCATTTTGGCAGCAGGGCCGGTATGGTGAATGCAGTTATGGGTAGTAATGATCTGTTGATTCGAGGCTATTCATCTTAAGGGCTGATTTCGTGTGTGTTAGGCAGTGATCATTTTCGAAAACGGTTTTGAAAAGTTTTAATAAAAGCTTATTTTTCTCCAAATTCACGTTTTACAACTTAGACCATTTTGGGACCAAAAGAAAAAAATTTAGTGCTCACAACTTTAATTCCATTGATTTCAACACAAAGTACATTCTCCAAACTCTCTGATTTAAATCAAAGTTGTTTTTACATCATAAAACTTAAAAAGAAATATCAAAGCGATAAACTAGGGGCATAGGTGAGTCAGGTGCTCCTGCATCCTTTGCTTGTGCTTGGAGAAGTCTCTGCTGCCAAAGTTGGCCCGACCTGTGCTTCATCTTCAAGCTAAGCCAACCATTCATCGGAAAGGGCATAACTGAAGCTAGGGCCAAAAGCTCTCTCGTCCTCCAAGCAGTGAGGTACTGAGGCAGGTGCAAAGCAAGAATGGGAAATGAAGCCGGGTATTCCACCCCCTCTTCTGGTCAAATTTGATCATGTCCAAACTGGCGTTTGAGCCGAAAATAGAAGTAGAACACGCAGTGCGTGAGGCCAATCAATTGTATGCCTAGTTATCAAGACATGCTGTAGCTCATCTCAGCCAAATTAAGCTAGGGGCAACACCATGCGAAGTCAGCTGCAGATCTACTGCACATCCAGTCGCACCACCATCCCTCTGTGGGAAAATCCACCAGCTGCTAGCGAAAAAAGTAAGCTCTGGCTAAATACTCAGAGCAAAGGTCCACCACTTTTAGCTTATCCATGAGCCATACCTGGGAAGGGATGAAAAATAAGAGAGATTAAAGAATAGAGAGGTGTACGTTGAGAGAAAAGTAAGAAAATGGTATAGAGTTGAAAAAAGGAGCATGAGTGCTGGGTGATGTAAGAATTATAAACAAGAAAATGTGGGAAACAATACCTGGAGAAGCAGTGGATGCCCTGTAAACCGACTAGTCTTTCGCCTATAAAAAGCATCTAAACCCATCAAAGTTTTGGCGAGGGCCAGACCAATGCAACTCTTACCCTCTTTCAGGCATTGGGCCACTTTGATCAGCTTAATGTTGGCTCTGCTATAACTAGAGGCAAGAAGGAAGTGAGTGAGCATACATAAATAGAGGACATGTTGCCGATAACCTCACCAAAGAAGGTCATCTCTATCGCCAATAACAGAAAATTGATGAATCAAGCCGGGTATATCTAGATCTCCGTCGTAAGCCAAAGATCGAGCTTCGTGCAAGGTGAGCCCACACATCCGTCCCAAAGCCTAGACATGGCCAAAATGGGGCTGAGACATGATTTCCTAATCACGCTGAGACTCCATCAATGCTTGAAATTCTTCAAGAGTCGGACATATTTCCTGTGCTCCGAAGTGAAATACGTGTGTAACTGGGTCCCAACATTGAGCCGTGACATGGAGGAACGGGAAACAAAGTGAAGTACGACTCAACGAAAAAAGTGCATTTATGCCAAAACCTTAAAAATTTACCTTTTCTGTATCACCCAAATTGGCTATCTAATCTTTAAGCTTCTTGGCAAGGAATATCTTCATTTGTGGAAGAAACAGCAGCAAAAATGAGGTTTTGTTGAAGAAATTACGAAAGAAGACCTTTTGTAGAAGATAAGGTTGTGAGTGGATGCCAGCTACCAACTAGTTGATGAGCCACCACAACTGGCCAGCTGGCCACATTTAGTGGCCAGCCATTCACTAGTATGGGCTTGGCAGTTCGACAGTTTGGTTTTGTTCCGGTTTTTGTGTTTTGAGGTCTTGTTTTGATTCTTTTATGTTTAGCAAGTGTAAATAGCTATGTTTAAGTTGTTTCTACTTTGTTTTCCATTTATTGAGTTGTATTTTGTATTTTAGTTGGTCGTTGGCTCATTACTTGGTTGAGAACATTATTCCAGTACAAGCATTTTCAGTTACAAATACCATTTCATTTTCATTTTATGCAAGTGTGGTGCTCATGATGTAAAAACAAAGCTCTTTATATAAAACTGCAGGGTTTTACAATGATCATAGTTTTTACAAAAGAGAATACAAGTTTTCAAAACAAACAAACAAACAAACAAACAAACAAAAAAGTAAAAGACCTATCTAAAGCTATACATGTGCTAAGCTACCAAAATGAAAGAAACTAAGCAAAAGAGTACAAAAATCTACGCCGGTCACGTTAAGCTCAAAAGGCCCTCTTCGTCCTCTTCCTCGGAGGGAACTTAGGGGCACTATCTCCGTTAGCACCGCTATCAGAATCGGACTCAAAGCTAGAGCTGGCGTTGTCATCTTCGCTCCTTGACCCCGAGCTAGCATCATCATCCTCGCTCTTAGATAGCTCAAAGCGTCAGCTTGTTGCCTCCTCAGTGCTGCTAGTCTCAGTATCATCTCTACTCAAAACTGGCTCCAAGGAAAGGAAGGTCTCCTCGAACTCAATGCTCCTACCCCGAGCACCTCTGCCCCTACCTCGACCTTGATGATTGTCTCGCTCGCATGCTGAGGCCTGTCTACCTCTCCTCTCTGTTGCTGGAGGAGCTGTCGCCAACGCTAGTGCTGCCACTGCCACTGGTGCCCTCGGTGTAGGTGGAACCTGAAAAACAAATATCAGAGTATCAAACACAGTATGTATGTTGCAAAATGTAGTATGCAGTATAAGTATCGTGCCGAAGCCATATTCAGCATACGTGTAGTGCGTCAGTGTAGTGTGAGGCAGTGCCAAAATGTAGTTTTTAGTATGAGTATCGTGTACCAGTGAGAGTATGGCATATCAATACAGTGGAAAGTGATGCAATGCACGAGAGGGAGGGAAATATACCTAGATACTGTGGAGAGCCAGCAAGATCTCTCTCCTCTGCACCATGTGGACTAGAGAAGCAACCAGCTGAAGAAGGCCCTCTGTGTACACTGTGGGCGCCTGCAAGTGAATTTGAATAATCAGTATCTGAAAGGGAAAATGTGGGATGCAAGTTGTCAAGTGTGGTCCATACTTGAGGTGCGTCCGAGGCTCTGACATATCTGTGCCCTGCCTCCAGTGGCTCTATCGGGATCTGATAAGTCATGCCGCTCGGCCGTTCTCAAAAAATCGCGGGTAGGAATCGCTGGCTAACCGACTGCATGTACAATGGGAGGGGCCTCTCCAACATCAGCCTCGGCCTCCTAGGCAGCCTCTCCGGCAGAGGGGACACCCACGACATTACCGGCGCAAACTCCAGTCAAGGGTGGCATGAGGTGAGTCCTGATGAAGGTGGTGTAGTCTCTTTCTCACTGAAAGTAGTTCGCATCCTGGCCCGCTATGAACTGAATAATAGCCTCAACTGGGAGGCTATCGACTGACCTCATCGATACTGGAGATAGAGTAGGAATAATTGGGGCAAGTAAGCCCATGGTCTGGCATATGAAACGCTCGCCCAGAAACCAAGCCCGATAGAATGGGCCCTTCAACAATATCCGGTACCAGGAGGTAGCCTAAGCCCTAGCGTACTGGTCCCTGACTCCAACCGGCATCATCGCCCATGGCTGCCATGTGATCTGTAAATGGAGATATTACAAGTTATTAGTTGTTGTTAGTTGTCAAAGTATGGGTCAGAACAATAGTAGTGGAAAATAGAAATGATTGTGGGTTTCAGAGTACCTTGCAGGCTACCACCGTGTCGAAGTATCGGCAAAAGTAAGTGAATGTCATGTTGCCACGGCGTCGGCACCAGCACCAGCACCAGCACCTGCCATCATACTGCCGTGAGTAGGGCACGGTCGGTGCTATCTCCTCTACCGGTACTGGGGCGAGGGCTGGGAAATAAGCATAAGCCCAAAGCTGTAAGGAGAGACCAGTTGTGAATCAATATGTGTGAATAGATATCAAAAACAGAAAGTGCACAGCAGAAGGCACAGTGTGTAACCAATGTTAAACAGAAAGTGCAAAGCAGAAAGCACAATGCATGAACAGATATAAAAGTAAAAAATACAAAGCATAAAGCATAAGAAGGAAACAGAAACTGAAAGTGCGATGTGTACCTCTCAGGCTCTCTAATAGCCTCCGACCTTGTTTCCCTTCATTCAGGAACCAGAACTTATATAGCCATAGAGTGTGGCAAGGCCAGTGCCACCCCAGTCATAAAATCGGACCTGGGGCAAGGTTACAAGGGCGCTCAACAGATACAAGCCCACGGTATTCCACCTGTTCACATATAAGGTGGTACCGAGAAGGTATATCAAGAAGCCCTAGGTGTACAGCTCTACCTCCTCCTGAGTCTCAAGCTGACTCCCACGAAAATGCTCAAGGAACCAGCTGTATTTGACCATAGTTAGATCCAGGGGATCGGATCACCCCCTAGTCCATATCCATATCAAATGGGATCAGATTACCCCCCACACCTAAGTCGGTGAACATAAATCAGTGGGGTCATCGTCATCTTCTCGGTGGAAGAGAAGTGGAAGGAGTTGGTGGTGTCCCACCATCTCTCCACTAGCACCCTGAGTAAGGCCCAGCTAGCCATGTGGCATGAGAGCCCGATGCAGAATAAGCCGAAGCCTGCCTCATCGACAAGATCGCAAACCTGAGCCGGTAGCTCGTGATACCAGTCCCTGGCCATCACCGTCACATATCCTCTGCATGAACGAGAGTCATCCTGTGAAAAGGAAAGAATCAGTCAGATGAAAGGCAGTGATGAAATGAATAAAAGATAATGATCAAAGACAGTAATGAAAGGCATGAAATGTTAACACAGGCAAACAGAATGAGAGCAAAGTTTATACCTCGGTAACATTGTGAGAAAGGTAGGAGGTCTGCTCTTTCAACAAAACGTCCTCAGGCACGCCACCTACAAAATTGTCAAACCGCATCATACTATCGAGGGCCATCACATGCGTCTGTGGGTGGTAAGCAGCCGGATCAAATGGCTTCAGTCTCAGTGGCAACAGCTCAGGCCCGAGCCCTGCTGGAAAGACTGTCTCTGCCTTGGCCACAAAATCAGTGGCGATAACCTCCGCCGTTTCACTGGCCTCGGCAATTGCTGGCTCCTCTACCTCGACAATGGGTGGAAGCACAGGTACCTTGGGAGGGGCACCATCATGTGGGACATCGTCTGTCATCCAGAAAGTAGGTGAAAAGTGGTGAAAAATGGAGAAAATGAGGGAAAAGAGGGAAAACTTGGTAAAAGTCAACCCTAGGAGAGAGAAAATGGGAGAAAAAGTCAAAACCCGAGAAAACTCGCAGAGCCCAAGAAAAATCCGAAGGAAACAAGCTCAAAGTGCTGAAAACTCAAAAAAAATCAACGAAAAAAAAAATCTGATCGGTTCAAAATGTAGAGAACCAAAGAGGTTTTACGAATAAAGTTCACGTGGGGCGTTGCAAAACGTGTACAAAGCACAAATCTAGAGAGAAGAAGCACCTAGAGAAAGATGGAGAGTGTTTTCGGACGTGTGGCTGTGTGAAAAAAGATGTTTGGATTGTGTATTTAAAAGACCCGAGGCAAAATACCAGTTGTGCCCCCGAATTGCCACAAGTGTACTGCCGTACACTTGGTGGATAGCCGTACACTCATTAGTGGCCGGCCCACCCCATTTGTGGTCCTATGCTGTTTTTGTTGCCCTCTTGCCCAACCAACGTATGGGAGGTCTTGTTTTGGGTCTGGGAAGAAGGATTAAGGTACTTGATGTGGAGTTAGTTTTCAGAAATCTTGAACTTGTGTTCTGGTTACATTGTTCCGAATCCCATTGTGTCTTCGTGCATAAATGTGCCCCGACTTCAAATGTGAACAAGTTGTATCCTTTTTGAGCATTCAACCTCCGAGTGGTAAGTTGGAGGTCGTTGTCGAACATCGCTTATGTCTGTCTGTTCGATTCACATATCTTTTGCATAGAATATATATTCTCACATACCTCTTACGTTGCATGTGCGCATTGCATCGTAACTCGTCTACCCATCATGTTTGCATACAATGTGCATTACATCTGTTATGTTGCATAGAACATACGTTGTCATCGTACTGATTTTCAATTATGTCACCTTGTGTCGTATTCATAAGTGGTGCACACGATCGTACCACTTTGTGTATCTATCGCACAATCATTACCACTCTGTGTATCTATCGCACCATCATACCCCATCGTGCATCTATCGCACAATCTTATTGCATTGTGCATCTATCGCACAATCATTACTATGTCATGCTTCTATCGCACGTTCGTTCCACTTTGTGCATTTATCGCACAATCTTATTGCATTGTGTATCTATCGCATAATCATTACTATGTTGTGCATCTGTCGTACATTTGTACCACTCCATGTATCTATCGCACAATCATTCTCTGTAGACATCCCATTTTTGACCGCCCGCAAGACTTGGACGCTTTGTTATGTGCACTCGATGATAAAGTTGTGTTGATTGTGATTCGAGTTCTCAACAAAGGAACGTAAGCTCACGCTCCAAAACCAATTCCAAACCTTTCATATTCATACTATTCTTACCCCAGAAATTCATTTTTGACCATTATGCCACCCTACATTGAGTTTAAAACAGTGGAACAGAGGAACATATTGGGAGCCGGCCGTACCACATTGGGAGCTAGCCGTAGCTATCGGGAGCTGGCCGGCTCTCAATAGCGAGAAACACTATTCTAGGTGGGAATGGGCCAGTTGTCCAATTTTGAAGATATTTATGACCTATTTTGCTCAAGTTCTATAAATACGAGCATATATCTCAGTGTTAGAGGTTGAAAAAATTTCAAAGAAGCTAAATAACCCTTGAGAGCTCCTTCTTCTTGTGCAAGGTGCCTTTGAGATATTTGATCATCCTTATCCTATATCCATACACTATAGCCAACCTTAGAGCAAAAACTTAGAACCTTGTTTGAGCTTTGTAAGTCACAATTCAAGCTTGAGAGTGTGCTTGGACCAAGTTTGGTTCACAAACAAGAGCTTACTTTCTTCAAGAGGTATAAGCTCACCACCTTTGTATTGCTTTCATTTCTGTCTTTCTTTGTTTATTTCTCGTGTTTTTGTATTGTTTTGATCCTATTTCTAGTGTTGGAACTTGGGTTTGAATGGCTACGAAAGGGTAGAAAGGGTTAACACCCTCTCTTGCTCTCTACTTCATAGCTCACACCCTTGTTCCACCTTTTTTTCTTTACTTATTTTAAAACTGATTTCAGAGTTTAATAAAGGCTAAAAAACATGGTTTGAGGTCTCAAAAATGGAGAGGTTAGCCACCTCTCCTTACTTTTGTTCACTAGCCTTGCTTTGCCTCATTCTTTCCTACCTTTTTTACCTTTTTTATGCTCTTTAACATGATTTTTAGCCACTGTTTTTTAGCATATCAGGGGCTGTTTTAGGGCTATTGTAATTTATTTAATTAAGGTATGCTTTGAATATCTAATTTGTTATGTTGCAAATCCTCATATCTAGCTAGTTGTGTTGTGTCACCCATGCTTTGATAGTTTTTTTTCTTTGGTTAATTTTCATGTCAAGAGTCTCAATTTAAATAATCAATTTTGCATAAGTCATTTCTGCCACCTCCCTTTTTTCTTTTTTTTTTTGTTTTGTTTTAAGAGTTACTTCAACCGATCGACGGTTCCAAGAATCACTTTTCGTTTGACGTTTCTTCTCATTTAGTGGACTTAAACATCATTTTGGACAAATTGATTAAAGAATGGTAAAGACTAATGAAATCGACTTAAAATGAACTAAACCGACATAAAGAAAATACTTAGGGTTGGTTGGATTCGACCGAATGTTATACCGAGTCCATCGTTCTGAGAATTGTCACGAATCAATTAATGATACGATGATAAGACTTAGAGCGTATCTACTTCCCTCCTTGAGACTTCATGATAGGAGGAAAATGTGGTTTTTCATCACATTTATCAATTTTGTCCAAATATGCTCGGGATCATCAAGCCATCAACTTGTGCTAATTGATGGTTTCGAATGCGAATTTGTCCTTCTTTGGAGTTTCCCATGACAAAGAGAGGCAGAAGGGACAAACAAGGTCTAGAAAAGCTCTGTCTGCACTGTTCTCACCTCAAAGCACAAAACACTTTTTGGCATAAAATTTAGCTCCGGCCGGCACTATTTTGGCCCGGCCGAATCTCATTTGGGGTCAGCTAGCTCCCAATGTTTGGTAAGCAGTGAGCTTTTGGCAGAAACAAAAGGTAGTGGCTGAAGGTGAGGCAAAGTAGTCTAGGCAAACAGAACTGCTTCTAGACACTATGCATACGATAAATCATGGTTGCCTAGATTAATATTCTCATTAGTATTGTTGTAATTGTTGTAAATAATTCTTATTGTCCTTGTTGCAATTATTATTGATATAATGCCTTTGTTGTAATAAATTAGATAGTTTAGCTATTCATTTGTTTTGTTCCAACCTTGTAATTAGATAGTTAATTAAATTAGCTTAGCTAGTGTTAGTTCAATTTATTCGCATGGTTCTATAATAATTAGTTAATCTGGACATTTGGACACTTATTTGGACCCTCCTGCACAAGGGCAAAAATATGTAATAAACGAGTATGTCTTTCAACCCTCATTTCTTTCTCCCTTTTATTTACCCGCTTATGATGGTAGCATAGAGCATCATGTTTACTTAGCATTCTCATGTTTGCATACACTCGTCTCACATGCATTTGGGTTCGGCTCATCATACTAACCAATGTCAAAATTCAATTTCATTGCTTGAATACGTGATTTATCACATGTTTTGAATCGGATCATATACCATGCTCATAGCCGAGCCTATAAAATTACATAAATGTGTGCGTCGCATTAGTCACATTACATTGTTTAGGAACATGCATATTTTCTAATTATTTTGCTTTGTTTGGCTTGCCTTGGAGTACTAGGTGAGCGTTTATTGCTTTAGCATCTTGCATTGCGTGTGATTGTTGCCATGTTAAGCACGCTTTCCATGAGGCTAAATGCTTAGATGATATACCTGTTTGAATGCCAGTGGATAAAAGCTAATTGCTAAAATTAGGACAATTCAAAATAATTTTCAAACAAACATGAAATCAAAGCATTCTAATTTTTGCAAATTAGTCTATACTTGTGTGCAACACATAATAATGTTAGTCTAATAATTGGAACAAGAGCATATAATGTATCTAAAAATCACATCATGATTAGTAGATGCTAATCTTTGATCTGGCGAGTGGGGTGCTCAATTTATGACCTTCCCCTCTCGTACCTAAGTTCCCGAGCCGAGACACTTTGGTGATGACGGACTAATGGTCTTTGGCATGAGTCTCGGGTTTCCTAAATTTTTCAAAAATATTTAGGTGGCGACTCTGTAATCTGGCAAAGCAGTCCATTCTTGGCATTTGATTCAAAATTGATTTTCCAAAAAAATTGTCGGATTTGGACTCTTTTTGCGTTTTCACTGTTTCACATTGCACTTGTGAAATCAGATTTAGAACCATGGGAGCCCGAATTTTAGGGCTAGTCGTATCTGAAAGGAGCACGAAAAGCAAGCTACAGTTTCTGGCGACTCTGTTGGGGACTTAGAGAGCTTGACTTGAAACTCATGATGTAAATTTTATCTACATATATATGTTCTTTGCATAGCATTTGCATTATTACTATAAGTCACTGTGTTTTCCATCTGCTATTCCTAGACGGTTTGCCAGAGGCTTGCCCAAAAGCTTGCCAAAAGGCTAACCGATCATGGTCTCTGCCATGTTGGAAGCACAATCCTTGGACCTGGATTACCAATGTACTGTTTGATCCTCCTTTCACTTCTTGGTGTTAAATGTGAAAGGTATATTAGGTGATCTTGCCGAGGTACCCTTTTGACCATTTGGCCTAGCTTCATGTAGTAAGCCATAGTGACTATCCCAAATTAGGATAGGATGCCACCCATATGCAGGATGTTGTGAGGCTCATTGATTGAAATAGTGAATCCTAGTTCATGACAAAAACTAGGACAGGGTAACCCTCTCCCCCTCCCCCCCCTCTCTCATAGGGGTGTTTTGGTTCTTTTACTTGGTATGTGTTTTTACAGTGAGACTGTGCAGGATGATTCATATCAGTATCAGTATTAGTTTGAGAACAGAGTTCAATAGGGATTGTGGTTTTTCAGCTGTGTTTTTTTATCTGTTGTGAATTGGGCCGAAGTGTCGTTCAATTTTGATCGATGGTTTTTTTCCTTTCTGTCTTTTGCTAGGTAGTTTACCATCATAGCTTCAGAAAGACCCAATATTTCCCAAGTTATGTGGACTCGCTCTGGCAGGCTTTACAAAGCTCAAGACCTTATTGGTAGTCAACCAATGCTAGTCTCATTTCCGCCAGTTGTTCGACGAAGACAGAGCAGATAATCTGTAGCACCAGTACAAAGCATTCAGCAAACACCTACCCATTCTCACTCAAGCAGTTCACTAGCATCTAACTCACCTCGACTACCAATGGCAAAGAACACGGAAGAATTTGCTGCCATGATGGCAACTTTCCAGAGAACCATGGATACCGTAAACCAAATGATGGCCGCACAGAATGAAATCATCACTAATCTACGATGTACATCTGGGGCATCCGCATTGACCGTGCATCCAATCCTGACTGCTCAGCCAAACTCGAATCCACCTCCACCAGTAGAAAATCCCTAAATCCCAGATCCTCAAGAAATGTTTCCCCTAGCTCCGGTTTATAGGCCTCTGGTTCAACCTCCTGCGGGAATCTTTCCTTTTGATATCAATGAAATCGATCCGGCCTTGGTCAAGATTGCCAGGCTAGAGAAAACACTGAAAAAATCCCAGGGCTTCAACATCATTCTGGATATTAAAGACGGGTACACTGAGGCTTCGGTCAGATTACCAGAGAAATTTAAGATGCCTTACATTGACAGATTTGATGGAAGTGGGGATCCGATTGTGCACGTCAGCTTGTTTTCAGATGTACTAAGACCAATGGGCCTGTCTCGAGCACAAAAACTATCATTGTTCGAGAGAACCTTATCTGATGTAGCGGCCATCTGGTACGCTAAATTGAAGCACTCCACAAAGCGAAATTGGGAAGAGCTATATAAGGCTTTTGTTAACCAGTACTCTTATAACACTCAGATAGAGGTAACTATCAATGAGCTAGAGGCTACTACCCAGAACCCCAAAGAATCATTCATTGATTTTGTCACCCGATGGAGAGCCAAGGCAACCTGAATGACAAACAAACTTTCCGAAAGAGAGCAAGTTCGGTTGGTGGTCCAGAACCTTAAACTAGATATGCTGTAGAGAATGATAGTGGCACCGCTATCCACATTTTCTTTCCTACGCGAGTTGGAGGTCCAGATTAAGAGTGCATTCAAGAAGGGTATCATCTACAGAACTAGCGAACCTGCTAGAAGGCCATTCTCCCGAAGTACCAATGCTAACAGAAGCATTATTCCGTGGCCTACAGATGTTAGTACTGTTGTTACAATGGCCAAAATGGCCGATCCCTTTCCTGCAACAGCCTCACAACCTTCGCAAAATACCGGCCCACCCCAAAATCGAAGAATCTTTACCCTTCTCCATATGAGCCCAGCCCGTGCCCTCAAAATGTTAATAGAAATGGGGTATCTCAAGCCCCTTGATCCGCAACCCCTCCTTGACCCATTGCCACCTAGACATGACCCGACCCAGTACTATCTCTTTCACCAACAACACGGCCACCCTATAGACCTGTGCTATCGCTTACGTCATGAGATCCAGGATCTCATTGACAACAAAGTCATTGCTCCACTTGCCAAATCGAACGTAACCACTAACCCACTTCTTGCTCATAACCAAGTCCTTCCCCCCCCCACCCAGAAACATTAACCAAATACATACACTATCACCCATCTATAATCCGAGCCCATACATTACCCCATCCGATCTACCCAAGCCAGAGGTGATTATTCCAGAAGGCACGGACATGTGCATGATGGACTTAACACCGCAAACCTAACCTGAGTCTGTGGCGGCAGAGGCGGAGAAAAAGAGAGTGTACTAGAGAAGGATTTGCCTGATGCTCAAGTCGTAGAGAAAGGGGTCTCACTCATAGAGAAGTACGACCTCATTTTATACATCGTGGCTGTCAATCATTCGAAGCCGTCGGATTTCCTCAGCATTAACACTATTGGAGAGGACTAGTTACGGCAGGATCAGAACAACTAGCCAGAACAGGACCTAAATGACTTGGCCAAACTAGAAGAAGACTTGGCCGAGCTAAAAGAGGATCTAAACAACCTCTACTTCTTTGAAGAAGAGGATGCAATCAGTGTACAACTGGGGTGGTGGGATCCAAGCTAGTCGGAAACAAGCAATAGGTGGTTAAGTGAGGATTTAGATGTTGAGGAATAGATAGAAGAGACTGGAAAAGAATAGGAAATTAGTGCTAGTAACAAGGCTGAGGCTGCACCTCTGACTGAGAAAGAACATGCGTTGGAACAATTTTAAAGGGAAATGATAGAAGAGATCTAAACGAAGATAGCTCTGGAGCAGGGAAAAGAAAAAGGGAAAAAAAAAAAACCCGAGATAACGGTAGGTGATGTCCAAGTTACCAAAAAAATCGAATAGGAGCCCAGTGACCGGAAAAGGATGTTAAGGAAGCTCAAAAAATATTGGAATGCAGAAACCAAAGTTATGGTGGATGAGGAATGGTATGAAGACGGGGGGCGTGATGTGAACATGCTTCGGATAGAACCAGATAAAAGTCCAGCCATGATTGTAGGAGAGTGGTGGGAAAACAGCGACCTAAGTCATGCATACACTAACGAATGGTGGAAATCTGATACCCTTGATGACACCTAGTATACTGATGAGATTAACCACATGACCCGGAGCTATCGATACTTTAAACCCGCAACATTAGATCAGCCAGAGACCTCTGGGAAGGAGGCTGAGAAAGCGAAAAAGAAGGATGTTGAAGAAAACCTGGTCTTGAAACAGCTTAAGAAAATTCAGGTCGACATATCAATCTGGGGGCTAATCAATCATGGCTTCTCAGGAGCATAGGTAGGCACTGCTAGAGGTAATGAACCAGACCAAACTGCCTATTGACACCACTGCTGACCAATTGGTGTCGTTGGTCACCTCCGAGGATGTTACGCCGGTGATATTTTTTACAGATAAGGAGTTACCACCTAAGGGTGCCAACCACAACCGACCCTTATATGTAACCCTAGAAAGCTAAAAAAAAGTGGATTCTGGTGGTGCTGATAAATACCGGGTCAACAATCAATGTATGTCCAGTAAAGACTGTCTACGCTATCAGTTTGAGGCCGATTGACTTTACACCCACGACTCAAGCCATTCGGGCTTATGACAATATGAGCCAGGATGTTATTAGAACGTTCAAGACCCATATCCTAATTGGCCTGCCTGAGCATGAGGTGGAATTCTATGTCATGGACGTTCCGGCCACTTTCAATCTACTACTGGGAAGGCCCTGGCTACATCAAATGAGGGTTGTGTCATCAATGGTCCATCAGTTGTTAAAGTACCCCTTTAAAGACAAGATTGCTACTGTGTATGGCAATTCTGCGATCTATCCTCCCCAGGGAACTACCACGCCATTATTGGAAATCATACATGGGGAAGAGAACATGTTCCTTTCTGGTTTCTCTCTGGCAGAGGCCTGGTTGGTCCAAACTATCATGGTAGAGGACGATGGGAATTACATGAGTGCTCAGCTCATCTACATGATGAACAAACAGGGGCATATTCTTGGATCAAGACTGGGCAGAAATGGTCGGCAAGGAAGTACTATAGCCAAGGAGATAAGTCACAACCCCCATGCTTTTGGGCTGGGATACAGACCTACCGTTGCAGATTGGCAAAGAAAAGATGAGGAGTTACAAGGAAGGCTGAAAGCAAAGAGGACTGAGAGGCGGTACGAGTTAGTCCACAAACTAATACGGGAAACCTTGAATGGTCGTTTTGTCCACCAAGGGGAAGATTTCTCATTCTGTAGATTTCTAGAGCCTTGGTATGATTGGGAAACAAAGACAAAGTATACGGGGTTCGAGATCATCTTTGGACACTAGTTACCTGAAGATGAGGATGAGCAGGTAGACCTGAGCCCTAACACAGATCAAGGCAGGACTGCAAGCCTGGACATTGAAGAGGAAGAGTTGTTGGGAAAAGCGCTGGTTGACCTATTGGCGAGTTCTACTGTTAGAGATGAGACCGCCAACTTGGAGGATAGTTTTACTATCTCAATGATCGGGGATAAACCAGCAGTGGATTTCTCCAATCTTATCGTGGACGCGTCTGAGGCTCCACGCCTGGTTTGGAAGTTTAGAAAAGGCATCATTAGCAATTTTGAATTGAATAGTGAGTTCGGATCTGATTCCACTGAGTCTGTGGAGTCGGAATCAAATTCTAGTTCATCTGAGTCTAGTGTTTCCGGGAGTGGTAACCCGGATACCAAAGTCCTATCTAAGTTATCTTTCAGCTTTTCCTTTGAGTCAACTATAACCAAGGATCTGGAATGTTTGAATGGGAATGTAGTAGACTTTGCCTATTTTTATGTGCCTTTTTGTTGTACTGATCCTGATTTTCAAAATTTTAACTTAAACAAAGAGGAAGAAATTCCTCGAGTTTTGAAAATTTTGGTTGACCAAGAGGAGGAAATGCGCATTAGGCCCTGTACAGATGAAATCGTATCAATTAACGTGGGTACTGAGGATGATCCTCACTTGGTTCAAATCGGGTCCACGTTGTCTTCGAAGGAATGCAAGCATTTAATCGCTTTATTAAAAGATTTCAAAGATGTTTTTGCGTGGTCCTACGAAGACATGCCTAGAATCGATCCTGAGATTGTACAGCACTGGATCCCTCTTGACCCTGAGGCCTGATTAGTTATGCAGAAGCTACGTAGAGTCCATCCGGACTGGGTGTTGAAGATCAAAGAGGAGGTTACCAAACAGATTAAGGCAGGGTTCCCACTCATATCTGAGTATCCGACGTGGTTGGCCAATATTGTTCCAGTTCCGAAGAAGGATGGCAAGATTAGAGTCTGTGTCAACTTCAGGGATCTGAATAAAGCGAGCCCGAAGGATGACTTCTCTTTGCCACACATTGATGAGTTGGTAGACTTCACCGCCGACCATGCGCTGTTATCATTTATGGATGGGTTTTCTGGGTATAGCCAGATTCTGATGGCACTCGAGGATAGAGAAAAGACTGCTTTCCATACTTTGTGGGGCACCTACTGCTACCGAGTCATGCTATTTGGGTTGAAGAATGCTGGGGCTACCTATCAGAGGGCTGCAACCACAATTCTGCATGACATGATCCACAAAAAAGATGAGGTGTACGTGGACGACATGATTGTCAAGTCCAAAGAGCGAGAAGACCACTACATCGTGTTGGAGAAATTCTTTCAACGGATCAGAGAGTATAGATTGAGGCTGAACCCCTAGAAGTGCACCTTTGGGGTGACGACGGGGAAGATGCTGGGTTTCTTAATCACACGGAGGGGAATTGAAGTGGATCCGTCCAAAATCAAGGCCTTCTTAGAAATGCCACCACCAACGACTGAAAATGAGGTGTGCGGCTTTCTGGGTAAAGTGCAATTCATAAGGTGGTTTATTTCAAAACTAACCTTGACTTGTGAACTACTATTTGGTCTCCGAAAAAAGGGAAAAAAGTTTCAATAGGACAATCGCTGTCAGTTTGCCTTTAGCAAGTTAAGTAGTATTTGCATAATCCACCTATGTTATCACCACTAGAACTGGGGAAACCATTGATCTTGTACCTGTCGGTGACAAATTCGACTATAGGGTGCATGCTAGCTCAAGATTCTGAAGCCAAAGTAGAGAAAGCCATCTACTACTTGAGCAAAAAGATGCTAGACTACGAGACTCGCTACACTCTCTTGGAGAAAGCTTGCCTAGCCTTGGTATAGGCTACCAAGAAGTTGAGGCACTACTTGTTAGCTCATTCTGTAATTTTGGTTTCGAGATTAGATCCCATTAAATATCTCTTCGAGAAACTAGCGCTTACGGGTAGGCTAGCTCATTGTTTACTTCTTCTCTCCAAATTTGATCTCAAATATGTTACACGCAAGTCAATTAAAGGGAGAGCTGTGGCGAAATTCCTAGCAAATCATTTGGTAGAAGGAGATGAAGCAGTGGAATACATGTTCCCAGATGAAGACATTCTGCATGTAGAAGAGGAAACGTGGATGATGTACTTTGACGGGGTGGCTAATCAGTACGATTATGGGATAGGTGTGTTGCTCATAACACCCGATGATTCTCATATACCCTTAGCATTCAAACTCCGGTTCAGAGTGTCTAACAATGAAGCAGAATTTGAGGCATTCATTGCTGGTTTGGAAGCTGCCCTAGAACTAGGGGCAAAAAGGTTGGACCTCATCGGAGATTCGAATTTGGTTGTCTCTCAAGCTAACGGGGATTGAAAGGTCAAAGAAGAGAACATGAAGATGTATCATCAAGCCTTGGATATTTTGATTCCTAGGTTTGAAAAACTGACGTTTACACATTTGTTGAGGGAGAGCAACCTGTTCGCTGATGTGTTAGAAACTCTATCTTCCATGGTAGACATTCTGTTAGGAGTGAAGATGTGTCCAATCATCATTGAGCAGAAGTACATGTCTGCTTACCAGATCGTCACTGCAATAGGTGAAGTGCAAGACAAAAATCCCTGGTAGTACGATATTTGGAACTTTCTGGAAAAAGAGACTATCCACTAGGGGCAAGTGCCAAAGACAAGCGGGGAATACGGCGTTTGGCCATTCAATTTATCATCTACGGGGGTAAGTTGTATAAAAGAGGTCATCTGGGAATGCATAAGCTATGCGTGGATGAAGAGAAATCAAAGCGTCTTATGGAGGCTATCCACAGAGGAGAGTGTGGGGCGGACATGAATAGTGTGATGCTGGCCCAAAAGATTCTCAGACAAGGCTATTACTAGTCTACTATGGAGGAGGATTGTATTGGTTTTGTTCAGCGATGCCACAAATGTCAAGTCCATGCTAATTGTATGAACATACTGCCATCAAATCTTTACAACATGACTTCGCCATGGCCTTTCTTAATCTGGGAAATTGATGTTATCGGTGCCATTTCACCAAAGGGGTGAAATGGGTACGATTTCATTCTGGTGGTGATTAACTACGTCACGAAATGGGTGGAGGCCCAGTCTTCCGCTATATTGAAGGCATCACATGTGGTTAAGTTCATCAAGACCAATATCATCTACTGGTATGGGTTGCCGAACGAGATCATCTCCGATAACAGCTCGTACTCCAAGAAAGAGGTGGTGGATATGCTTGAGAAATATAACGTGGCTTTTCATAAGTCATCAACGTATAGACCACAAACTAATGGAGCAGTTAAGGCTGCCAACAAAAACGTTAAGAACATCCTACGGAAGATGGTAAAAACCTACAAGGACTGGCCGGATAAACTACTATTCGCGCTCTGGGGCTACAGAACCTCAATCCGAACATCAACAGGGGCAACTCTCTATTCTCTCATCTATGGGATGGAGGCTATTCTGCCAATTGAAATCGAAGTGCCGTCGTTGAGAGTTATGGCCGAGTGTCAGATAGCGGAGACAGATTGGCAACAAAGTAGATTTGAGGAACTGATACTATCTAACGAAAGAAGACTAAGGGCATTGTATCATGTCCAGGGCTACCAACACCGAATTGCTAGGGCTTTTAACAAAAAAGTTAACTCCACAAATCTCAAGGAAGGGGACATGGTACTGAAATACAACCAGACTCCCATCCATGACCCTAGAGGCAAGTTCAAACTCAAATTGGACTGGTCCTTATGTCATCAAGTCAATTTGGTCAGGAGGGGTGACTATTCTCATGGATTTGGATGGCTTGGAGTTTTCACAGCCGATCAACATGGACAAATTAAAGAAATATTACCCCTGAGAGGCTCGTTAGGCCGAAAACCCGAAAAGGGCGACCTAAGCAAAAGTTAGAGTATGAAAAATTAGAAATAAAGAGAAACTGAGCTCACAAGGTTGAAAACCCTAAAGGGTGACTTTGGTAAAAGTTAGAGCACAAAAGGAAATAGTTAATACTCGAGTGAACCTGAATTGAACTACGTAAGGCCTGATTCCCCATCCTTGGGATACGTAGGCAACTTCATCCCGAAGTTCGACCGTAATCATTTCCCACTCAACTGTCCTGTTCATTCATTTTGATCAGGTCATCTTTTTCTATTATCAGATAGCACGGTTGTGTAATCTTTATGTTGGTAGAAGGGCCAGTATGGTAGATGCAGTTATGGGCAGTTGTGATCTATTGATTCGGGGTTGTACATTTTGAGGAGGGGTTTTGCGTGTGTCAGGTAGTGACCATTTCCGAAAATTGTTTTGAAAAGTTTTAATAAAAGTTGATTTTGTTCAAAATTTTACCTTTTTACAACTTGGACCATTTTGGAACCAAAGAGAAATTTTTCATTACTCGCAACTTTAATTTTATTGATTTCAGCATAAGTACATTCTCCAACTCTCTAATCAAATCAAAGTTACTTTTACATCATAAAACTTGAAAAGAAAGATCAAAGTAGTAAAACTAGAGGCACAGCTAAGTCAGGTAGCTCTATGTCTTCTGCTTGCACTCGTGGAATTTTCTATAGCTAAAGATGGCCTAACTTGTTCTTCATCCTCAAGCTAAGCCAAGCACTCGCCAGAAAGGGTGTAACTAAAGCTAGGGGCAGGGGCCAGAAGCTCCCTCGTCCTCCAAACAGTGGGGTACCAAGGCAAGTGCGAATCACGAATGGGAAATGAAGCCGGGTATTCCACCTCCTCATCTGGACGTTTTTGATCATGTCCAAACTAGCGTTTGAACCGGAAGGGAAAATAGAACACGAAGTGTGTGAGGCCAATCAACTATATGCTCGGTTGATCTCAGTCAAATTAAGCCAGGGGCAACGCCAAGTTATGTTAGTTGCAAATCTATTGCACATCCAGTCACACCACAACCCTTCTGAAGGGAAATCCACAAGCCATTGGTGAAAGAAGTAAGCTCGGGCTGAGAACTCGGGGCAAGGGTCCACCACTTTTAGCTTATCCATCAACCATACCTGGGAAGGAATGAAAAGGAAGAGAGATTAAAGAATAGAGAGATGTACGTAGAGAGAAAAGTAAGGAAATGGCTAGAGAGGAAAACAGAGAATGAATGTTGAGTAGCGTGAGGATCATAATACTTGGAGAAGCAGTGGACTCCCTGCAAATCGAGTAGTTTCTTGCTGACAGAAAGCATCAAGACCCATCAACGTTTCGGCTAGAGCCAAGCCTATGCAGCTTTTGCCCTCTTTCAGACACTGGGCGACTTCGATCAACCGGATGCTGACCACATCGACACTTGGGGCAAGAAGGAATTGCACAAGTAGACACAAGCAGAGAGCATGTTGCCGGTAGGCTCTCCAGAGAAGGTCACTCATGCCTTCAATAGTGAAAAACCAATGAACTAAACTAGGAATGCCCAATTCCTTATCATGAACCAAGGACCGAGCCTTGCATAATAGAAGCCCACACATCCGTCCCAAAGCCTGAGCATGGCCAAAATAGGGCTGCGGCATAATTTCTTTGTCACGCCGAGATTCCATCCATGCTTAGAATTCTTCGAGCGTTAGACACAATTCTTGTGATCCGAAGTGAAACACATGTATAATTGGGTTCCAGTATTGGACCGCGACATGGAGGAATGGAAAGCAAAACGAAGTGCGACTCAAAAAAAAAAAAAAAAGAGCGTTTATGCCGAAACTGCGAAAATTCAGCTTTTCTAAGCCATCTAAAGTGCTAATCTAGTCTCGAAGCCTATTGTTAAGAAGAATCTCCATCTTGAGAGCAAAGTATCAAAATTTTGTCGTTCTGCCAGGAAAACGGCTTGGGATCACTTTTTATAGACTTTGAGAAGAAGCGTGTATGACAGCTGCAATGCACTAACTGACATCACTTTTAGAGCCGGCCGACTTTCATTGGGGGCCGACTGTACCTATTGGGAGTCGGCGAGCTCTCAATAACTACCCAGATCAGAGCAGTTGCAGAAAGGGTAGGTCCTCACCTTGGCATACGGGAGCCGTTTTTTGAGTTTTGTCTTGTTTGTATCGAGTGTTGTTTAGTGTTTTTAGGTTGTTTCCATTTTGTTTTTTCTGTCATCGAGTTGTATTTTGTATTTTGACCGGTTGTAAGTTGTTATCGAATTCAAGAATCAATTCAAGAACAAGCATTCACATTTGTTAACAGTCGTGTACAAGATTATAGTGCCAACGCCATTCATTCATTACATGTCACATCATGCAAGAGGACTCATGCAAAATATTCTTTTCATAACTAGAGGGTTCACCCCCGATCATTGTTTTACAAAGACTAAAAACAAAAGAAAAGCCTTTAAAAAAAAATAAATAAAATACATAGGTCTATCTGAAAACATAGTTCCTAACTACAAAGCAAAAGAAAAGAAAAGTGAATCATCAACCCATCCTGGCCCTTTTCTTCCTCGGCTGCAGAGGAGGTGCATCACTATCATCACTGGGGCTACTAGACTGCAAGTCAACCTCCTCTTCCTCGTCCTCGGGGGTTGTAGATCCATCAAAAGACTCCTTAGAAGGCGAGCGCTGCCTCGCTCGACCTCTCCCCCGATCAGCCCATCCTCAGCCTTTCACTGGGCCCCATTTCCCTCTCTTCCCAACTAGAGAAGGTATTGAGCGTGCTTCTAGCACCAGCTCAAGCTAAAAAGAGTATAGGTATCAGTATGGACTAACAGGGTATAGACAGTACGGCAACAAAAGTGAACTAGTGATAAAAAGTACCTCAATCCCGTGAGTAACTAGAACGGTCTGTCTCCTCCACACTATAAGGAGCAGTTGGTCAATCGTCCAGAGGAGGTCATCAGCATACGCTGCAGGTACTTACAAAAGAAAGAGAATTTAAGAACAGTGGATAGAAATAACAGGGTACAATGAACAAAAATAGCAGAGGTAAGAAAAAATGAAGTGCAGTAGGTAGAAGTGTAAAGAAATGTGTACCTGCTCGATGCTAGGAGCAATCACCAGTTTGCAATCCCTCTCCTCGATATGCTCAAGAGGGATCTGCTCGATCACTTCATTCGGTCGCATGTACATGACCTCGGTAGGAATGGCGAGAAGCCCAGGAATAATAACTGCAATGGAAGCATCTCTAGCAACAGCAACAGTCTCGGGAAGTGCGCAGGCCACACCTCGAGTAAGCGGAGCCATCACCCGGGTCTGTAAGAATGTGGTGAAGTCGCCGGGCTTATAGTAACAATCACCTTTCTCCCCCAACATGAGGAAGTCAACCTGGGGTCCATCGTGGAGATCATCAACTACCCTTATGCCGGGCGGAGGAGGATGTGGAATGTCAAGATCCGCTACGCCTCGCGTTTGACGGATGAACCTCGCTCTCAAATAATAAGCTCAGTCTAAAGGACCCTCAAACAGAACCCTCATCGTAGAGACGTGTCATACAGTAACTTAAGTCGTCCTCGTTGCCTAAGGGATGCTCGCCCAGGGGTGCCAGTCAACCTGTGGAAGCAGGTGTCACACGTCAAAGGTCTAAGCAGTATGGAAATAACAGTATAAAAACAGTGCAGTGTGGAAACAATAGTATGGAAACAGTGCAGTGTGGGACAATAGTATAGAAACAGTGTAGTATGCACACAGTATGTAAAAGTTAAAGGTTAGTATTGGTACCCAATCTGCGGTGACGGTGTCGAAGAAGTGACGAAAATAAGGGAAGTCCCGATCTACGCGCCGGCGCCGCTCGAATTGAGAGTTGTAGTATCGAGAGCCGGGTACTAACAATTCTAGTGGCCGTACTAGAACCGGAGCAAGGGAGGCGAAATATGTGTAAACCCATAGCTATAAGAAAGTAAATAAGCAGTTATAAATAGAGTAGATAAGCAGGTATAAAAAGGAAATATCAAGCAAAGCAGGAAAGAAGAAGTGTGAAATGTACCTCCCAAACTCGCCAATAACTGCCAAGTAAATCCACCTTTCGGCGGGTGGCGGAGCTCATATAGCAATATAGGGTGGCCAGGCCTGCGCCACCCTAATCATACTCTCTCACCCACTGCAAATGCACCAGTGCTCCTAAGAGATAAAGCCCCACGGTATTTTTCTTGTTTGCAAATAGGGTAATACTCAGTAGATACATCAGAAATCTGTGAGCACACTGGGTGACCTCCTCCGAAGTAGCTAGCTAAAGATCAGAAAAATGCTCCAAGAACCAACTGTACCTCACCATCCCAGGACCGGCAGTATCGGGGATTGTTCTAAGGAGATGGAGCCGGGCAGCTCTCCACTGTGCCATATCTAGATCAAAAGGATCGGGGTGCCAACCCCGACTCGAAAGCCAGTCAGCGTCGAGAAATCATACAGGGTCAAAGTTATCTCCCTGATCGATGAGAAATGGAACGAATCCATGGTGTCCCACCAGCGCTCCGCTAGGGCCCCGTGTAAAAATGGGTCGGCCCTTATCCGCACCAGTCCTAAGCAGAAGCCAACCGCGTCAACTAATGCACAAACCTCTGCAGGGAGCCTCTCGTACCAGTGCTTGGGGCCAGAAATAGACCCATAACCTCTAATCCTCCTAGCCATCACCTGTAGTATGGGCGTGCTGTCAGTATCTATCGTACCTTGAAAGGAATTCAAATATGCTCAAACAAGAAAAGAATAGGGCTTACTATGGAGGCATTGGTGGACAAGTGCTCGGTGGGCTCTCCGCAGTATGATGTCCTCTTCGATTCCCGGAATAAGGCCCTCAAATCGCAGAATACCGCTTGGGGTCAAAGCGTGTGTGCGTGGCTGGTAAGTAGCCACATCAAATGGTCTCTCAGCAAGGGGAGGTAGCTTTGGCTCAAGAATAGAAGGGAGGACATCCTCAGCCTCTATATCCTCACCTAGAATGGCTCCAATACTAATAATGGGGTCGATGATGGGAAGTTCACCGCTAGCCATGGAGGGAAAGTGAGGAAAGTAAGGAAAAAATGGAGAAAAATGTGGGGGTGAGTGAGATTAGGTGAAAAAACCCAAAATCCCCAAACCCTAAGGGAGAGAAAATAAAGAGAAAGTGAAAAAATAAGAGGAAGAGAGGAAAGTATGGGTAAAGATATAAGAAAGTAAGAAAAACCGAGGGAAAATCCCAAAACTCAACTAAATCAAATTTTGTTCGGTTCAAAACGTAGAGGAATATGAGGGTTTTTGAAGAAAATTTCCCAAGGGTTGTTGGGTTTTGCAAAAATAGGGAAAATCTAGAGATAGGGGGGCTTAGAGAGAGAGAATAAGGTTTTTCGGATGTAGGGTTGTGTGGAAGGAGGGTTAGGTTTAATTTAAACCGACCATGGGTGCGGCATTTGTAGAATCAGCTGGCTCCAAATGCAAACCTAGTGTTGTTTTTGTTTGCCTCAGTATGTGTTTCAATGTTGGATTTCATTTTGGTTTGTAAAAAAGGGAGAGGGAAAAGAAAAGAGAAAAAAGAGGAAAAAATAGTGAAAAAAGAAAAACAAAAAGAGAAAAAAGGAAATAGAAGGAGAAAAAAAAAAAGAGAGAGAGAGAGAGAGAAAAATCAAGTATATATGAAAAGCAAAAAACAGAGAGAAGAAAAAGAAAAGAAAAGAGAAAAGGAAAAAAAGGAAAGTTTTTGTATTTTGCTCGGTTTCGATTTGTTTAAGCCATAGGTGTTTAAAATTTGTAAGTTGTTTAGTTCAAATTCTGTTAATTCGTAGTTGGGTAATGTCTTAATTAGTTTGAGCTAGTATTTTGTTTTGTTTAAAAGTTGTTTCGAGGTCATAATTATTTCGTTGCTTTGGTCCATCATCTCATTGTTTTGAGAATTTGTAATGTGTTTCATTGTTCAAGCTAAAATTGGCAAACTTGTGCCGAAACTTCGTTAATCCGAGCGTGGTTTTGGATTTGTGCGTTTCTTTTTGCATTACTCGTGTTTATGCTTTGTACTGTTATCTAGCTTTGTTGTCCGAGGCCTTCCCAGGGATGAGATAATCTCACTCCATTCAAAAAATCATCCATTTTTTCTTTGATTTGAGACTCCTCCTTCCACGTGAGATGCGTTAGGATTGTCTGCTTTTCTGTTGTTGATTTGTCTGCTTCTTCGTTGATCCACCTATTCTCCTTTCGCATGCGACGCGTTAGGATTATTTTCATCGGTTAAAAACATTGGGCATCCCCGGTGTTCACACCAATCTCTCCTCTCACACCGAGCATCTATCGCACGATTACAATCTCATTGTATTGTGCATCTATCACATAATCTCACTACATTGTGCATCTATCGCACGATTCTATCGCATGATCATCGTACTTGTTACATCTATCGCATCATCACATTTTCCTCTTCTCATGTTTTTAGCGTGATTAAAGTATCTCAGGGTGTGCGGAAGCATGATCCTGAGCGGTCTTTCTCTTTTCCTTTTATGTGAAACGTGTTTGGAACTGACTTTTGCTATTTGGTTAGACCTATTTTGTTTTAAGCTTTGCATATGCTGCTATCTTGTTATTTCTCATTGCATTGTCCTGCATAATCATGAATTTTCAAAATAATCAGCTTCGCAAAGCGTGTAAGTCCATCTTTCAACTACATTATTTGTGTATCATTTTGCATCTCGCCCCTGAATTATGCTGGTTTGATTCCTTACAACAGGATACGTAGGCAACCTTTGGGTTCAACTAATTTATTTTATGTCTTGATTGTTTGCCCAAGTCTTACGGCCTTGTCAAAATAGGTCATCTCTGGGCTTTGACATTCACTCACGTCATTACATGACTGCGAGCTCTGTCAAAGAGAGACAATTGTAGACACCCCATTTTTGACCGCCCTTAAGACTTGGCCACCATCGATTGATCACCCAATGATGAATTTATATGCTTTTCAAATGCTCGATTTCCTCAGCAGAAAGCCTCGATTTTGAGCCTCAGAAACCTACAAACCTTGCACCATTTGTTTTGGACCAAAACAGTAGTTTTCCAAGCCTGACCAAACCTGACCACCCAGAGACCTGCATGCCACTTAGTGGCCTGCTGGCCACAAATGAGTGTACGGCCATCCCCTTAGTGGAATTGACTTTTACTTATTTGGTTAAACCTATTTCGTTTTAAGCTTTGCATATGTTGTTATCTTGTTATTTCTCATTGCATTGTCCTGCATGATCATGAATTTTCAAAATAATCGGCTTCGCGAAGCGTGCAAGTCCAGCTTTCAACTATATTCTTTGTGTATCATTTTATATCTTGCCCCTGAACTACGCTGGTTTGATTCCTTACAACGAGATACGTAGGCAACCTTTGGGTTCAACCAATTTATTTTATGTCTTGATTGTTTGCCCAAGTCTTACGACCTTGTCAAAATAGGTCGTCTCTGGGTTTTGACATTCACTTACATCATTGCATGACTTCAAGCTCTGTCAAAAAGAGGCAACTGTAGACACCCCATTTTTGACCGTCCTTAAGACTTGAGTGCCATCGATTGATCACCCAATGATGAATTTATACGCTTGTCAAACGCTCGATTTCCTCAGCAGAAAGCCTAGGTTTTAAGCCTTAGAAACCTACAAAACTTACACCATTTGTTTTGGACCAAAATAGGAGTTTTCCAAGCCTGACCACCCAGAGGCCTGGCCTGCTGGCCACAAATGAGTGTACGACCGTCCCGTTAGTGGCTGGCCGGCCACTTGTGTCAAAAAAATCAGATATTTTTGCCAGCTGTGCCAACTGTCTCCACAAGTGCATGCACTGCACCTGCTGTTTCTATGTTGATATTTCCGAGAGACTAACATATTTTTCTATATATACTTGACCTCCTCTCATAAAATTAGGTTAAAAAAATTTTGAGAAGGAAAATTCTTGGAAAAAATATCTCTCTCTCTTCCTTGCAACCTATACACACCTTATCTAGACTTCCTAAACCAGATTTAATTTTCATTATTGGACTAAAAGGCTTAATGAATGGACAGGTAATTAAAAGAGATAATAAAAATGGACTAAGAGGTAACAAGATAATAAAATGGCTTGGGGTCCAATCGGACGTTAATTGAACCCATTGAGTCTTGAGTCATTTCATACTTGTTAGTGATGTAAATGGTTCAAGAGTCAATGTCAACCACTGCCCTTGATCAAAATCATGATAGGGAGGAGGTTCACGAGTCTTTCCTTGTCATATATCGAGATTGTATCCCTTGATTCATAAGCCATCATGCAATGAGTTTGCATTGATTGATAGCTTGCGAATCGAGCCTAGCCCTCATTTGACTTGTTTGATGATAAGAAGAGGTAGGGTGGACAAACATCCCTTGAAAATATTCTATTTGTGCTCTGTTTCATGTCTATTGCAGCAGGGCAATACCAAACATTAGTGGTCGGCCGACGTCCACTTCTTCTGGCCGGCCGGCCACCTTTTTCAGCCAAGCAGTGTCCATTTTCCTGCAAAATAAAGCAGAGGCCGAGGTGACAATCAGTGCAACTTTCTGACTGCACAACAGAAGCATTCTAGTAGTAGAATAGAGAGCATTTTTTTATGGAAATCCACGTGCATGTATGAGTCATTCCTCACTTCTCGGGGCCTGTTAAAATTGTGTTCACTAGTAGTGTGTTGCAATTAATTAGCTAGTTAGAATAGCAACTTAATTTGTGTTGTAAGTAGTTAGTTAATTCATGTTGTGTTGTAATTAATTAGTTCGAATGGCTAGAATTTTTTTTTTTTTTTTTTTGTACTTAATTAATTAGCTAGAATAGTTAGTTAATTTGTGGCATTGTAATAATTAGCTAAGTACAGTTAATTAATTTCATTTGGTTTGTAATAGCTAGTTAATTCGTAATTAGCTAAGACATTCATTCAGACCCTCTTGTATGAGGGCAAAATTGTAATAATGTATATGTCTTCCAACCCCACGTCTTTCTCTCTTTTATTTATCTGCTTATGATGGATAACATAGAACATCATGCTTCTTCTAGTATTTTCCATGATTTGCATCCATTTGTCTCGCATGCATAGGGTTCGGTTCATCATTCTAACGGCATTATCATTTATTACTTCCTTGAATACGTGCACTACCACATGCTATCAGTGTGATTTACATGACATATTAGACGACTAAACCTATTAGTTGCATCTTTGCGTGTGTTGCATTAGCCATCTTATATCGATTAGGATCATACACTTTTTCTAACTCTTTTGTTTCTTTTGACTTGTCTTGGAGTATGAGGTGAGCATTTATTGCTTTAGCATATTGCATATGTGTGATTGTTGCCATATCAAACATGATTACCATGAGGCTAAGTGCGTAATTGATATACTTGTTTGGATGCTTGTGGATGAAGGCTAATTGCTCAAATTGGGATAATTCGATCAATGTACATATAAGATCACTTTTTCAAGTGATACATATTCAATCTCTTTTCCAAACAAAACATGACAACAAAATGTTATAACTTTTGCAAATTAGTCTATACTTGTGTGCAACACATAGTAAATTAGCCTAATAATCAGAACAAGAGCATATAATGTAAATAAGAATCACATCATGATTAGTAGAGGCTGATCTTTGATCGGGCGAGTGAGGTGCTCAATTCATGACCTTCCCCTCTCGTACCTAAGTTTCCGAGCCGAGACACTTTAGTGATGACGGATAAGTGGCCGTTGGCACGAGTCTCGAGTTTCCTAAATTTCTCAAAAATATTTACGTAGCGACTCTGTAATCTGGTAAAGTAGTCCATTTTCAGCATTTTGATTCAAAATCGATTTTCCAAATGAATTGCCGGATTTAGACTCATTTGTGTTTATGTATTTCACATTACACTTGTGAAATCAAATTCAGAATTACGGGAGTCTGAACTGTGAGGCTATCGTATCCGAAAAGAGCACGAAAAGCAAGTTACAACAATGGTCCTCAATTTGATGAAAGAAAAGTGAAATCTTAAATTTGATACATATTTGATGAAACCATTAGAATAAAAAAGGGTAAATTACATTGACACCCCTTGAGGTTTGATCCAATTACTACCCATCCCCTGACGTTTTGGAAATTATATTCCCACCCTTGTGGTTAATAGTCTAATTTCACAAACCTTCCTGCTTATATAAAATGTAACAACTCCTAATAGAAAAACAGAGGAAATTACATTAAAAATAAATAAAATAAAAGGGGAAAAAAAAGAAAAAGTAAAGCAAAATAAAAAAAAGAGAGTGCATGAATTCAATGTCTTCATTCCGTCTAAATAATTACAATGACAGGGGGTTATTGTAATTTTCCAAACGTCAAGGGGTGATATGTATTAAATCCAAATCTCAGAGGGTGTAAGTGTAATTTATCCAATAAAAAAAAAGTCATTTTTTTTATCAAATTCAAATTTAAGAACAAGTCTGAGTAACCATTAAAAGTGATCTAGCTTCTCCCGTCAACCGATTTCAACAGTTTCGACTTTATATATAAGCTTCAGCTTTCTAGTCTAGATTGACCTAACAAATAAAATCATTAAACTCAAAATTTATGAAGTTAATTAAAAAACAAAATTAAGCAGAAAAAATAAACTTGTCTATTTTAGGAAGTTGGTTAAAAGGTGATTTTTTTACTTTTTGATTTTTGAAAAATTTATGTGTAGATCATAATAGATGGACTTATTATTTAATAGGTTTTGTGAGAATTAATGACATTTTTTTATCAAATTCCATTAAAAAACGCTGCTAATTATTAATTTTCAATGGCAATTTGAAAATTGTCACAAAAAAATCATTAATTATAAATTTTAGTGACATTTTAAAAAAAATCACAAAAAAAGTCAGTAATTTTCAACTTTCAGTAACAGTTTAAAAAAATTGTCACAAAAAATGTCACTAATTGTAAATTTTAGCGACAATTTATATATATATATATAAAGTCAATAATTATCAATTTTTAGTGACATATGTAAAAAAAAAATGTCACAAAAATTATTTTTAGCGAATATTTTATTAGAACTTATTTTCAATTAGACTTAATTGGAATTAAGTTCAACTATTAAGACCTATTGGTAGTTTATCCTTAATTTTTTTTATCACATCGCCTCTCTATTTTTTTACATTTTTTTTTCTAAAAAAGTTTTAAAAAAATTATTTTTTAACCTACTTCTCAAAATAGGCCCTTGGGGTTGTTTGAGATGATTTAAATAAATATATTCTTTGATTTTTTACAAAAAAAATATACAAAAAAAAATAAAAAAGTGATGTCATCCACATAAATGCACTTATTTTGAAAATGCCAAACAAGCTCTGAAACTTGAGTTGACATTCGAAGATTTAATTTTTACAATTAAAAGATTTAATATCACTGTCTTATCATCTAGGTAAAAAAAAAAAATTGGGTTAATTACAAAAAAAAATAAATAAATAAATAAAATAATAATAATAATAATAAAATAAAATAAAAATCAAAGATTTTATGTTTTTTTCACTTTAAACTCCAATGTTTTAATTTTGACAAATTAAACCTTAAAATTTCATTCGTGTTTCAATGTGCCCCCTCCGTCCATCTCTGTCTATATAAGGTAATGGAGAATCATTTTGGAGTTTAAAGTAAAAAATGTATGAAATCTTAGGTTTTTTTTTTAATTAACCCTAATATATATTTTTTATCTTTTTGTTTATATATATTACTTATATATCTTATTGTATATTTACATGTGTGCTTGTATATATCGTGAAATTATTTTATTCAAATTTTGACTCTTCCGATAATAAAATTTTGATTTTGTCCCTAATTTTGATAACTATGTAAGAAGGGTTACTTGAAATGTAATTAACCCTTTGTTTTAGGTCTACATTAGAGTGTTTGATGCAGTTTTTGTTCACAACTTATAAGGTAAAAATAACTTAAATGAGTGTTTTTTAAAAGAAATCTTTTTGGTGTTGTTTGATGCAACTTATCTGGCTTGTTTATACTTTTTTATTTTGGGAGTCTGTGCTGATTGTTTGGTACAATTTTTACTTTATTAGCTAAAAATAACTTAAATAAATTGAAGAAAAATAGATTTCTAGAATCTGGGTGAAGGGTTTAGTGATTTTAATTTTTAAAAATGGTTAATTGCAAAATAATAAAAATAAAAATAAAAAAATAAGATTTCACACATTTTTCACTTTAAGTTTCAATATTTTTTTATTTTAAATCCTAAAACGATTCTTCGTTACCTTATACAGACGTGGATGGATGGGCACATTGAAACACGAATGAAATTCCAGAGTTTAATTTCTCAAAATTAAAACACTGGGATTTAAAGTGAAAAATACGTGAAACTTTGAATTTTTTTTTTTTTTTTTTTTTTTTGTAATTAACCCAAAAAATTATAACAATTAATGATATACAAATAGAATTTTTCATATAAAATTATGTGAACTTTATGATTCTTTTATTTCAAATGAAAACACTTGATTTTGGCTCACTGTACCACATCATTTGAAAGGAGTTTTTCGGTATAAAAAAATATATTTGTAATTTTCTTTTTCTTTTTCTTTTTCTTTTTTTTTTTCGATAACTCTTCTATTAGGAATATTGATATACAAATAGAATTTCATAAAGAATAATATGGCACCTCTTGTAATCTTTTTATTCTAAATCAAAATACTTATTATTTTAACTCATAATTTCAAAAATGCCACTACAATATCACTGTGAAGAAGTTTTTGATATAAAAATTTTATTTGTAAATTTATTTGTTTTTTATAACACTTTTGTGATTAATTTCTATGCAATTTAAATTATTATTATTTTTTAGTTAAAAATTCTAAGAGCAGAGAATTCAATTAGAGAACTGGATACTCATGTAGGCTTATGTCGGAGATAACCATGGTTAAGTTATAACAATGAGAGGTGCAAGCATGGATCTATGCTGCCCGCACTCCCAAAATTTTAAAAACCATGGATATTATACTAGTAATTAGTAACATAATAATTCACACCCTCTAAATTATTTATATTATAAAATTTTAAAAAGTATATCTAAATTGAATTTTATCAAATATTAATCTATTTTATTTGTTATTTGTATTATTTGTTATATTTCTATATTGTTTAAAGTTATTTGTATTCTTTCATTTGTTTCTATTTGTTACTGTTCTTGTTTTTTGTTCATATATCATTTATGTTTTTTTTTTTCTTTTATAAATCATACTTTAATTTGCTTATGTATCTCATTCAAAAAAACAAAAAAAATTGCTTACGCATCTTATTTTGCATTCATTATTTTTTCATTCTCTAGAAATAAGAATATTGTCTGGAAATAAAAATATTATTCTTAAAATAAGTTAATAAAATTTAATGCCGCTTATTGAAACGGATACTCATGAAAACATACCTTTTCAATTATAATTTTTTTTTTTTTCAAAACTAAACTGCGTAATAAGATGGAAGGTGATTTTGTAACAAGTTATTACTTGATCATATTTATTGAGAAAGGTATTAATAAGGTTTTAATGTCAAGTTTATCATAGATGTTTTTATATATATATTATAAAAGTGGTGATTACAACGTTTTCAAATAGTTAATTTTACTAGATAGAGACATATTAATAGTTAATATTTTGTGAAGTTAATGAAAACAAGAAATATATCCAATTATATTTTTGTTCTCAATTATGTTATTATTTTTTTTTTTTTTGTGCTGGTATAAATCAAAAGTTAAAATTTTATATTCGATGAAAAATTTCATGTGTTTTTGCCTTTCTAAAACTCAAATCCTAGATTCGTCCCTAGACAGGTGGGAGAGGTGGTGCTCAAGTGGGAAGCGGTGGTGGAGTTGCTCAACAACTAGGAAGAGGGATAGTTCTGGTGGTCAAGTGGGAAAGGGTACTGGAGGTGCTTTTGGTTCTCTCAACTGGGAAGAGTTGCTACTGGTGCATGGCCAAGTGGGAAGATATCCTTGGAGGTGTTGCTCAATATGGAAGTTTATTTTTGTAGATTATGTTGGATTACCTAAAATTTTTTTTTTTTTGGGAGGGGGCCTCAATATGGAAGTTTATTTTTGTAGATTATGTTGGATTACCTAAAATTTTTTTTTTTTTGGGAGGGGGGGATTACTTTCAACTTGAATTTAAGAGAATTGTTGGAGGCTATAGAGTTCATCGTAAGTCCCCTGTTTATGATATAAATCATTCATTTTGTATGAGTATTGTGCATATCATTCTTGAAAAAATAAAAAAATTAGATTGATCTAACAATTGTAATTTTTTCATTTTATCGTGTTTGTTTAAAAAAAATGAATAATCTATTCAAAAAAACGCATTTGTTGTTTATTTTTAGAAAATGAAAAGGTTATTATTACTAAATCGACTTCACTTTTTTATGACTGATTTATACAAAAATACCTACAAAATAAATTATTAAAAATATCGAAACATGACTCATAGTGACTTCCACGTGCCGAAACAATTATCTTTAATTCGGATTTAAACTTGAGAGAAAAACAATCCAATTATAAATGTCAATGTTATGTGAGATTATCTAATTCTTTTTCAGAATCATAATGTGACATCTACATCGTATTATGTGATTCTCTCATTTCTACTTAAACTTATTCCCTTTCATATTTATATTATCAAACAATAAATAATAATTACTAATTATTTTTCATATTTACAATAGAATAATCATTTTATTTCACTTTTATTTTAATAAATCAACTCTACCTAAGCATTGCTTACATCAACCATACAATTACAATTTTCCATAACACCTTCCCTTTAATTTCCACCAACACAACTAACATAAAAGGTGAAGAACAACATCAACAACCATGCGAAAATCAACCGCACTATGCCTTCTATTGGAATGTGAGTTGGCTTTTTAATTTTTTTGACTATTTTAATTTGGAGTTAAAAAGTTTCGTTTAGGATGAGTTTTTTAGCTTTTGAGAGTGAAAATGAAATAATTATGGTTTCGATGTAATATTTTGTCTTATTAACTTCGTAATTTATTTTGGCATCGTTTGTCATAATCTAAAAAAATCAAAAAGTCAAAAAGTTCCTATCTTATTTAAGTCACATCATCTTATTTAAGTCATATTACCTCTCTAACACATCATTTCAAACCCAACTCATACACAACTCATATTTCATAAAAAAATTAAAAAGTGCACTTATTTAGAATATTCCAAACAATCCCTTTGTATTTTTGTGGCTAAAATAGCCAAAAAAGATTATCCCAAACATAGCCTATATTTATATCTTTTAATATCATATTTAATGTATCATTTTATATAATATTAGTAAGTGATTCGTGCCCTGCATAGAAATTTATTTTTAAAATAAAAAAATAATTTTGAGTCTCGATATTTTATGTGTACAAAATTTTAACAATTAAGGTTAAATACAAACAAATTTGCTAATGGCTGATACAAATTTTTGTCACTGTGTGTGATCATATGTAAATGGCTCATAAAAATAATTTCTTTTAAGTTATAAAAAAAAAAAATGTATTTTCAACCTAAAATCAAACTCTCATTTATGTTAATCAAATTTACCAAAAATGATAAATTCTACTTGTATCAAAATATTTTTTAATTAAATACTTATATATAATAAATTTAATTAAATTAATAATTTTAGTTATATTGTGATATAAAAGTGTAATTCTCATATAATGATTTTATATGATATATATTAAATTATAAGATAGTAAAATAAACGCTCATTTTGATACTAAAAATAATAGTTAAATTAAAATAGGATTAGTAATATAAAATTAAAAGTGATTCTAATTAATTATTTTTATTTTTATATTTATTTGAAAAATAAAAATGTGTAGAAATAGAATTACACAAAATTTATTTAAAAGTGTACTTTTTGACTTTTTACGAAAAAACGTAAAATATGGGTTGTGTTTGAAGTGATGTGGTAGAGAGATGATGTGATTTAAATGAGATGATGTGATTTAAAGAAGATAGTGACTTTTTAACTTTTTAGATTTTTTGTATTATGCCAAACTAGGCCTAAATATAAATATGTTGTGATTGTATTAAGAAGAAAATACATAAATTAATTATGGAGAGTGTTTATTTTTTTCTTTAATATTCTTTTAGAATTATTCATACATATTGTATATAGGTATATAAAATTTAAATTAAATATAAATATTTTGTAATAAATAATTTCATGTTAAATAAAAAATTAAATATAAATTAATATTAAAACATCAATAAGATAGACAAAAATATATATATATATATATATATATAAAAGAAAGTTACTTTGATCTGTGTGATATACATAATTAAGCACATTCTGCCTTATTTATTTATTTGTATATCGCGATAACTTTTTTCCACATATTAACTATATAATAATTATATCCAGATAATTTTTTTTCCAAATATCAACTATATCGAGATAATAATTAAATTAAAATATCAACTATATAAAAGAAATCTGATAACGACAAAATTAAATACATAATGAAAAATATATGAAAAATAAGTATTTTTCAAATAAAGTTCAATAAAATTAATCATTATAATTGAAATTGAGTTTACATAAAAGTTTATATGCAAATAGGAAAAACGTGTTGCTATGACTTTTGCAGAAAAAAATAATCCTTTAGAATCTTATATATATATATATATATGATAAGCACAATTATTAATATAATGAATCCCACAAGAGTTTCACTAATGTCTAATAATTGAATGAGTTGTCAATATAAAATTTTTCGAGAGTTGTTATTCTTATTTCACTTTATTCCAAATATATATATTTTTTCTTTATTATATACCGTTATGTTAATATATTTTCACACAAAATACATCCTCTCAAAAAAATCAAAATTTCAATAGTGTTAATATGACAATATATAATAAGGACACATAATTGAGTGTATTTAGAACAAAATAAAGTGAGAATAATAGCTCTCAATTTTTATTTCTAAATCATTTAAATTTTTTGATTTGACTACTCATAATCCTTTTAATCCATCAAAAAGGTGTCACCTTATGCAAATTATGTCATTTATAAATTTGATTATTATAAATAACATAACTCAATAGTATGAGAGTCATAATTAAAAGAATTTGAATTATAACCAAATATATAATCAAATAACTTGTGAATTATAAATAAATTAATATTTAAAAAAAAAAAAAAACCATAGCAAAATGTGCATATAGAATTTCCCAAATCAAAACACTCACACTCACTGCGTTTCGAAAACGCCACACTACAGCATCATTGTGGGGGAAAAAAATTGGTAGAAAAAATATATTTGTAAATTAAATTTTTTCTATAAATGGATGATGTGAATTACTTTTGTGATTACTTTTCTATGTCCTTGATCATTTTTTAAAAATTAAAAAAAAAATCTAAATACACTTAATAAGAATTTTATTTTTATTTTTTTATTTTTTTCTATAAATGGATGATGTGAATTACTTGGCTGTTCTCCAAACACTCCCAAACGATTCCCGCCTT
The DNA here is from genome assembly GCA_036172215.1 of Camellia granthamiana. NCBI lineage: Eukaryota > Viridiplantae > Streptophyta > Magnoliopsida > Ericales > Theaceae > Camellia > Camellia granthamiana. The sequence continues at coordinate 109,192 of JAXFYN010000309.1, read as the reverse complement.
GAACCAAAACTCATTCACTCAAACCCCAAACAGGCACACCCTCTCTTCACCACCTTAAAAAAAAAACTCAGTTCGCCGGAAAAAATGGAGAGAGACATTCACGCAGTGCTTGTTCCGTTTCTCGCATTCGGCCACTTAATGCCATTTTACGAGCTCTCCGTCGCCTTAGCCAAAGGCGGTATTCACGTCTCCTTCGTCTCAACCCCCAAAAACATTCTCAGACTCCCCAAACTCCCTCCCCAATTATCACCACTTATCACCTTTGTTTCGCTTCCGTTACCGGCATTGGGCTCGGGACTCTTGCCCGAAGATGCCGAGGCCACTGTCGATCTCCCGACGGACAAAACCGAGCACTTAATGGCCGCATTCGATCTCCTCAAACAACCCTTCAAGCAATTCGTAGCCGAACAATCACCCGATTGGATCGTCACCGATTTCGCCTCTTATTGGACTGTTGATGTAGCTAAGGAGTACCATGTCCCAATTGTGATCTTCTCTGCCTTCTCTGCATCCACTAATGTGTTCTTCGGCCCACCGGAATATTTATCCGGTGATGGTCGGAGAAGAGTGAGGTCGTCGCCGGAGGACCTGACGTCGCCGCCGTGGTGGGTCAGTTTCCGATCATCAGTGAGTTATCGTCACCACGAAGCAATCAGAACCATTGCTGTGTTCTATACAGCAAATGCCTCCGGCATTGCTGATTCCGAACGATTCGCTAAAGCACTTCATGGGTGTCGAGCCGTGGCGATTCGTAGTTGCAGAAAGTTTGAAGGCGAGTACTTCGATTTGTTTGGGAAGATGATTGGTAAGCCGGTGATTCCCACTGGGTTTCTTCCGCCGGAAAAACCAAACAAAACCCAAATCGCCGCCGCACACGACGGCCCGTGGAGTAAGATCTTCGAATGGCTGGATGAACAGAAACCCAAATCGGTGGTGTTCGTTGGATTCGGAAGCGAGTGTAAACTTACCAGAGACCAGACTTACGCGATAGCCTCTGGGGTAGAGTCATCAGAATTGCCATTTTTATGGGCTCTGAGAAAACCCAGTTGGGCCTCCGACGATCTCGATGCTCTACCGCCGGAATTCAATCGCCGGACTTCTGGCAGAGGAAGAGTCTGCATTGGATGGGCACCGCAGATCGACATTGTGGCTCACCCGTCGATCGGAGGCTCGTTGTTTCATGCTGGGTGGGGTTCGATGATTGAAACATTGCAATTTGGGCATTGTATGGTTGTGTTGCCATTCGTGATTGATCAGCCATTGAATGCGAGGTTGTTGGTGGAGAAAGGTTTGGCGATTGAAGTGGAGAGAGGTGAAGATGGATCTTTTAGTGGGAATGATGTATCTCTGTGTTTGAGAAAAGCTATGGTTTCTAAGGAAGGAGACGAAATGAGGGCTCAGGTGAAGAAAGCCGCTGCGATCTTCGCCGACCGGAAGTTGCAGGATCTCAATGTTGCTGGGTTTGTTGAGTATCTGAAAAAAGGAAGTGCTTGCTGAGAAGTATACCTAGAAGTTGGAATCTCTAGTTCATAATCTACGTTGTTTGGGTCCGATTGGCCCATTACGGTTTTATTTCGATCATTGAACATTTTCAATTTATGGAGTTTATCACAAAAAAAAATAATAAATGATATATTTTTCAAAATATATTGTCGTCTAATTTTATTTTTACTTTTTTTATTAACAAATATGATAAATTAAATATATTATGATTATTATATTGATTTAATTTTTTTAATAATATATAAGAAGCGTCCGATAAAATAAATTCTTTAAATTATTGAAATATAAAATGTGATAATTTTCACAATCCAAATAATACTTTCTAATTCAAATCTAAATCAAAAGAAATCCAACTCCATATATATATATATATATATATCTTGTCTTCGACAAAACAATCACATTTTATGAGATAAGACTCACACAATTAATAAATCTCATCTCATATGAAAAGTTATACCCAATATTATAAATAGATTTTGTGCGAGTAGAATTTTTCAAACAATAATAAAACAAACATCATACCGTCAAGAGGTTGGTTTGGTTGCCCATAAATTCGATCATTGAAATCATTTGATGTAAATAAGATGTTCCTATATGAGAAAAGAAAAGTTAGAGGTCATGAAATTTTTTTCATAAAAATGGTCATGAAAGGTTTATGATTCTTGGATTACCTTGATTAGTGTGTGGTGCTTTATTCTAAATGTAATCCAAGGGTCACAAAGTTTTCATGATTATTTTCATGAAAGGTTTTTCATGATACCTAGCATTGCTGATATGAGAAGTCAAGATGTTCGTATATGAGAAGTCGGTGATTTCGGTGTACCTAGCTTCTTTCCGGTGCATCTATTTTCCTTCAACTTATTTGTTTCTAAAGTAATTCTACCTATAAGAAAATGGTAGTGCTACATATACCAATTAGTGTACTAACACTAGTTATAATATTATTATTGGCCCTACTCATTAATCCCATTACAAATACTAAAAACCTCTTAAATTATGTCACATCATCAATTGGTACACTAGTTAGTATATTAATTGATGCATATAATATTGTTCATAAGAAAATTGGTCCCTTCAGTATTACTATGCAAGTTGTTAAGTTTTTATTATTGATAATTCCGTTTGACAAAATTTCTTTAGTCGTAATTTTATTTAATCTTTTGTTTCAGTGAGACTATGAGTATTTAAATGCGAATCCAACCCGAATTGTACCTTGTAGAGGAGTTTGTGATCTTAATTTTTTCATGTTTGCCACTTCGCTGACTATGTCGGGAATCAAGCTTGAACGGTCATTTGTGCGCTCGAACGAAGAAAATGATCATTCAGTATTTTTGCAGAGTGCCTAAACTTTGGAAAGAAAGTTTTACCACCCAAACGGTAAAAGATATGCTCGAATGGTCAACCTATATGTTTCGTACCGCCTTTAGCCACACTGCTCGAGCGGTAAAATATGTGCTCAAGCAGTCTGCACGATCCTGTTTTTTATAAGTGCGATGTTCATTGTTTCTAAGGTTTGAGCCGTTTAGATTTTCAGAGAGGAACAAGATGCATTTGTGTTTTATATTAGATGATGCTTTCTGAGTGTTTCCTTGATGATTTAAAAGTAATCAATGGATCCGTAAACTTCATATTAATATCATCAAGAGTTTATTTGTTTTTGTTTATTCACAAAAGAGAGAGTTGTTCTTCGATGGATTCCGTGAAACTTAGGACTGAAGTTTTGGTGGATTCCGAAATGACTCATCGTTGTGAATTTGACATCAGCGCTGTGAATTCAACTTTGGACAAGACAATTCCAAAGTGAAGACGGTGGTGGAAGAGACACATAGAGGTTGGTTCAATTCAGGCGTGGATTCGCTAGGTAATTGAGGGTATACTTGTGCAATTCCTTTTTGTCTTCTTAATGGATTGTTTTGTAACTTTTGTCCGTGATTTTTTTATCACAATTAGGGACATTCCAATTGTGATTTTTTCACGTAAATCGTTGTATCGATTTGTCTTTAATTGTTTAATTGAGATTGTTATTTACTGTTTAAAATTGATACATAATTACAAATTAATATATCGGAGATTTTAAGGTAATGTTTGGTAGAGTTTTAGAATTATGATTTGAGAATAGAGTTTTATTTTAAGTTTGTGAGTTTTGAAATTATGATTTGAGTGTGAAAATTTTGTTTATTTATGAGTTTTGAAAAGAGTTTTGAAAAGAGTTTTAAATTAAATTTGAATAGAGTGATGTGACATATGATAGTTGATACAAAAACTTACACCTCATAACCAAACACACAACCTAAAATTCTATTCATAGCTCATAAAAAATTTTAAAAAAAATTCACAAATATTTTTTTTTTGTAATATAAAAATAAAAAGTGCCAAAAAAAAAAAAAACTGAACACTGTTCCGGTCAACCAGCCGGATGTCCGGTGGGACAACCGGTTAGCCCAAATTTTCTCGCCTTGGAAAGAGTTTTCAAAAGTGAGTGTGGAATTAATTTTTGAAAAACCTAAACAAACACCACACTCAAAAGTAAATGTGGAACTATATTTTGAAAGTTCTACCAAGCGGAGCCTAAGATTTTTCACAAGTGATATAGACCATTCATTTTTATTAAATCAATTCGATAATCGTAATATTTTTATTTTATTATATTTGTTTAAAAAAAAAAAGGCAAGGATTATAATTTTTAAAATAAACAATCTATTTTTTGGAGACAACTACTATAAAATAAAAAATAAAAAGATTAAAATCATTAGATTTACTTAGGGGTTGTTTGAGATGTTCTAAATAAGTGTACTTTTTGACTTTTTATGAAATATGAGTTGTGTTTGAAGTGATGTGGTAGAGAGGTGATGTGACTTAAATAAGATGATGTGACTTAAATAGAATAATGACTTTTTAACTTTTTAGCTTTTTTTGAAGATGCCAAACTTAGCCTTAGAGCATCTCCAACCCAATCCTCTTACTAAGAGGATGAAAATAAATTTTTTTATTCAAAAAGTGAATATAGAGTATATCACTATTCATTCCAACTCCAATCATAAACCTTCATTTTCTTCACTATTCATTCCAACTCCAACTTCATTTTCTTTTTTAACAAATATTTAATTTTAAAATTTTTATAAAATATATTTAATACTATACTCATTTTAAAGGTATGATTTCATACTTTTTATTGATGTCAATTTTATAAAAATTAAATTTACACATTAAAAGTTATTTCAAATATAATAAAAAATATGGAGTGAATAGTGTTTTGGAGGTCTCCTTCATTTTTTCCTCCTCCCTTCATATTTGAAGGACCAATCCATCTTCCTTCATTTGGGAGGAAGAAATGAAGGATGGGTTGGAGTGGTTTTTGGGAGAGGATCCTCCATATTTGAAGATATGGAGGATGGGTTGGAGATGCTCTTAGTCCTCGTTTGGTAAACTTGTTAGAGCTAAAAAAGTACAAAAAGACAAAACAGGCTATATAAGCCAAAAAAACAAAATACAACTTTTTATCCATAATTATTATACTTTTTCTCTCACAAAAGTCAAAAAAATCCCAAAATAAAAACCAAACGAGGCTAAAAAAGTCAAGCTAAAAAGGTCTCAACACAAAAAAATTGACTATTTTAACCAATGCCAAACGACACCTTAATTTTGTTGTAAGATAACGTTTTCTCACGTCTTAATTGTTTGGTGTTCTTAGAAGGAATGCGCAAGATTGACAAAACAGTTCGAAATGGCTGACATAATAATCTCCCATTAATTTGGGTCTTAAAAAAGCAGAATTTTATTTTATTTTATTTTATTTTTTCTTCCCTTTTTAAACGTTAATGTGGATACCAACCAATGATCTTCTCTCTGAATCTCTAGCTTACGAGTTCCACCCAGCGGTTCATGTTTTTGTTTTTGAATCTCTATGTTCCGCGTGCCAAGAACACCATTGATTCATGAAGCTATAGTTGAATCTCTATGTTCCGCGTGCCGAGCACACCATGGATTCATGAAGCTATAGTATAAATAATAAAATTGTCTATTCGTGTAATAGTTTAAATTTTTAGATACCGATAATAGATATTGTATTCAAATTTTACTGTCTATCTAATAATTAAAATTATAAATAATTGCACTTATTTTTTAAGTTGCCTCTTTATCTAATATTTTAATTTTTTAGATGAGATGACAGTTAACAATTCAATCAAAATCTCAAGGCATGATCTAATGTTTTAGAATGTATTGGGATAAAAAGGATGAAAAGATTTGAGAACAAGAAATGCACTGGAACAAAGGTACAGGGAGAAGGGATGGAAAGATTTGAGAATAAGAAATCTTGTGCTCGGTACCACATGCGTGATGACTCGGTCCGAATGGAGAATTCGATGCCACATGCTTGATGACTCGGACCAATTGGAGAATTCAATCGGACAGAATAGTATTATAAGAAGAAATTACAATTATGTGAAATTTCTACAAAATAATTATATATTTATGAAGAAAATTAATATTCCATGTATGAAAATTTATAAAGTTTTCCAATAATTTGAATTTTTTTTTTTTAAATAAAAATAAACTTCAACTGAACTGAAATTTCCCCTAAATATAATTAGAATTATGCTGCTATTAGTTGATGTTATTAGTAACATAATAATAGTTAAGTAGGTGGTGGTGGTAATAGAGAAGGACCAGAAACTTGAGTTTAGGATATTTTGTCATTGATCTCTTTGCAACGATTTTACTGTGATAATTCAATGATTTAGATTTCAAGTTTAAGCAAATTTATATCAATCTAAAAAAAGAAAAAGCAAATTTATGTCTTTTTACTTCAAATTTGAACTCAACCGGTTGAATTATGTATTTTATTAACGTGTATTACTGGGACAAAAAAGCACAACAACATCATTGCAAAGAAACAATGGCAAAGAATTCATATCCAGAAATTTGGTAAATCTCAAGACAAATAGGAATACAAAGGCAATAATGAGCACAATCACGCTACATCCCACTAATATAGCACCCATAATCTACCCCCTAATGAGGTGTAAGAGAGAGAATAGAGAGATGGTCCATTCCGTGTTGGTGGTGCCAAATTAGTGTTACCGAGCATTCTTCAACAATTTTCTACCAAGTTCACATAATTAAATAATGAACTTATAATTCATACAAATTTCTGACCAACATTAACAATTTTACATGAAAAACTTATCTCAGTTTTCACTTTCAGAAATCCATGAAGATGAAGTTTATGTTCATACAAGCAAAATAAACCATTTCTTCTCAAACCATGCAAATCTTGCACACACAAGCTACTATTTGGTTGTGTTTTCCCTTTTTCATGCTTTCAAAAACAAAAACAATGAAAATTTGAAAATATCCATCATTTTCATATCAACCTCATTTTTGTAAGTGGGTTTTCAAAAAAACAAAAACAGTTTGCCAAACGAGTGTTCAAAGCATAAAACATAAAACAAAAAACAAAAAACAAAAATAAAACCAAACAGGTAAAAAGTATTGTGTTGCCCTAGACAACCTTTAGCATGTACATTCTTCCTCCAAAAAACATATCAAATATTTGAACTATTTAATTTATACGGAAAATCATAATGTCAATATATTGTTATGATACGAAAAATCATAATGTCAAAATATTGTTATGATACGGTCCCTCAAGTTCACAATGTAAACTTGAGAGAAGCCCAACCCCTAGTCGATGAACATTGATGAGTGCCACACTTTCACTTCATCCATACCAAGTTGCTCATTTTGACCTTAAAAAATCCAACTTTAGTACAATGTTTTTAACAAAATAAACATTTAACCACATCTAATTTGTAAATAAACAATTAGGAAGAAGCTTTGGATACCCAACATTTGCATTACTTAAAATAATAATACGAATTCAGCCAAGGAATACTTACACTTGCTATAATGCACCAAACAGAAACAGATAAAAACAAGGCAAACAACAGTAATGATATGAACCTAACTATAAATATTCAGAAACAAATAAAAGTAGATAACAACCATAACAACAATAAGAAATGCAAAACAGTATTTGCCGATCAAACTGAAAGCTATTAGTACAACTACTTACAATATGAAAAAGCAACAGGGTGTCCAAACATCTTCGGAGGCTTCAAATCATCATCACCAAAATCTTCAGTCACTGGAAGTACAAAAGTTACATATAGCATCCTTCGTACAACGTGCCCATGTTATATCTTTCAAGAACGCATCATTTGTTTAGATATTCACACTTTAGCTAATGACCGTTGAATCCCACTCTTCAAACTAATTTCAGAGACATGCATAGGTAATGGTGACCATGCCACCGAATCCCGGACACCAACCCATCTCCTATGCATGACGAATGATGCAATTACCAATAAACACACAGCTGCGATCAAAGGAACCACAGCACCAGCATTTCTTCTCGGCCAACTCCTCAAAATTGACTCCACGCAGACCAATCCATCAAGACTACCCATTGAGTTATTCATTTTCATGATCTCAACACCATTGAGAATAGCATCAATGGTGTGTGGCATGCTCATCTTCGAAGGTCCTACACTTACAGTCAAAACCCCCGAGCTCTCCATATCAACTACGAAATCAGCGTAGAAAGGAGAAGCCAACGCCCAATTTGTTATGGCTGAAAGGTCCAAATTTTCATATGCTGAATTCCCATTTACATACACATTAAATTTAAGCAAACCGAGCGAAACGCTAGCAATATCACAGAAATGCATCCGAACTAGGTACTTATAGCCACCAACCACAGGAAATTCCCATGAAATATTCAAATGGGGAATCACATCATTCGAACTACTAATCACTCTAGCAGAATTGTACACATTATCCGGACCAACTTCTCGGCTTGCCCCTCCCATTTGATACCTAATTCGACCACTAAAGTAAATGCTCTTTGACCCATCACTCGATTTCAAGAACTCCTCATCAGGGACCCAAGTCCTCCACAAAGAATCATTGAAAGGTGTCACTTTTGGACCTCCTACAGTAACCCTATAAACAGTTTCAAGCGAATTCTTCATCAACCCATTGATTGTCACAGTTTTCTGAGAATTCACTAACATAGCTACATCAGCAATCAAATCTTTCGGAGCAGAAATCACTTCAATCGCGTTTACAAATGCAAATTTCGACTCTTTCGATGGAGTGAATGTAACGATAAGTTCTTCAGAATCGACCCAAATCATAAAATCCTTAATTCTACGTTTTTGTATGTTCATAACAGTAAAATTGTTCAACAATACATACCCATTTGCCGAAACATGAAATTGAGAATCGCAGAGATCGAAATTAGAAGAATCGATTCGGTGGAAATGAAGACGTACCAAGTGGGTCCCTTTGTCTCTGATCTTGAACAAATATTTCGAAGGTCTTGTGAAAACCCTAGCCGTGTGGTAGATTGGGGAAGAACTGGGTGATGGGTTCCAGTCTGTCAGTGAGATCGTTCGAGTTGAAGACAAAAATTGTGATCCTAACTCGGACGAATCGCCGGTGAATCGTCGGTTATCGATGTTGACGGTGGTGGGTTTGGAAGACCCACAGTCGATGAGGTAGTGATCGATGGGAGAGAAAGATGAGGCGATTGAGAGGTGGAGGAGAGAGAGAGAAATGAAGAGAGAGAAACCAAGAGTCCTGTGAATCTCCATTGAAGATCGAAGACTTGAAGCGATCATGAAAATGGAAATTGACTCTGATTCATACGATATGAAGAAGAAGAAGAAGATTGATATGCGTGTGGGCCCATTGATGAGTTGTACCCCGTTGTGTATACGTCTGGACCACACAGGCCCAAATTCTACGCGCTTGGGCCTTGACCCAGTCCATGAATATTAAATATATATTTATTTTATTTTTTCTGATTTTATTTATTTATTTATTTATTTATTTTAAGATGAGAATATATATAAATCTCCAGCAATACGAAATTCAAATTGTATATATAAAAATATTAAATACATATATAAATTATTAGTCATTAGACTATATTAAAATAAGTTAGATCATTAAATCAAATTAGCTATATATTTATATATAGAGATATGCTACATTTCCTAATTGAGACCTCTAAATTTCACTCTTCATGATGTGGATAAGACAAATGTGAAACAATCCTATATTCTTTTCTCCCTCTCTCTCATCTTTAGTTTTCCCTAATTTCACATCATTAGGGCCATGTTTGTTTGGCTCTTTAGAAAGAGAATTTGACTAAGCGTGATGCACCAATATATCTCAAGTTGTGAATTTGTACACCAATTAATCCCACATGTTTTCTTTTGAACCAGAAAGTCCTCAGTCAAAGATTATGGCATTTTTGTCCTCATCCACGCGCATATTTAATGTTCACAGAAGGGGCAGATGTGGGTTTTGGGTAATGTCAAATTACATTTGTAGGCTTCAAGCGCATTATAGGCTTTTTTTTAGTTTCCATCGTTTTCCATAAAATCTTCTAGTGTGTGTAAGGCATTGTTGGCAATCAATGTTCTTACATTAATAACATTACCATGTTAGTGTAATGAAACCATAAATGTGCTTAAGAGACTACCAAATAGGGTTCTTAGCAAATTCCACATCTAAGTTTCAGCTTCAAATTCTAATTTGATCAATCCACACTAGTACAACACCTCGCTCGTTTCTGTAATAACCCTCACCACTAATTACTGATAACCCTACTGATTACTGCTAAACTGAGATTAAGCATGTTAATTGACTGACTGACTGAATTACTGAACTGATTGATTGAATGTGCTAGTCGAATGCAATTCTATCTGTTGACTGTTAAATTATCTGTCCATGTTTTATGTTTTAAACTGCAAATTGAAGACCTTATCGGTGGCCGAATCCGAAATTGATTAATGTTTTATGATCATTGGAATTTATATGATTTTATGGCATATTTATCTGAAAAGTGATTTGGTATGATTAGATTAGATTAAATGGTGATAAATTGTAAAGATTGGCTTAATTCACCAAAATGTCACACTAGTAGCCCACTATCTAAACATATTTGAGCCTTATTACATTCAAACAAAACATTTCCTCAGTCAATTTCCTTGTTATTGCCGACTAGAGAGAGAGAGAGTTAGGAGAAAACCTTGTGTCCTTCAAAGAATTGCTTGGAATTTGGAAGGATTGAAGGAGTCTTGCATAATTGAGCTTGTACATCTTGTATGCAAGACCTAAGGTAGGACATTCAACCTTTTATTGTTGCATTCAAGTTAATTGTTGCATGGTTCATGGGAAATAGGAGCTTAAAATCATAAATTGGTTGTAGATTATTGATTAGAGGCTTAAATCATGCATGCATGTTACCATTCTTGAGTTTTGAGGATTTTTGTCCATGAAATTGTACATGCATGTTCATATTATAGTTCTAGTTCATGAATTCCTCATGTTTTGAAAAGATTGGCTCATTTGAGCTAGTGATTGAAGCTTTAAATTGGTTTAAATTCATGCATGTTATGTTTTACATCATGTTCTTGAACTTTGGTTTGAAATTGGATTTAATTGAAGTACCTTTGGGCTTTGATTTTACAAATTGAGCTTTGAATCATGTAATACTGTGAGTTTACAAGTATTTTCTAGAAAATTAGCCCAAAATGATTGAATTTGAGGTTGTAAAACTTGGTTTTGAGCTTGAGGTTCAAATCTGGAATTCTCAGATTTTGGACTCACGCTCGAGCGGGGGATTTTACGCTCGAGCGTACCTACTGAATTCATGCAGTCCGCTTGAGCGGATAAATTGACGCTCGAGCGTGAAATGCGTGTATCCAGTACTTTGCATATTTTGCAGTCCGCTCGAACGGGGGAATGCACGCTCGAGCGAAGACTTGTATCACACGCTCGAGCGGGTGTCGGGCGCCCATCGAGCGTGATTTTCACACATCCAGTACTTTTGCTATGTTTTACTGTCCACTCGAGCGAGGAAAGTGATGCTCGAGCGGGGAACCTTTGTCTGCATGTCCGCTCAAGCGTAGAAAGCCACGCTCGAGCGCGACCCCGGTTTTCTGAAAATTTGGTAAAGTGTTTAAAAGTGCATCTTGGCATCCTCATTTTATTCTAAGCATTCTTAGGCCTAGTTTAAAGCATCTTAATGAGGATATTGATGTAGAACCACACCGAGGCAAATTAGGGATTAAGTTATTATTTCCCAACTGTATAGCTTAGTGTGTGTTCATCCTGTAACTGTGTAGGGTTGGCATCCGGAGACGCATACTAGCTTATCTGTAGCCCAGAACTCTGTGAGTAACAACTATGTAAAGATATGTTCAATATGAATATCTTCCGAATGGTTAAACTGTATTGTTTCTGAATTGATACTGTTAACTAAATGAATGTATGTCCTCTATTCTGAACTGTATTGTGGCATCCATAGCAACTATTGTTACTGTTACTGCTACTGTTACAGAGATCTCTGTCAGTTCCTATCTTGGAACTTCTGTTTACTGTTATGATGGCCATCATTGACTGCTCGGTCTTTCAAGACCTACTGTTTACTGTACTGTTCTGCTAATGGATGTACCACATATGACTGTTAGGACTGAATGACTGATATACTGAATCAATCGACTGTTTTCAATACTGAAAGGACATTTATTCTTAACCTCTTTACGCATTATGTTATTCACTGGGTTTTAGTTCACTGCTCATATATTTATGTAGGTGTTCAGGCACCGAACCGTTGCTAGGGGCGTCAGGCTAAGCACTGTTTTGTCAAGCTAACCTTTGTGCCTCACCTCGAAGTTCCAGTACTGTTCAAGCCAAGGCTATGGGGTGTTTTGGATTCCCCCTTTTGTTTGTGTCCTATGTAGACTGAGTGAGACTTGTACTGTACTGAATGTTCCTGTAAATACTGTTCTGTTTCCAAATGTGTATATATATGAAAAGTCTTTTTGCATACAGACTGTCACAGCTCATTGGACATTATTTAATTACTGTTTTGGCTTCCGCCATGCCCCTATACTCCGTAATAATGTCTTACTATTAAGCAGGCCTTCGGTAATCACAGATTACTGGCCAGTTATAGTGCTAAACCCACAGGGGCGGGTTTGGGTCGTGACAGTTTCCCAACTCGTCGTCAACAGTGTAATTTGCGCCGGCGAGGACGTCACTTCGTAGTCGCCCGTTTAGACGATTTTGAGAGTCATTACCAGTGTCTTCATTGGTGTACGGCGATCCCGAAACTCCCAGAGTTCCACGATGACAATGAAACGCAATGGTACGTAATGTTTTACATGTTAATCGTCTATGTGGTAGACCAATGTTTGTGGTTTTGGTTGTTTGTTTTTGGGGTTCGATTTTGGGATTGGGCATTTTGGGGGGTTTTTGTGTGACATACGTTTACATTGTGGGATTTGGGAAATTGATATATATGTCAACATTACATTTGGCCATCCACTAGAAATTAGTATTTTGTAATCGTAGACTGCCGTTGTTTATATGACTATATGTTAATTATGCATGGTTATTGAGTTTGAATGGAATACAATCTTACTTGATGTTTCCGAATGTATATTGGGACACACAGTCTGTTTTGGGTTAGGAAATCCTCTATTTTTTACTGTCTGTTATGGAATTGTGGGTTGGTTGGTAGGTGGTCATGTTTATTGAGATTGAATGGACTAATGTCCTGTTGTATTCTTAAAAATGTACGTCGGGACACATGCCTAGTTTGGGCTTGGTTGTCCACTGTGGTCTAAATCAGAAACTTTTACGTCATTGTAATACATCAATTTGATAAAGTTTCCGTAATTGTAATACATGAGTTACGTTGTCGAAAGTGTTGTGTTACGCTGCCATGTGTAACGATTATTGTGCGACGTGTGCATCATACTGGGACATATGTGAATATTTGTTTATAGGTGTTGTAGTCTTAGGGGTGTTTTGGAAAGATGGTTAAAAGCTGATTTTTGACTTTTTTGGCTTTTTATTGAGAGAGGGAAGTAAGTTAAAAGCTGGGAAGTGGTTTTTAACCCACTTCCCAAAACACCCCTTAGTACATGAAGTACGTTACCAGAAAGTGTTGTGTTACTTTTGTAATATGTGGTCACATATTGTCTTGAAAAATTGGTTCAACGGACGTGCTACTTGGAAATGTGTTTCAACGGTTTTCTTGCATATAAATTTGGGTAAAGTAACAAATAATAAAAATGTAATGTGTCTGCGATAGGCATCATTGCGGACTTGTTAGCCATTGGCGGTACGTTTAATATGAAATTGCATTACCCAGAACAAGCGTTATGTGATTTGTGTTGTACTTTGGAAAATGTATTCATCAGTGTACATGTGGGTTTGGGATCATCGGAACACTTGCACAGTTAGCACGTGAGTTTGCATTACTCCGAGATCAGGTGCATTTGCCTTAACAGCGCATGTAATGCCTACTATCCGCTGCTCACCCATAATTGTAACAAATAGCAAAATTATGTTTCTACCTTTATGTGGTCATGCTGACATAGTTGCAGTTCCTGGGCAATATTTGCATTTCAAATATATATATATATATTTTTTGTATATACTTCTGTAACTTTTTGCGTGGCTCACCGTGTGCCACGTCGATGCAGCCAGGGCGATGGGATAGTGATGTAAGGGTGGGGAGAAGTGTTTCAAGGAGAAATGAGGTGAGAGCTGTGCGATGTGTTCACTTTAATAATTGTCATCTGACAGAAACAATCCAAAAACAAGGGCAAAAGTGTCTTTTTAAAGCCTGAATTTCCTTCCCCCACTTCCTGCCCAAACAAGTAATAAGTATAGATTTTTTTAGCTTTTTTTAATAATTGTTTGGCTTTTTGTACTACGGTAGGTTATATTACACAAGGCCTATATATACAAGGAAAGGCATTTTGGTCATTTTACCCCGAGCTTGTCCTTTTGGACAAAATGTTTCAGAGCCCTGGACCTTTGGACAAATAAAATTAAAATTTAAGTCTTGTTTGTCATAATCTAAAAAAGTCAAAAAGTTAAAAAGTCACTATCCTATTTAAGTTATATCATCTTATTTAAATCACATCACCTTTCTACCACATCATTTCAAACCCAACCCATATTTCATAAAAAGTCAAAAAATACGCTTATTTAGATCATCCAAGAACTGAGTGTCCTTTTAAAATTTGTTTAAAATATAAATTCTTTATAGTTTTATAAATTATATCTCTAATCTTAAAGTTTTTAATTTCATAAAAAATAGTCTTTTTTATTAATAAATTATTAAGTCAATTAATAATTTTTAATAGTATTATAAATTAATTTTAATTAATAATTTAGATAACTTTATTATTTTTGGCAAGATATGGGGTTGGTTTTTTTTTATATATTTTCCACTAAAAGATAAAATTTTTACAAAATCAAAAAAAAAAAAAAAAAAACAAGTCCAAACAAAATATCACATCCAATTCCATAATCATTTCACTTTTTCTCTCATAAATATCACATCAAATCACAAAAAAACCCAACTATCTTTCCAAACATCAAAATTTTTTTATCCAATAATATCCTATAACTAAAAAAACCTACATAAAAACTCATTTTCCAAACACCCACATTGTACAAGAGAAAAATTATCAATTTTATTTTTAATTAATTCAGTTAAATTAAAAATTATGACAATGAAATTTATAATTTTTTAAATTATAGGATAGTTTCTATTTTAAACAACAATTGTGATTGGTGCCCCGAATATGGGGGGCACTAATGCCCCGAAATTTCCTAAAATGGGAAAATAGAAAAACAGTTAAGGCAAAAAAAAAAAAAATTACCCAAAATAGAAATTAGAGACATTAGTGTCCATTTTTTTAGTGCCACAAATCATTTTTCTTTAAACAAATCTCAGATTTATTTGTAATTTATCAAAAAAATAAAAAAAATAAAAAGAAAGGACAAACCCTAACCTAAAACCCTCGTTTTCCGTTGTCTGTTCTTTTCCGTGATCATCGCACACAGTGTCAGATCACCACCGTGAAGCACCGCCATCGGACCACCGCCACACACAGAGCCACCACAACACGCCGCCGCGAAAGCACCAGATCATTACCCACCACCACCACCCCCTCTATCGACATCTTTTCTCTCGTTATTCTCTCTCTCTCTCTCTCTCTCTCTCTCTGGTTCTGGATATAAATTAATTTTCTCTTCCTGTTTTGTTGCTTAGAAATTGGAAAGAAGTTAATTTCTGAATATGCTAGTACAACAAACTTTCTCAACTTCTTAGTATTATGGAAGCTAAACTAACGCCTATTATTCTTTTCTTTTCTTGGCAACTAAAAAAAGGGCCGCCTATAATTGTTCTTTGATTAGAGTTTTTATCTATTAATTTTTTTATTGTGAGTGTATTAGTAGTTGTAGTAGATAGTAATGGCTGCAATTAGGTTTTCAAGATTGAAATCACTCTGTTCTTCTATTAACCCCTCTTCAAGAATTCAATTTTGTCATACGAAGATTGCGAAATACTCTGACCAAGTTGATGTTAGACCCTCATTTGCTTATATAAACCGTAATTATCACGAAACAGATTCTGGGCTTACTCAGAATTACTTCAAGGATGGTTTTGGAATGAGGGGGGTGGAATCTCTTGTTGGTAGGCAATATAACAGGATCAATTTTGTCACTGCATTTTCGCCAACACGGTCCAATTTGAGTTTAAGGCGTAATGTTTTGCCTATTGGAATTGTTCCTGCGTTGAATTACCGGTCCTATTCGTCATCTTTCGGTGGCAAAGGAGATAAAGCGAGGGACCAGGAAGTTTCAGCGGCTTCAGGTGCAGGTGAGCCTTCTGTTAGTGAAAGTGGTGTAGGTGGAAGTGATTGGGTTGATATGGTTAAGGATGCTTGGCAATCAGCAATAGATGCAATGACTTATACTGGGGAAAGGGCTAAAGAAGTCTCTACTGAATTGTCTCCTTATGTTCAAAACTTGCTTGATTCACATCCCTATCTTAGAGATGTTATTGCTCCAGTTGGTGGTACTTTGACTGCAACTATATTGGCTTGGGTGGCGATGCCGAGGCTTTTAAGAAGATTTCATAAGTACTCATCACAAGGCCCGGCTGCATTATTATCCGGGACCACGTTATGGGGGTCAGTTCCTTATGAGAAAAGCTTTTGGGGTGCTTTGGAGGATCCACTGCGATATCTGATTACTTTCATGTCATTTTCACAAATGTTAGTACAACTCTTTGTCATACTTAGATTTACATCTGCTTATTATGGTTTCAGTTTTGAGTTCTGATATGTTTGTGAAACCTCTTCTTAATTCTTTCTCTATGCAGAGGCATGATGGTGGCACCAACAACAATTGCATCACAATATATTGCACCAGTTTGGAGGGGCGCTATTATTGTTGCATTTGTTTGGTTTTTATATCGGTGGAAAACCAATGTGATTTCTCGTGCTTTGGCTTTTAGAAGCATAGCAGGGGTTGATCGGGAGAAGTTGTTAACTCTGGACAAAATTTCATCTGTTGGTCTATTTGTCCTTGGATTGATGGCTTTAGCTGAGGCATGTGGGGTGGCCGTGCAATCTATTTTGACAGTTGGTGGCATTGGAGGTGCGTTTTAAAGCGATTGTGCAAGTGCATGTGAAATGACTAATTCTTTCCTAATAGGAAATATATTGCAAAGCAACTCTACAATTAAAAGTCATCAACTTGTTTTTGCGTTTCTCTTACTTAATTCTTTATCTCCATTTATTATTATTATTATTATTAGTATTAATTTTTTTTTTTTTTTTTTTTTGTATGTATTGAAAATTTTAGATTTAACATTTTCTTTTGATTGCTATAGCTCATTGTTGTCCTTAAATTTAAATATGAAGTTTGTGATTGCAAGTTCTTAAATGTAGGAAAATATTTTATGATTGATGAGTTACATTGATATTCTTTTGTCTTGAAAATTGCTTCATTTGGTCTGTTTGAAGAACACATGAAGTTCTTAACACATCTATTATTATTTTTAATTCTAACCAATTGTAGAGGTTCTGGTTTTTTAATTTTTGCATTCTATTTTACTCCCAATTATCGTTTAATTTAATGAAATCTCTAATGCTCATTTGCAACTTCTGTCCACGTCTAGTTGAGAACTAGGATCCAACTACTCGTACTTTTGTGCTATCTGTTGTATTTAAGATTTCGAAGAGCGGTTGCGGTCGCCGTAATAGTTGTGGTGACGTGGTTGTGATTGCAAGGTGTAAAGGCAATAGCGCAACGGTTGCGGTAACCGGAACCGTCGCAACCGTGATTTTTTTTATTTTTTGCACAATTTGAAGAAAACTTACCGATATATATATATATAATCATATTTATTGGGGTTTAAAATAGATTTTGATCAATTTTTGTTAATTTTTAAGTGTGATCCAATATATTTTATATTTTCAAATCACTATAAAAGGAGTTTTTTACATTTTATTTTTAATAGTTAATGACTTTATGAATAATTGATTTTAAATGTTTACAAATTATTTTTGACCAATACCTGAACTAACTGAATAAAAAATATTCACAATTATTAAATGAAATGATTATAAAAATAAAAATTATGCCATAAACAAAAATTATTTTTGAAATTTTTTTTTTAGACAACACTTTACAGCTAACTAAATAAAAAATATTTACAATTAAATATTAAATAAAATGATTATAAAAATAAATACAACAACTATTTATATATATTTTTATTTTACATGCTAATGTGATGAAATAAAAATTAAAAAGAAAAAAATTAAAAAGAAAAAAATTCATATAATATATATTTTTTTGAATTTGGATCACTTGAGTATTTATTTATTTTTTGTGAACTTTTTTTTTTTGGGAAAGGAAGTAATTCTGAATATTGTAAAAGAGTGTAACGGACCGTTACGGTACTGCTACGGCTGTTACATAACACGGAAATGATCGTTATACATGTGAATTTTCTTTCACACCGCTATAGCGGCCATAACGGATGGCGGTAACCACCACAACCGTTAAATAACGGTTGCGGCCGCTTTTTAAAACCTTGTTATGGACTCGGTATGGGTGTCAAGTGTGTGTATGTATCTAATAAGTGTAATTCCAATGTCCAAGGACATGGGAACATGGCAAAATATGAGTATATTTCTGATTGTGTATATATTTTCTTTCCTAGACTAAAATGGTGCTCAAAAGGTGTTACAGAGCATTTCATGCATGATATATTATACATAGTTTGTTGGTAAACTCAAATTATTAAATATGCTTGCTAGAATGTCCAATTACACATACCAGACACATATCTTGTATCCCTAATCTACTGTCTGACATGGGTATAACATAGCTTGTGGCATTTGATCCTATAAATGTATGCATGAATGTATTCTGTAACAAAAGGTGAGGAGTTATTATTTTACCCCAACTTTTTACTTTATTCCATCCTTCCAAAATCGTGAAATGTCATGTGTTGTTCTTGTGTTTCTAGTCTTCTATAAGGATTTCAGTTTGGCCAAAAAAATGAAGTGCAACAGGATTTTATTAAGAAATATATAGGATTGCTTGATGAAAAGAGAACTTATTTATTGAGAACTTTGTAGGTGTAGGGCTGATAAATTGATTGCGTTAGAGGGCAATATAACCATCTGTGATAAAATATAGCAATAGACATTGAAGGTGTTATCAACCACTGAAACTTGTGGAGGCACTAATCAAGACTATTTGATCCAAAGGAGAAACATTTATATAATAGTTGGAAGACACTGGCATGTTGTATGGATAGAGGGGTAGTATGTATTTATGATAAAGGAACTCAATAAAGTTTGCCATTAGATTAGTAAGTTTATTCTCTCATTGTAAGCATTATATGAATTTTGACTTTGCTCTTGTAACTTTTATGCAGGAGTGGCTACTGCTTTTGCAGCTAGAGACATACTTGGGAACATTCTTAGTGGGTTGTCCGTGCAAATTTCACAGCCCTTTTCAATTGGAGATACAATAAAAGTATGTTCAATGGGTTTTGTTTCTTTTAAGTGTATTGGGTATCATTTAATGTGTTTTATTTTTTCTCTTTTCATTTTCATCTGTTTCAAAATGGCAATAAATTAATTTCAAGTGTGATTTTTGTGTGTAAAGTAAGAAAACATGCTATTGTCTCAATAACACTTTTTGTGGCAACAGTACTGTAATTAGAATAAAACAAAGGCTACCACTTTCAATCCAACTCCATCTTAAGCTATATTTGACCAACAGGGACTTAGGGTTGTTTATGGTTTGGCCAAAACTTTAACCACTGAAGGGTCTCTTTTGATGAAGGAAAGAATAGATCATCTTTCTATTAGGTCTTTTTGGGCCACTAATTTGCCTAGTTCTTTGTTTGAGGTTTCTATTTTGCTTGAACGTGTAACTATTCTAGACAGGGTGGCACTTTAAATATAGAACCACATGTTACTTCTTAGAATGTTGATAACAATATCATACATTAAATTGAACAAGAAGATAAGATGCTATGCTGTTAGATTCCATGGCAACTAAAGTTGAATTGATTAGACAGCTAAAGTTGAATTGATTAAAGAAGGATAGTTAAGGAAATGAGTGCTTCTGTACTTTTGGGTGCCTTCATTGCTTTAGGTTCCATTGTAAATCCAATCGGGGAGTTGATTTGTTCCAAATTCGGAGTAATGTTGTCTTGAAGTCCAAATGAGTAGTATAATGATGCCCTGTGACTACTGGGGTGGTTGAATAATGGGATGATGGTAATGGTTTGTTGAGGTAGATAAACTGGCTGTGGTGAAGGAGATATGAGGAAGGGGAGGGTTTATTTATTTAATTTTTTTTTTTGGGGTTAGATATCACATGCATGATGCCAGATCTATTTTACCAGTGTGCAGCCTAGGACCGCATGTAGGAGCAGCCATTTCTGGAAACTCATGGGTCCTGAAGCATTTCAGGAGCAGCTATGTGTACACAAATGCCACTAAACATGCACAAAACACACAAGTTCATGTAACAAAAAACGTTTTGAATAAACTAGAAATCAATAAATGTCAAGGTTTGAGCCATATGGTTTGGTTTGGTGAATTAGTTGTTAGCAATATGGCTTGGTAAACTGTGGAATTAATGGAAGGTGACTTTCACTGCCCTTGCCAATAAAAACCATCAAAATATTTGTAAGGGATGTAGGTTGGACAAAACATGCAGAAAGCGCATAGATTGGTGCCAAAAGCTGCAGCTGAAGAGATTTTAGCACTCAAACAGCCAAACCCATGGTTACAAAGTCAAATTTACGGTTTCACATTGTAAAATGTCGTCAAAACGAATGTATATTTATATATATTTGAAGAAATATAGAAAGAAAAACCGTAGCACAGTCAAACTTGCGAAGTGACTGGAATTTTGATTGGAAATGTGAGTCCGTGGATTTGGGAGCAATGAGTTCCCCAGTTCGAGAAATTTGGTATCCAATAATGGGGATTGTTGTTTTTTTACTGCATCACTGCATGCATTGCTTTCATGGTCTAGCAAATTGTTATGTTCTATGATACATAGCACAGGATTAGCAATGTTCTTTGTTATAGAAGGTTAGACCGTTAAATTACAACAAATCCATAAATTGAGTGTGGTTGAAACACATCAAGATGCGAGTGTGAAGGGAAGTAGTCAGTGAATTTGAAGAATAAAATTTTGAGAAGTTGGGGTAGGCACCAATTTGGGACAAGATGGGAGAAACACAATTAACATGGATTTCCAAGGGCAATGAATACACGTCACTGCCTCTGTTATTAGGGGTGAAATGGTTCGATTTCATGGTACTGCAAGGGTGAGGACAACTCTAAAAAGGACATCGATTAAGTGCAGTGGGTTTTCCAGTTGGAGTGGATCAGCATCTTCATAGTCAGTGGAGGGCTAGAGTGGGGAAGATGAGGAAGAAATGGTGGTGTTGATTCCCTTATGCATTGTCTGAATCATTTGGGTAGCGGAATTGTACGTCTTTTGATTCTATAGAGGTTCCTTTGTAAGTTTGTATAGGCTTCAAAAATATACTTTAAAGTGTTTTATATAGTTGAGAATTGGGAGTTATTTTACCCTTCTCTCTCGATCAATTCTTGGATTTTGTTGAGTTTTTTTATACACGTGCAAGTGTAAAGTGTTTTTTTTCTTTTGTGTGTGCGCACGCGCGCATATGGTGGCATTCCCTTAATGACATCGATAATGAAAAGTTTTTATTTATTAAAAAAAGAGCACAGGTATGGTAATGAAATAGACACATTGGCATACAAAAGATATATCCTTTTGGTAGACCCTAAGTCATTGGCGCAAGAGCTTTGATGACTTGAGATTCACACTAAAACTGGAATAAGCATCTGTCTAGTATTATGATATCTTAAGCAAGTCCTTATTACATGACTCAATTTGCTGAGTACAAATTCTTGAATTGCTTGTTCTATTGGAATATTAGTTATTAAACTATTGTCCCGGCTTTGCTCTTTTTAATTCTTTTCATAAGGTTTGAATAATTACTACTTTTGCAGGCTGGATCTGTAGAAGGTCAAGTTGTGGAAATGGGACTAACAACTACATCATTACTAAGCGCAGAGAAATTTCCTATAACAGTTCCAAATTCACTGTTCTCTAGTCAGGTCGGAATGCTCTCATTTACTTCCATTTTCTTTCTTTTCTGGCTCTTCTATAATTCACCATGCAGACTATCATTCCTGTGTCACCTCAAACTCTTGGTACACACACTACTTCTATACATTCTAGAACTATATCAAACCAAGCTACTCGAGCTTGGCTCACAATTTGTTCGACTGAAGCTTATTTGAGATCGGCTTGAAAGACAAACAAACCAGTCTTCAATACATTTTTTAAGCTCGTTAAGTTTTCTACACACAATCTACTACTTGATTTGTTCATCCCTTCTAACGTATCTGTAGGGATTTTCGCAATTAAATTTTTCCATGGGCCATTTTCTCATCTAAATTTCATGTGGTTATGTAGTGATTATTTGCTTATTTTCATGTGTGTTGGGGGATATGCTCTCTCTCTCTCTCTCTAATTGCCTAAATCTATGGCTTTTTCTTGGTTATCACTTGATCTTTATATATATATATTGCTTTTATTATGTCATATTTTACTATTGTGGTTTCTCCTGTCATGGAAACCAAACTATTTTCTTGTATATCATTGAGTGACATGTAATTTTTGTAGGTAATTGTAAATAAATCACGGGCCCGCTGGCGTGCCATGGTTAAAAAAATTCCTTTGCAAACTGTTGACGTCAGTAAGATCCCCCTTATAACAGAGGATATTAAGAGCATGCTAAGATCAAATCCGAAAGTTTTCTTGGAAAAGGAGCCCCCGTACTGTTACCTATCTCAGATAGGAAGATTGTATGCTGATCTGACTCTGGGATGCAATCTAAAACAAATGGTATCGTCTTCTTTCTCAAATCTTTCCAAATAACAAGCAGGATTGATTATGTCATTTTATTGGTTTGTTTTCTATTTGCTTATGTTTTTTAACCTGTATTTAGTTTCTTAAATCTTTGCATACTAAAATTGACCGATCACTGTGAGCATAATAACCATGAAATCATTTAATTTATCGGTCTATTCTAAATTAGGGTATAGAAGTATGGGCTTTTGAGCAATCATCACACACTTCACAATTTGTGGTTTCATTTGTCTCTTGTGGTAGCCACCTCAAACCATCAGCAATCACCTCACTTGTTTCCAAACTGTTTTTAAAACGCGTATACCAAATGTTTATTTTTACTATAAAAAAAAAAATCACATAAAACAATATATTGTAAAGTTTACCAAACATCATACGATGGCCTTTCTTCTGACATTAGTAAACCTATTAGTTTTAGGCTTTGCTTGGATTTCATAAATAGATGAAACCAAAGTGAAATGTTGAAGAGCTGATTTCTTTCTAAAGCATCAACTTCTTATCATTCATAAGATTTGAAATATTAATACATGTGTTTGCTTTTTGTGTTTCTAGCGATGTGTAAGTTTATTTTCTGTCATTGGTGCTCGGACAAATCTTCCTTCCATAATCGAGTTTTGATTCAGCATTTATCATCCGATCTCTTTCCTCTTTCACTTAAAAATGGCTTTTTATTTTTTTTTTGGGCGGTTGCAGAGCAAAGACGAGCTTTACTCCACAGAGCAAGATATTCTTCTGCAGTCAGTCCAGATAATCAAGCAGCATGGTAGTACATTGGGTAGCAGAACCATGGAAGATATGATTTAACTAGTAAGACACCAGATCTACAAAATAGAAATGCTTGAGTGGCTTTCTTGGTGACTTTTATTTTTAGCTAAAATATGAGTTGAAAAAAATATGTTTGGGAATGATTTTTTTATTTTTTCGTAAAATATTGTGCAAAAAATTGAGAATGAAAATGAATATTTGACTTTTTGTATAATCTGTTGATTTTTTGGCCTTTTATTTCTTTTTTTAGTGTAGTAGCAGCTAACGGGGCCTCTAAAATGTGTTTCTGTACTTAGATATGCTACTCTCAGCTGGCCAAATTTCTCCACCGCCACCACCACCACCACCTTCGACCTAAAATTCCCATTTTCAAAATCTCCTCAGAACACCCCCCCCCCCCCAAAAAAAAGAAAAAAGATAAAATAAAATAAAATAAAAAATTTAATAAATTCTGATGTCAATGGTTAATATTAATCTTGTTATTGTAGAACACGTGATAAATCAATCAAGACATTTATAGATTCAAAACAATTTTTTGAATTTATATTTCTGAAAGAGTGTTGCTATTAACACTTATTTTTTTCCTTTGGACCCCCACCTCTTCCATTTTTTTTTTAATTTCTAATTTTACCCCAACATAAAATTCCACTTTTACCCTTATCCCTCATGTTCTAACCCTAATTTTTCAAACCCAAACCCTAACCCTAACCCTAACCCCTCTCAACTCCGGCTACCACCTTCATCAGTTGGTGGCTAGCACCTCACCTCCATCTCCTTCCTGTGAAATTGCGATCTCCACTCCTACCAATCGCGAACCCCACTGCCATTGCAATCTCTCTCTCTCTCTCTGCGCATGGTTGGGTCGATAAGGTTTGGAGGCGCGATGGTGACGGGGATGACGATCTGTGACTTCAAACCCTAGCCACCTCCATCGTCGTCGTGATCAGAGATCTCAACCCTAGTCGCCGTCGTGATTTGTGACCTCAAGCCCTAGTTGTCGTTGCGATCTGTGGCCTCAAACCCTAGTCGCCTTCGTTGTCGTTGCAATTTGAGTTGGGATGAGCAGCGACCGATGATGGTAGCTAAGCAATGGTGGCGAGAGAGAGAGAGAGAGAGAGAGAGAGCTCGCGGTGGTGGCTCTAGATTGAGGTTGTTTGAAGTTGCTGGGGGTGGTCAACTGTGGGGGTTGCGATGAAGTTGATCGAAAAGTGGCTTTGGATTGGAGTTGACCGGGGAGTGGCATAGACGGTGGAGGTTGTGGCTAGAGTTGACAATGGTTGGGTCGGGAAGGTGGGTTAGAGTGAGGATATAGTTGGAATTAAGGTGGGAGTTCAAAGAGAAAATGGAGGGGCCTCATTTAGCTGGATGAGGGTTCAAAGAAGTGAGTGGTCCAAAGAAGAAAGGAAGGTGCTAATAGCAGTACTCTTCTAAAATTGTAGAACTACTCAAATCTCCTTGCCAATCAGAACAAACCATTGCCATATCCCGCCACTTTCACAAAAAAAATCACCCCTCAACTTCACACACACACGAAAAGAGGACTGGGACTCTTTACAATAATGACAGTCGCAATAATTTTTTCATTCAAAATTTTGACAAATATTTATTTAGGAAAACTATTCACATGTTAGTGCATTATATTCATAGTCATTATTAAATTTATATAACTTAGGCCCTAAATTAAATGCACCTTATATTTCTTAAACTTTGTTTAATATTTGACATGAGCTAAATAATGGTTATAAATTATAAGTAAAATTTTAAATTATTAACTTAAAATAAGTTATAAATTTATTTGGTGCAGTGTAACTTTTGATAATCTATATAACATTTTTATTGTGTAGGTATTCATAATACCTCAAAAATTATTACTAAGACAAAGATATGAGACTCTTATGTTCATATGTATTCAAGGGTTTCAAATAAATTAAAAAAAAAAAGTTCCAAGTTATAGTTTAGAAACCTCTATTTTTAGCCAAATAAGCTAAAAAAATATCAAATAAATTATAATTTAAAATTACAACCAAATAAACTTAGTTACACAATATAATATAATATAATAAGTATAACATTATTCAAGAAAAAATGTACCAATTATAAAATCTGAAAATTAAAAGTAAATCTTATAGAAATTTTGAAATATGAAATCATGGAAATTACAAAACATAAATACATAAGTAATATTATAACCATATGCATCCTCTAGCAGAAGAAAAAACTTACAATGAAAATTTGTTATTGGCTATATTGCGAATAAATATATACATTTTCTCAATGGCCTCTGTTATCCATATTTATGCACTTGATAAATATAGATTTTAAACATTAAACCGAGACCAAAGATGTCACGCCCTCAAAATAAGAACATCAAACCTAACAACATTGACATGCATTGATATATAAAAGATCAACATTCTTCTATTTATCAGAGTAATTCATTACAAAAAGTATTACATGTTAACAACAAAAGCAAATGCCCTACGGGCTTACAGCTTTTCAAGTTAACACTTGGTTACAAAAAGGAGAGTGCTAACTCAATTACACATTAAGCCTTAGGCTTGAATTTACATGTAATACATCAAAAGAAAGTAAGACAACAAAAAGATCTGTCCGCCTCTAGCCTCCCCAAGCTATGTCCTTGGAGGTGGCACGCTACCTGTACCTGAAAATGATGTCCCATATAGGGTGAGCCACAGCCCAGTAGAAACACACTAAACCAGCTATGAACAATGACTAAAAGATTAGCAGTTGATAGATGGTCAACACTTATATTCCGACTAATATCACATTTCAGTTTCGTGATACAATTCGCTTTCCACTTCTTTTTCAACCTTGAGTTTGAAAACAAGGCTCAACACTTAGCCAAATAATTTAATGAGATTGTAACTCATCTTTAAAACACTTCCGTACTTTACCGAAGATACACATTTTGGTACTGTATCAACATAACATAGAAACACTTTTATACTTCACAATTGATAACGATATACATTTTAGTGCTATATCAAATCAATTTAAACACTTCCATAACCAATACTTGATACACATTGTAGTGCTGTATCAATGTCACACAAGATCCGGTTTAGAGGTCCATCCCCTATCTTCCCCTAAACCGTGGAGTACATCTCCTATCTCCTCCCACACAACATATGTATATAAACATAGATCATATATAATCAATCAATACATAAAGTTAATGTATTATTCCAACCGCTATGTTCGATAGCATGCTCAATCGATTAGTTTTAGTTTGCCTAATCATCATGCATTGTCTACAACAATAAAGACTATCCTCCACCGATAGCCCAAAGCAGTTATTTCTAAATAGAACATAAAGGCATCAAATGGATAAATAATCGACATTTCAATTAGGCGAGTGATAAATAATCCAACTACACCCTTTAATCCCATATACTCCCAATTCCAACATTCTCGATTCAATTTCTTATTTCTCAAATTAATTTCAAAAATTAATTTATCCAAGTAATTAGGGCATTAATCCCATAAGTTACATAACAACCCTAAGGTTCCATCTTTCATCCATAACCCATCATTTAACTCATTTCTCTATGCCAAACATGCATATAGGTTTATTATAAATAAAACCCCAACTTTTGTAAATTACACAAAAGACCCAAACTTTCTCAAAATTACCTAACAACCCCCAACATATCAAAATGCTAAAATTCAAAGACAAAGCTCATAAAGAAGAGTAGGGTATCCCTACCTCGAAGTTTGAGCTCAAACGGAGATGAAGACCCAAAGACCAACGTGCTTCAAATCCAAAGTTTTTCAGATTAAATCAAAGCCCTCAACTCACTCTATCTTTTTAACAATGGACTAAGGATAGAAACTCACCCTAGGTAGATCAAATCTTAGAGAGAAGACAAGTTTAGAGAGAGAGAGTCTCGGATTTAGGGTTTCAAAAAGAAAAGGGGATGAAAAAGTGAAGTTAAAATCGTTGCTGCGATCTGATATATAACAGGCTCGCTCGAGCGAAGGATTGGTCGCTTAAGCGACCAGACACAAAGAACCTTCGCTCGAGCGAAGGAAGCGTCGCTCGAGCCAACATTACGAAGCTTCAGGTCTGTAACCCAGAAGCACGCTCGAGCGACAGAATGCTCGCTTGAGCGAGGAACTCGAAAACATACACCTCGCTCGCTCGAGCGAATAAACACAGCTCTCAGGTCCAGAGCCAGACGCAATCGCTCGCTCGAGCGAAGCCACTCTGGCTCAATCCACCAGACACAAAAACTCAACTCTCGCTCGAGCGAAGAAACCCTGGCTTGAGCGAAGGACCAAAATTCTGGGCAGCAACCATTTGTTCCCAAACACAACCAACCTGTAACAAACCTGCCCAACACATCCTATAACTCAAATACAAAGCAAGAAAGGATGTAAACAAAATATAAACAACTGCTAACATCTACAGAACCAAGTCCGGATCACTGTATAACAAGGGGTGAAACCCGGGATCATTATAACCTCCCCTCCTTAAAGAATTTCGTCCCCGAAATTAGCACAAGTTTTTCTCCATCCAACAATATTTCATTTCAATATTAAACAACTTCCATCTCTTATCAAGAGGCATCTCACAATATGTAAACAACATTATCAATAAGCATTTTCTTTCCAATTCCAACCATTTCATATCATAACTAATGTTCATGATACATTTCCATTTCTACAATACATTCAACATATACAATGTTACATTAACTTCCATTTTGAGGCAAGTTTCAAAATTCTTTCATTAAACCAAAACATTTTCAATGCTTTACAACTTAAGACATATATAAAGCTCTTAAGTTTAACAATATTACATAATCTAAATACATGATTACACATCAACAAACATGTCCGGATATTTCTCACAGACTTCCAACTCACGTTCCCAAGTGGCTTCCTCCACTCCGTGATGTTTCCACAAAACTTTTACCAAGGGAATGGTCTTGCCTCGCAAGACTTGATCCCGCCTATCCAAGACCCATACCGGTCTCTCCTCATACGAGGCATCCTCATCAACCTCTAAGTCAGTCCAATCCAATACATGCGATGGATTTGGCTCATATTTCCGAAGCATACTCACATGAAACACGTCATGCACTCCAGACAACTGTGGTGGCAAAGCTAAACGATAGGCAACCTCGCTAATCCTCTCAAGGATCTCAAAAGGCCCAATAAACCGAGGGGACAACTTCCCACTCTTCCCAAATCTCATCAATCCCCACCTAGGTGATATCTTTAGAAAGACATGACCACCCACCTCAAATACCAAAGGTCTCCTCCTACGGTTGGCATAAGATTTCTGACGACTTTGGGCTGTAACAAGCCTCCTACGGATAAGCTCAACCTTCTCCGTTGTTTCCCTTACCAACTTCGAACCCAACAAAGGTGCATCACCCATCTCGGCCCAACAAACTGGAGACCTACACGGTCGGCCATACAAAGCCTCAAACGGTGCCATACCGATACTAGACTGGAAACTGTTGTTGTAGGCAAACTCCACCAAGGGCAAGTGCCTCTCCCACGTCCCACTAAAGTCAAGGACACAACCCCGAAGCATATCCTCAAGGATCTGAATAGTACGCTCGGACTGTCCGTCCGTCTGAGGATGATAAGCCGTACTAAAGGTCAACTTAGTACCCAAGGCACTCTGCAAACTCTGCCACAACCTGGCAGTAAAACGAGGATCTCTATCTGAGACAATTGTCACTGGGACCCCGTGCAACCTCACTATGTCCCGAATATACAAGTCGGCAAGATGATCCACCGAATCTCTCACGCGCATAGGAATGAAGTGCGTCGACTTAGTCAACCGGTCTACAACCACCCAAATAGCATCACTACCCCGCTGAGTCCTTGGAAGACCTACAACGAAGTCCATCGTGACATGCTCCCACTTCCACTCGGCAATAGGCAAGGGTTGTAACAAACCCGTTGGCCTCTGATGTTCGACCTTCACTTGCTGACAAGTAAGACACTTAGACACAAAAACTGCTACATCTCTCTTCATACCCCGCCACCAGAACTGGCAACCCAAATCCCGATACATTTTAGTGCCTCCCGGATGCACCACAAGGCGTGAATAATGAAATTCTCAGAGTACTTCCTCTCGGCAAGACTCCGGCACAAACAAACGGTCTCGGTATCTCACACTCAAGTCGGGATACACCGTCAGACCCTTCTCAACCTTCCCACTGGAGATCTTCTCTCGGAGAGATTCTACCTCAAGGTCACCTCTCTGTGCCTCTAACACTCGAGTCACGAGCGTAGGCTGAGCAACAACAGAAAACAAGGCCGCAGCCTCAACGGATTCGCCTAAAAGCAAATCAAACTCGCCAAGCGCCCCCAACATCTCCCACTCCCGGATGGCTATACAAGCTACATCATCTATGGATTTCCTGCTAAGGGCATCAGCCACAACATTGGCCTTCCCCGGATGATAATGCAACTCGAAGTCGTAATCCTTAATAAACTCCATCCGCCTCCTCTGCCTCAAGTTCAAGTCTTTCTGTGTAAACAGATATTTCAGACTCTTATGATCCGAAAACACCTCAAATCTCTCACCATAAAGGTAGTGCCTCCGAATTTTCAAGGCAAAGATCACTGCTGCTAGCTCTAGGTCGTGTGTAGGGTAATTCTTCTCGTGTATTTTCAACTGACGTGAGCCATAGGCAACCACTTTCCCCTCTTGCATCAACACACAACCCAAACCCTCTCGTGAGGCATCACAATAGACTGCATAACCCAAACCTCTCTTCGGAATAATCAAGACCGGAGCGGTGGTCAATCTAACTTTCAGCTCTTGGAACGACTTTTCACAAGTCTCACTCCATACAAATTTGACTCCCTTCCGAGTCAGTCTAGTCAACAGTGAAGCTAACCTGGAGAAATCCTTCATAAACCGGCGGTAATACCCAGCTAATCCCAGAAAACTGCGGATCTCAAACACACTCTTAGGCTGTGCCCAATCTTGCACTGCCTCAATCTTGGATGTATCAACAGACACCCCTTCTCCGGAAACCACATGGCCTAAGAACTTGACTTCCTCTAGCCAGAACTCACACTTCCCAAACTTGGCATACAGCCTATGGGTCCTAAGTAACTCGAGCACCACTTTCAAGTGTTCCTCATGCTCCTCCCCTGAAGGTGAATAGATGAGAATGTCATCCACAAAAACGACCACAAAGCGATCTAAGAATTCCCGGAATATCCAGTTCATCAAATCCATAAAGACTGCTGGTGCATTGGTGAGCCAAAATGGCATCACCAGAAACTCATAATGGCCATACCGCGTACGGAATGCCGTCTTCGGAATATCCTCCTCCCTGACCCTCAACTGGTGGTAACCCGATCTCAAGTTTATCTTAGAGAAACAACGAGAACCCTTCAATTGGTCAAACAAATCATATATACGGGGCATAGGGTACTTATTCTTAACCGTAGCCCGATTCAACTTCCGGTAGTCGATACAAAGTCTCAAGGCGCCATCTTTCTTTTTAGCAAAGAGGGTCGGTGCTCCCCATGGCGAAACACTTGGGCGAATGAAGCCCTTATCCAGCAACTCCTGGAGCTGAATCTTCAACTCAACTAACTCGGTGGGGGCAAAACAGTAAGGTGCCATAGAAATCGGCGTCGTGCCGGGCACTAGATCAATAGAGAACTCAATCTCTCGATAAGGTGGCAAACTAACGAGATCCTTGGGAAAGACGTCCGAGTACTCACAAACCACTCTCGGCAACACAGTCTGGGTCTCACCACACTCACTACTCAAAAAGCTAGCAAGTAGACCAATAAGCTCACTCCGCCCTCGCGGATCATACACCGGTGGCAACACACTACCAACCCGATCCCCCAGAAAATGGAAACAATCCCCACTCACGGTATAAACTGTGACCCTCTGGCGGTAGCAATCAATAACAGCCCGGTATGACGATAGCCAGTCCATACCCAAAATAACATCAAATCCCGACATGGGCATCACTACAAAAGGGAACGGAAGCCGGCGATCGGTGACCTCTATATCACAACCCCTACATCCTTGTTTCAAGATCAACTCACCTCCAATAGGTGACACTACACAAATAGGAGATGCTAATTGTGCCAACTTCAATCCCAAAACAGATGCAAATGCAGCAGATACAAA
This sequence comes from Camellia granthamiana, assembly GCA_036172215.1. NCBI lineage: Eukaryota > Viridiplantae > Streptophyta > Magnoliopsida > Ericales > Theaceae > Camellia > Camellia granthamiana. Next base: position 77,373 of record JAXFYN010000309.1, on the reverse strand, counting down.
AGAATGAGGTACACTCGTATCAATCAATACACTAGCAACCGAGTTGCAAAACAAGAAGGTACCTCTCACAACTGATGGAGCAGGTACAAGATCCTGCGCGGCAACAGCGTACACGCGCCCAGTAGGCCCCTAATCTACCTGCTCACCCCTCGGAGCATACGACTGCTGCACAGACTGGGATGACGAAGCTCCCGGATTGGCCCTCGAGGCCTGCACAGACTGAGCTGGCTGAAAACCCTGCGTCTGCCTAGAACCAGACGCACCCAAAGTGGCACTCGACTGTGGGCAAAACCTCTTCAGGTGCCCAGGCTGACGACACTGATAACAAGACAAGGGCTGGCCCCTGCCCTGACTCTGGCTCTGCGATCTAGCTGAAGATGAAGCAGCTCTCTGACCTCCTCCCCTCTGTGGGCAAATCGATGCCTTTTGGCCCTGCTGACCACACTTATAACAGGTGAAATCTCCTTGATTGCCTCTCCTCGAGCCCGTACTCGGCACTGGAAAGGTCGATCTAGCAACACCACCCTGAGACTGCTGAGGGTTAGCACCCCTCTGTCTCCTGCCATCACTCTGACCATCCTGACTCCTCTTGGAGCCTCTCTGTCCCTCCTCCTCCTGCATCATGATCTCCATATGGGCTGCAGCATCAACCAAGCGCCCATAGTCTCGGATCATAGAACCCCCAACTCTTATCTTGAGGCCGCGCCTCAACCTCTTCTCAAACTCGATACAGCGGCGTTCCTCGGACGCCACAAGTTCAGGTGCGAACCTGGACAAGCTAGTAAAAGCAGCCTCATACTCGGTCACTGAAGAACTCAACTGCAAAAGCTGGCAGAACTGGTCTCTCAGTTTCTCCCTGACTGCTGGAGATAAGAACTTCTCCTGGAAAGCACTCACAAAAGCCTCCTAGGTGCCACCAATACGTCCCTTCGTGAATTTCCACCACTGACCCGCATCCCCCTTAAGCTGGAAAGATGCTAAGGTCACTTTCAAAGTCCTGTCTTCGATGCCAAGCATCTCAAACGTCTTAGTCATTTGCTCCAGCCACTCATCAGCCTTAAGCGGCTCTTTCGGATCCCCCAAAAACTCATCCGGGTTTGACTGGAAGAACTCCCTCTTCAGAAAAGAAGGTCCTGCATCAACAACCTGGGCCTGGACTTGATTCTTAGCTCTGAGAATGTCCATAGATGCTCTCAAGGCTCCTGCCATCTCGCGAGCTAAGGCGCCCATGGCCTGCTGACTTGCTGGCTTAGCCACATTGGCCTGGCCAACCCCTTCCTGCTGCGCCGGAATGTCATCCGGTATAGGCACCTCCTTCCTCCTAGGCCTACCTCGCCTACCACCACGTCCTCGTCCTGATATCCTAATAAAGGTAACGAAGAACGTTAGCACATTCATAAATGTGCCAAAATTAAACACTCGCGTCCTAATGCATGGACAACTATAATTCACTCCACGTAAGCACTTACGAATTTCATTTTCGGATAATGATAGTCTCGAGGCGTTACTAGAGTTCCAGTTAGAAACAACATTGATCAAGTGCTTTTCCAATAGGACTCCTAGAAACCCAAGGATCCAATCAACATCCTAGAAACTAAATCCCATACCCACATAGTCACATAAACATGTTATCAAATAAACACATAATGTCACACATAGGTCTCTAACAAGCGAGACAAACCCATTGCGATACTAATTACTTCCCACGTACCCAAAGTATTCGAACCCGGTACGCTCTGATACCAAGTTGTCACGCCCTCAAAATAAGAACATCAAACCCAACAACATTGACATGCATTGATATATAAAAGATCAACATTCTTCTATTTATCAGAGTAATTCATTACAAAAAGTATTACATGTTAACAACAAAAGCAAATGCCCTACGGGCTTACAGCTTTCCAAGTTAACACTTGGTTACAAAAAGGAGAATGCTAACTCAATTACACATTAAGCCCTAGGCTTGAATCTACATGTAATACATCAAAAGAAAGTAAGACAACAAAAAGATCTGTTCGCCTCTAGCCTCCCAAGCAATGTCCTTGGAGGTGGCATGCTACCTGTACCTGAAAATGATGTCCCATATAGGGTGAGCCACAGCCCAGTAGAAACACACTAAACCAGCTATGAACAATGACTAAAAGATTAGCAGTTGATAGAAGGTCAACACTTATATTCCGACTAATATCACATTTCAGTTTCGTAATACAATTCACTTTCCACTTCTTTTTCAACCTTGAGTTTGAAAACAAGGCTCAACACTTAGCCAAATAATTTAATGAGATTGTAACTCATCTTTAAAACACTTCCGTACTTTACCGAAGATACACATTTTGGTGCTGTATCAACATAACATAGAAACACTTCTATACTTCACAATTGATAACGATATACATTTTAGTGCTATATCAAATCAATTTAAACACTTCCATAACCAACACTTGATACACATTGTAGTGCTGTATCAATGTCACACAAGATCCGGTTTAGAGGTCCATCCCCTATCTTCTCCTAAACCGTGGAGTACATCTCCTATCTCCTCCCACACAACACATGTATATAAACATAGATCATATATAATCAATCAATACATAAAGTTAATGTATTATTCCAACCGCTATGTTCGATAGCATGCTCAATCGATTAGTTTTAGTTTGCCTAATCATCATGCATTGTCTACAACAATCAAGACTATCCTCTACCGATAGCCCAAAGCAGTTATTTCTAAACAGAACATAAAGACATCAAATGGATAAAATATCGACATTTCAATTAGGCGAGTGATAAATAATCCAACTACACCCTTTAATCCCATACACTCCCAATTCCAACATTCTCGATTCAATTTCTCATTTCTCAAATTAATTTCAAAAATTAATTTATCCAAGTAATTAGGGCATTAATCCCATAAGTTACATAACAACCTTAAGGTTCCATCTTTCATCCATAACCCATCATTTAACTCATTTCTCTATGCCAAACATGCATATAGGTTTATTATAAATAAAACCCCAACTTTTGTAAATTTACACAAAAGACCCAAACTTTCTCAAAATTACCTAACAACGCCTAACATATCAAAATGCTAAAATTTAAAGACAAAGCTCATAAAGAAGAGTAGGGTATCCCTACCTCGAAGTTTGAGCTCAAACGGAGATGAAGATCCAAAGACCAACGTGCTCCAAATCCAAAATTTTTCAGATTAAATCAAAGCCCTTAACCCACTCTATCTTTTTAACAAAGGACTAAGGGTAGAAACTCACCCTAGGTAGATCAAATCTTAGAGAGAAGACAAGTTTAGAGAGAAAGAGTCTCGGATTTAGGGTTTCAAAAAGAAAAGGGGATGAAAAAGTGAAGTTAAAATCGCTGCTGCGATCTGATATATAACAGGCTCGCTCGAGCAAAAGATTGGTCGCTCGAGCGACCAAACACAAAGAACCCTCGCTCGAGCGAAGCCAACATTACGAAGCTTCAGGTCTGCAACCCAGAAGCACGCTCGAGTGACAGAATGCTCGCTCGAACGAGGAACTCGAAAACATACACCTCGCTCGCTCGAGCGAAGGAAAGCTCGCTCGAGCCAAGAAACACAGCTCTTAGGTCCAGAACCAGACGCAATCGCTCGCTTGAGCGAAGCCACTCTGGCTCGATCCACCAGACACAAAAACTCAACTCTCGCTCGAGTGAAGAAACCCTGGCTCGAGCGAAGGACCAAAATTCTGGGCAGCAACCATTTGTTCCCAAACACAACCAACCTGCAACAAACCTGCCCAACACATCCTATAACTCAAATACAAAGCAAGAAAGGATGTAAACAAAATATAAACAACTGCTAACATCTACAGAACCAAGTCCGGATCATTGTATAACAAGGGGTGAAACCCAGGATCGTTATAAAAGAGATTGGAGATTTATTTTATAAAAATACATTTAGATTAAATAAATATGCAATAAATTTTTAGAAATTAGCATAATTGTTCGATGCATAATAGTAATAAGGATGCGGGAGACTAAAGATTAGAAATTGATCTTTATAAAAACACATAAACTTACAATGAAATTTTTTTATCAATTGAATTCTTCACAATTGCTCCCTTCACCAACAGTTACAACATTTGATGAACACCGACTTTAATTTGACTTGAATCCAATGAGTACAAGAGAGAAGATTTATGGGAGATGTGAATTGCTTCTCATAATTTGTGATACAAAATTTTAAAATTGATTTAGCGTTCTTTTCTTTTAAAAAAGTCATAAATTATGAGAAATTAGATTTTTTTTAATGGTTAGATGGCACACTTTTGAATTTTGAAATGAGTTAGCATACTTCCCTTTTAAATTTCATAAATCATTATATAGTTATATTTTTATTGTTGATAAAGTGTTACCCAATAGAATTTTTTTTAATAATAAATAAAAATTAATCAAGAAATTTACTATCTGGGTTTGGAAATAAATAAAAATAAAAATAATTTTGATTTTTTTTAAATGTAATTTTGAAAGTTTACTATATTGAATTTTGAAAGGAGAATTATTATAAATTTTGAAAAAGATTTCTATATTAGTTGTAGCATAGATAATGTGACTATTTGAAAGATTTTTTTAATTATTATTATAAATTTTAGATTCTATTGAATTATTTATCATATTTAATGACACATAATTTAAATCTTGAAATGGAAAAATTTATATATTTTTAAAAATCATAAATTATGGAATAATTAGAGTTTTTTTTTATTATAATTAGATTTTAGTGAATTACTTCCATATTAGTGGCACACAAATTTAAATTTTGAAATAATTGAGCATACTTTACTTTTTGAAGTCATAATTTATGAAATAATCTATATATTATATAAAGAAAATGGAGTTTCTAACCCACAAGCCTTGTGAGACCTCCAAGTTTTCAATCTAAGTTTCATAATTTTTTGATTTTTAAAAATTAAAAGAATCTTCTATTGGCTAGCACTTATTCAAGCAAAAATAAATAAATAAATAAAAATTAATATCCCTTTATTTATGACTTTCAAATGGAAAGTATATCAAATCTTTAAAAAAAAAATCAAAAATATACTAATCCATTTGAAAATTTAAATTTGAGGGTCACTAAATATGAAAAGTAATATATTAATTTAAATTTAAAATTGGCACAATAGAAATTTAAAATTATAATGATCTATCACATGTTTTATAAGTTTTAAATACAAATTTAAAATTATCATAATTAGCTCATATATATACACATATATATTTTTTGTATTTGGGAGTAATAAGAATGACATTAAGATTATTTATATATTTTACAAAAGAATGCTATTAAGAAGAGATATTATGAGAGTTTTAAAATCCCACACAAAATCTATATACTATTATAATTGAAAAACGTTGTCATGCCATTAAAGTTTAAAGTTGCTTCTTTTTTTTATTTTTAATTTTTGTTAATATGTGTCACAATATGATTGATTTATAAATTAATTTTATATTCTTAAATAAAATTTTAAATTTAGATTCTTCCTTAAATTATGTTACCAGAATAAGATCAATATTCATTCCTTAATTTATGCATCTTTTATTAAATTATAAAATAAAATTTTAAATTTAAATTCTTTTTAAATTATGTTATTATAATTGGAATGAATTCAATATTCACATGTGTTATAATATTATTGGTCTAAACATAATACGTTGTTAAATACACGTATTCAAATTATTAATCACTATTAAAAGTTTATATTTTTACTTTTTTGTCATTTTTGGTTTTAAATTTTGTTACCCAAAAGACAACCTAAGAGGGGGGTGAATTAGGTTTTTATAAATAAAAATATTAATATCCTAATAAAAATTATGACTAGCACAATAGATAAATATAGTTAATGAAATAAAAATAATTAAAATAATTGTTCTAACAACTATGTCAGTTAATGATTTTAGCACAGTGAAAATGTGAAATATAGCTATGGCAATTTAAATAAAATAAAGAGATAAGGGAGAGAGAGGCAAACAAATTTATAGTGGTTCGACTTCAACTCGACCTACGTCCACTCCTCAAGTTTCACTTGAGATTTTCCACTATACTCTAGCTTCACAGGGTGCTAGCAACCTTTTCACAGATGGAGCAATCATCCACAGATTTTACACAGACTTTCTAAATCAAGAACACTGAGTGTACTATACTCTTACAAGGTTGAAAAGAAGGTGTTTTCTTTCACATAAAGTTACAAGAATTATCTCTCAAAGATAGATATAAAAATCAAACTCTGGTTTTTCTATAAATCTCACACAGGAAAGATGGGCTTAAAGCTATACGTCTCAGTGTATAATTTCTGAAAGAGAATTTTTTAGAGAATAGATGTGAGTGATTATAGATCAAAGAATATTTTTTGATTTTTTTTGTAACTTGTTTACATTAGAGGCTTTGGTATATATAATGAAACTTATAGTCGTTTATAGCCGTTGTATTCATTTGAATATCTTCCACTCCATCATTACTAATTTGAATATCTTCCAGTTGAACCTTTTGGCCTGCTGCTGTGCTGGGCTGTTTGAACCTTTGTTTTGGCCTGTTTGAACCTCTGATTTAATCAAATATTAAATACATTCTAACAATATTTAGGATAAAAGTTTTAGGTAAGAAATAATGAGACAAAATAAATTTTGATTCTATTTTTCTTTTTCAAATAAATTAAAACATAAAATCATCAAAATAAATGTTGATTCTTTTTTTTTCTTTCAAATAAATCATCAAAATAAATTTTGATTCTATTTTTCTCTTCCAAATAAATTAAAAACATAATTAAATAAATCATCAAAATAAATAAGTCTAACAAATTTTATATATAAAAAAAAAATTATGTCCTTCTAAACTACAAGGACTTAAACAATAAATTTTTTTTAACAAAATACAAAAGCATTAAGAAAATAAATGACTTTTTTAACAATTGCCAAACACAATGGATTCTATTAAATTTTTTTTTATCTCAATTGTCAATTAAACAAATTAAAATAAAAAAATAATTTTTTTTGGCTTAAATAGTTAAGAAGTGACTTTTGGTAAAATCAAATAGAAATAAACATTTTTTTTTCTATTAAAAGTGATAGTTGGTGAAGCCTATTTTTTTCATATAATAAAAAGAGAAAATAGGAGTTACATATGATAATCTATTGTTCTAACAATGCTATAGACTCACATTTTCACCCATAATGATATGACAAGAGAGTTGGCCTCATGTCATTGAGTATATAGCAAATTAAGAGTTGACACATATATACCACATCATTGCGAATACAATTGTGGATTTTTTTTGTGGGTCTCAAACATTTTTCTTATTATCCATCTAGACTTTTTTAGCACTTGTGAAACATGGTAGATTCTGTTATTATTATTTTTTTTAATCTCAATTGTCAATTAAACAAACTAAAATAAAAAATGAAATTTTTTTGACTCAAATAGCTAAAAAGTGAATTTTGCTACAACAAATAGAAATAAATGTGATTTTTTTTTAATAAAAGTGATGGTTTGTGAAATATCTTTTTTTATTTAAAAAAATGAGGGTTATAGGTGATAATTTATTGGTCATCTATAATTATTTTCAGATCAAATGAGAATACTATTCTAAGATTAGCATACCCATTGAAAAGTTGGGATTGGTAATCCAATCCCCTTGGATTAAAATATTTTAATTTTATTTTTTTTTCAAATAATTTATTTGTGAAATAAATATTTTTTAAAAAAATTATTACTAAAGATTAAGTATACGATTTTTTTTACTAAAAAAATATGATCTTTTTTATATTTAATGAATTTTTAAATGATTTTTAAGCTATATTTTTTAAGTGTCTCTAAATTAAGTGTACAGTATTAAGAAAAAATTATACTATTAAAAAAAATATTAATACTATTTATAGTATTACTAATCTGGTTGCGTACAAAAAAACACTCTTTATCTTACATCTCCAATCTAGTATGACTTACTTTTTTCAACTCCAATGCACTAGATACATGATTAGACATTTTAGCTTAACTCACATTCACTAGCTACATGTAGCTAGCCATCAAGATTAGGCAAATTGTATTTAATCAGTAGAATCATTTCCCTTCATCTTTATTGCTGATATGACATTCTATAAAGTTAATAGTATTTGAATGAATAGCTAAAATGTAGAGTATGTTTGGAGTAGAAACATGAAATAGTTGATAGGCAAAATAAAATTTATACTTTATAGTAATATTTAGATAGGTAAAATGCTTATTAACATTGGAGATGCTCTAATACCATCACACTAATAATCTTATCACTCAATCCCACCGTACTCCTAATCCCCTTCATTCTAAGGAGCCAAACAAATGTGATTGTTATGGTCAAATTAAAGTTAACCAATAGGGTTGTTTAAAAAAAAAAAATATTTAGATTTTAATGAATTGCTTCCCTATATACACTACAAAAAAATTGACTATTTGCGACGGTAAAATACCATCGCTAATACTCCTAATGCCGGCGCTAATACTTTTTGCGACGGCAAAATGACTTTTTGCAACAGCAAGAGGGGGTCGCAAATGCAGGGGTTGCAAAAGAGTTTTTGCGACGGCATAGTGCCGTCGCTAATGTTTTGCAACGGCATTTTTGTCTTTTTGCGACGGCACTGTGCAGTCGCTAATAACGTTTGAAATTTTTTGACTTTTTTGCGACGGCACTATTTTACCGTCACTAAAAATGTTATTTGAGACGGCAAAAAATGCCGTCGCTAATAGTCTCTTTTTTTTTGACTTTTTTGCGACGGCACTATTTTACCGTCACTAAAAATGTTATTTGAGACGGCAAAAAATGCCGTCGCTAATAGTCTCTTTTTTTTTGCAACGGCAAGAACATTTGTTTTTGCAACGGTGTGGTGCCGTCGCAAAAAATATTAAAAATATAAAAATTTCTATTTTTTGCGACAGATACTACCGTCGCAAAAAGCATTAAAAAATAATAAAATTTCTATTTTAAATAATAAAATTTCTATTTTTTGCGACAGTTTAATGCCGTCGCAAAAAGTAAAACCTGTAACAAAATCAATAAAAATAATAGAATTTTCTGTTTTTTGCGACGGTGTAGTGCCGTCACAAAAAAGAAAAAAAATCCTCCGATAAAATTATTAAAAAAATTAAAATTTCTCCATAATAATTACATAATAATATAAAAATTCCTGTATAAAAATAACAATTTCTTCATAAAATATTCTTCCATTTATAATTACACATCAACAAAATTATCCCACTACATAATGTTCTATAATACATATATAATGTTTAAACACATGATTTAGTTCATAATTCAAAATAACATAAACCAAAATTAAGAGGATTCATGGAAAACAAACAGGCCCAAAGTGAAGAATTTTCCATGCTCCAAAAGCCTGGCTTAGGATGATTCACTGCACTCTCTACATAGTTAAAATGAAAATTGCAACTCCGTAGCCTACTCTTTTTCTTCTCAAGGCAGATTGTTCTCTCTTCTAGCCTTTGTATGACGGTGCTTTTTTAAATGCCATCACTATGCAGATAGAAAGAATGCACAATGCTCTCGCCACTGCAGAGTCTAAGGGTCAACTGTAAACACAATCTTACCCCCTTGTGCTGGTTAGAAATGTCCAAAGTCCCACTGATAGTAGCAAATGATCACATACATAAAAACACAGCAGTAGTAAAATACTCAAGCTGCCAAGCATGAGACCACAAATTAGAGTGTGAGTTCAGTCAATTTGCACCCAGTGGCTACAGAATTTGACACAACTTAAAATGATTAGGTGTCTGAAGCAAACTCATTCTTCAGGGTGTTTATTTGAAGTGAATTTGTCTGTTTGCGAACCAAAGAAGCTAGCATTTCCATTCCTTTGGTTCAATCACACATCTTTTTACACTGTACTTAGAATTACAAAAACACTGCTAACAGAGCATTACAAGCTACATGCTCTATTTGCCTATAGCATCTCATGCTTCTTAACTAGTCTTGCTAAACACACACAAGCCGCGCTCAACTTAGCATAACCTCCTGCCAGCATGGGATTTGAAATGCAAAGTGTGGTTTCCACTTTATACATTCCTAATCAAACACTCGCTAAAAATTCCAATTTCAATAGAGAAAAGAGAGACAGTAGGAGAGAGCTTTAGAGCAAATAAAAGGCAAACCAAAGTTTTTCATTCAAGGGGGATAGAAACCATTATGTCTTTCACAAAGCATGATGTTACAAAGAGATTAAAAACCTTAACACCAATACCTATCTTTAAGACAAAGAAATTGGGGGGTGAAATCCTGAGAACAAACACTAGACACTTCCACTACAGCTGTGCCAATAACCACTTCAATGTAATTTGAATTAAAAGGGGGGAAATAAGCAGTGAAAAACAAACCGCACTTCTCACAAAAAGAAAAAAAACAAAACAAAATGGAAAAAATGAACCCATGAAATGCTATATATTGACATACACTTTTGCAGCCAGGAAGATAGGCACAGGGAATCAAGGTACAAACCCAATATCCTTGAAGTATTCATGTTCAAGGGCACTTCTAGCTGTAATTCTTCTGCTTGGATCCAGACAGAGCATTTTCTGGAAAGAAATCATACAGAGGTATTAGTAATGGGAAAACTTCATATTGCAGAATGTTATTTAATCACTGTGTAACATTTATCCATTTATTGTAGTCTAAAAAACAGTGCCTGGCTCAAGGCCACAAAAACTTCCTACATTGTGGAAGTAGACTTTATTTAGAAATCAATATTGTATATTCTATGACACACGGATGCTTTCAGAGGGAAGTCATCTCCATATCATATCTTATCGGATAACGATACTCTTCAAATACTTGCAGGTACATATCGATACTTCCTAAATATGTCAAAAATTATTATTATTTTTTTTTTTTCAATTGCAAGAAGTATCGGATACTTTTTGTAACATATCCAAACTATTATGGAAGTGAGATTGTAACATTTCTTGCATAGCATTATTATAATTATTAGTATAAATATAAGAATAATTTTCCAACACATTGCTTACTTCTTCTAGAAGAAAACATTGTGATTAAAGTAGTGCTCTTTTTTTCTCAAAATGTCCAATTAATGTATCATACAAGTGCCCCATATTCATATCCATATTTCATAGCATGTAAGGATTAATAAGAAAATATAACTAATTAAACAAGCAAGTAAACTTGCATATAAAACTATAGTGCAAAAGGGAAAAACATAGGGGCAAGCTATGGATACTTCAGCATCAACTTGTTCCTGAATGAGATGCATTTTAAACAAACATAGACATTTAACTTACACTAAGAAGATCAATGCCAGCTGAGTCAAGATTTGGAACCACAGTTGCCAGGTCCTACATAATAGAGAGGAGACACCATTTCAATCTTGATTTTTAATAAACAAGAAGATCAAAGAATATGCAGCAACACATCCTAGAACCAATCACCTTAGAAGGCCATTTTGGAAAGGCAGGTTTAAAATCAGCCAAAGAAGTCACTCCAGGCCACGTATCCTCATTTGGAGTACCCAAGATTCTTCACAGGGGGGAAAAAACATATATATCAATAGAACATAATATAATATCCAGAACATCAAATAAAAAAATTAAAAATTGACAAGTCAAATAAAAAAAATTGCCTGCAACTCATTCAGTAAAGCAAGGTTACAGATACCATTTGTTCTCATTTTGATTAAGATTTCCTAAGAACAATACCAATGGTAAATTTTTTTCTCTCCTTTCTGTAGATCAGCATATCTAAATGTCAAAAAGTAGATAAAGGATCTCAACCATAAAGCCAATAAAATTCAAGAGTAGTCATTTTTCCTGCTTTCTTCTAATTTAGAGCAGTTGCTTATCCATGAAAAAATTCCAGATTTTCTAAACATCAAGTAAAAATTTATAACTATAGAATCTATCTAACATTGGTCTTGTCTTTATTGATAACCGAATGCAGAAATTTCTTCCAATTTTATACATAGAATATAAGAAGAAATAACTAAAAAAAACTTTAAAAATAAGAATAAGAATCTAACAAATACGGAACCCACTACAGCCAGTGGTATCCCGGTGGTGTTTCTATCAAAGGGATGGGGAATAAATCTTTAACTGACTGCAGCAAGTGGTTTGCTGGTAGTCTTCAGAGACACTTCAGCAAGTGGTTTGCATTTAGGTCAAAATGAACACAAGTAACTGACCTGTGAGGCCATCAAAAACTTCTAGAGAGCATGGCTTTCCAAATTATAAATGAGCAGCCTAAATACAACTTTTTCCAGAAAACAACAGAAAAAAATGTTGTTCAGGAATTATAAACCTGAAGATTTTGAATAGTTCATCAATCTCAGAGTCCCCAGGGAACAATGGCCGCTGATTCACCATTTCAGCAAATATACAACCCACTGACCAAACATCCACAGGAGTCGAATAGTGGCGGGATCCAAGGAGTATTTCTGGTGCCCTGTACCATAGAGTCACCGCCTGAAAAGAGAAGCTGATGAGCATACAAATGCAAAAAAAAATAGATCAACTCAAAAGGTAAATTAATGAAAGTTTTATTTCTTCACATGAACTTTACAACTCTAACTCAGCTTGACATGGTAGCACATCTAGGGCCTGAATAGGGTTTCTCAAATACACACTCTGATTGCTCAGCTTGTAGCTTTTCAAAATCTTCCCTTGCTGTATGAGGATCACGAGATGCAAAATCATAATCTGTCCCACTTCTTCCAAATCGGTGTTTCTCAAGTGTTATCCAAGCATGCTTCTCTATTAGTTTTTTGACCTTCAAGGAGCAACTTTTCTGCTCCATCTCCATTCGTTTTACCTGACACAAAACAATACAAAAAAAAAAAAAGTGGAGAGAATACATGAGCCACTTAGCACATTACCTCATTTTCCATCTTCTTCCTCTCAAGATTTGTCTCACTTGGAGAGAATCCGATTCACTATCACCGACTGATTCCGATTTCCTACTTCTATGCCTAGAACTCCTGCTCTTCCTCTTCCTCCTCGACCGTGAATCATCCGAATCAGCATCTGAAACAAATTGAGAGAGAGAGAGAGAGAGAGAGAGAGAGAGAGAGAGAGAGAGACGTAAGGTTGAAAGTTTATTTGTTAGAATTTTTAGAATTTTTTTAGAATTTTTAGATTTGTCTCACTTGGAAATTTTTTTAGAATTTTTTTATTATTATTATTTTTCATTACAAATGAATATTTAAATAATAAAATGATTTTTTTTTTTTAGTTAATGAATTTTTTTTTTTATTTAGTAAGGTTGAAAGTTTATTTGTTTCATATTTATTTTAATGAATAAAAAATTATTTTTTTTATTTGGTAGAAGTAGGGATAATATTTTCCATTAAAATAAAGTTAATTTTTTGTGGTCAATGACAAATATTTTTTTGCGACCTATTTTTTTTTTTTGTTACTAAAATCAAGAACTAATTTTTTTTGGTAGAAGATAGGAAGTGGCAGTAGTGGTAGTAGTGGAATGGCATTTTCAGTAGTGGTGAATGTGGTAGAGAAGATGGGTGGTGAGAGAGAGATGAGTGAGAGACAGATAGAGAAGAGAGATAGAGAGAGAGAAAGAGAAAGAGAGAAAAGCGAGAGACAGACAAATAGACACATAGAGAGAAAGAGAAAGAGAAAGAGAAAAGTGATAAGTGAGAGAGAGAGAAAGAGAGAAAGAGATATATATAGAGAGAGAGAGAGACAGGAAGACAGAGAGAGAAAGAGAGAGAGAGAGACATATAGAAAAATAGAGATAAACAAGAGATAAGCGAGAGATAGACAAAGAGAGAGAGAAAGAGAGCGAAAAGAGATAATCGAGAGAAAGACATAGAAAAAGAGAGAGACGAAGAGAGAAGAAAGATGAGCTAGAGAGACAGAGATAGAGATAGAGAGAAGATAAATGAGCGAGAGAGAAGAGAGATAGAGAGATGAAAGAGATAGAGAGATAAGAGATGAGCGAGAGACAAAGAGAGAAAGAGAAAGAAACAGAGACAAAGACTGACAGATAGAGAAGAGTGATGAGAGAGAGAGAGAGAAGAGAGGTAATATTTTGTGGTAGAGGAGAGGAAGTGCCAGTAGTGGTGAAGGTGGTGGATAAGAGATGATGGTGATGGTTGTGGTGGTGGTGATGGCGAAAGAGATTAGTGGTGAAGTTGTGGTAGTAGTAGAGTAGATGGAGTGGCAGGGGTGAAAGAGAGGTAATGGTAGTAACAGTAGTGGCAATAGTGGTAGTGGTGGTAGTGGAGTGGTGGCGATGGTAGTAGTAATGGTAGTCGTAGAGGTGAAATGGCGACCGTGGTAGTAATGATGGTAGAGAGAGAGAGACAGACAGACAGAGTGGTGAGCAAGAGAGAGACAAAGTGGTCGCTAAAAGTGCATTTTCTTGTAGTGGATCGATAAATCGAGAGGGAGCTCAGTAAATAGAGAAGATGGAAGGGAGAGAGTGAGCAACGCGAACACAGTGGGGGGGAGAGAGAGAGAGAGAGAGAGAGAGAGAGAGAGTGAAAGACAGAAAAAAGACAAAAAGAGAAGAGAGATAAATGAGAGAGACAGAGAGAGAGATAGAGAGAAGAGAGATGAGCGAGAGAGACATAGAGAGAAAAGAGATGAACGAGAGAGATAGAGAGATGAGCGAGAGAGAGGTGAGAGAGATAGAGAGAAAAGAGATGAGCGAAAGAGACAAAGAGAGAACGAAAAGAGATAAACGAGAGAGAGACAAAAAGAGATGAGCGAAAGAGAAAAAAAGAAGAGAGAGAAAAGAGAGACAGAGAGAGTAGATAGATGAAAAAGATAGAGAGAAGAGAGATGGATGAGAGACACAGAGAGAGAGAGAGAGAGAGAGAGAGACAGACAGAGAAGAATGATGAGTGAGAGAGAGAAAGAGAAGAGAGACAGAGACACAGAGAGAAAGAGAGAGACGGACAGAGAGAGAGAGAGAGAAGAGATACAGAGACACATAGAGAAAGGGAGAGACAGACAGACAAAGAAGAGTGATGAGTAAAAGAGAGAAAGAGAAGAGAGACAGAGACAGAGAGATAGGAACATGAAAAAATGGGTGAAAAGAGAAATGTTCAAAAGAGTAAGATGACGTCGTTTATAGTGGATCGATAAATCGAGAAGGAGCTCGATAAATAGAGAAGGTGAGAGTAAGAGAGTGAGCAAGGCGAACATAGTGAGGGAGAAATAGACAAATAGACAAGTAGATAGAGAGAGAGAAGATTGATGAGTGTGAGAGAGATAGAGAGAGAGATAGACAGAAAAAGAGATAGAGAGAGAGATGAAGAGATAGAAAAAGAGAGAGAAACAAGAGATGAGCGAGAGATAGACAAAAAGAGAGAGAAATAGAGCGAAAAGAGATGAGCGGGAGAGAGACACAGAAAAAGAGAGAGACAGAAAGAGAAGAGAAATGAGCGAGAGAGATAAAGAGAGATAGAAAGATAAGAGAGAGAGAGAGAAAAAAAAGAAATGAGAGAGAGAGAGAGAGATAGAGATAAGAGAGATGAGCGAGAGAGACAGAGAGAGAAAACAGATGAGAGAGATAGAGAGAAGAGAGATAGGCGAGAGACAGACAGAAAATGAGAGAGAGAAACAGGCAGACATAGAAAGAAGAGTGATAAGTGAAAGAGATAAAGAGAAGAGAGAGAGATAGAGATAGAGAGACAGGAAGATGAAAAAATGAATGAAAAGAGAAATGTTATATCAAAAGAGTAAGACGACATTGTTTTTTTTAATTTTTTTTGCGACAGAAAAATACCGTTGAATTTATTTAAACCATTTTGTGACTGTATATATATGAAGCTATCTCAAAACCACAATCACTATGCTAGGTTAGAGTTTTCCAAAAACTCTTTTGAGAAAATTATACTTTCTTGTTTTCCGTGTTATATTGTTTTTACTGAATTTTTTTAATATTTTAAGTATTTTTTTAAATTTTTAGACACACCTAACATAAATACACCTAAAAATTTAAAAAATTGTAAAAAAATCTTTTAAAAATTCACTAAATACCAAAGATACAAAAAAAAAAAAAAAACAATAATTCAATACATTTTTTTTTGTATTTTTATGTATTTATTAATTTTTAAAAATATTTTTTCATAATTTTTTTATTTTTTAGATACATCTAAGTAAGGTACATCTAAAAAAAATATTTAAAATTTAAAAAATATTCACTAAAAAAAAAAAAAACACGAAAGCCACTTTTTGTGACGGCAAAAAATGCCGTCTAAAAAAAGCAGAGTATTTGCGACGGCACCATTTGCCGTCTCAAAAAAGCAGAGCATTTGCGACGGCACCATTTGCCGTCTCAAAAAAGAAGAGTATTTGCGACGACAGAAAATACCGTCGCAAATACTCTCATTTTTTGAGATGGCAAATGGTGTCGTCGCAAATGCTCTGCTTTTTTGAGACGGCAAATGGTGTCGTCGCAAATACTTTGCTTTTTTGAGACGGCATTTTTTGCCGTCGCAAAAAGTGACTTTTTGAGACGGCAAGTGTGCCGTCACAAATAGTTCCATCTCATATACCCACTTTTCTTATAGTGATAGTGGCACACAAATTTAAATTTTGAAATAGTTGAACATACTTTCCTTTTAAAAATAATAATTTATGGAATAATTAGAATTTTATTGTTATGATTAAATGAGAGTTTAACCAATAAAATGGTTTTTATTATTTAAAAATAAAAAAAAAATCATAAAATTTAGTTTGAGGGTTTAGAATTCTCACAAACCTTATCATTGGAAATCTCTTTTTACTCATATAATTATCTTAAAATAATTTAATATTTTGTCTTATGCTAGACATGAAATTTATAAGTTAATTTTTATGTTTATAACTTTTAAAATTATTAGTTTAAAAAAAATAAAATATATATATATAAATCTATTCAGTGCAATTTTGATAATTTGTATTTAAATTTTTTTTTTAACCTGATTAAATGGGGTTAAATGAGCTAAAACATACCTCTTTTTGTTATGAAAATATACAAATTTAAAAGTTATAATTAAGACAAATTTTTATCAAATTATAATTTGATTAAAAAAAATGTTAAGGGTTGGAGACTCTCTTAATTGGAATTATGTTGAAATATCATTTTGAAATAGTGAAAGTTTGAGTATGTAATTGGTTGAAATGTATAATTTGATTAATTCTTTTATCATATTTGTATAAAAAGTGACATTTTTTATCACATCATTATACGTTGGATTATGAAAAGTTTTTTTTTTAAATTTGTCAAACATTTTCCATTTGTAAATATCTTATCTATTAAAAAAAAAAAAAAAAAAAGAAAAAAAAAATGTATAGTTTTTGGATATGTGTTTATCAGTTTTTTTCTTTTTTTTTTGGTCATGGACAACTGATATTTCAATTTAAAAAGTAGAAAAGTAAAAAAAAAATAAAAAAAATAGATAGGGCTTTTTACGGATAAAATAAGCCATGTAACTCCTCTATATACTATTTAAATGGACTATTTTAATCACATACAAAAATTAAAAATTATATATAGAGATTATCCCTATATATTATGCTATGATAGACAACTATAGTGATCACAAATTAACTATAATATATATAAAAAATTATATTAAGCTTTCATTCTCAGTTAATTGAATTACAATTAACAAATAGCAGTAATAAAAAAATAGAATAGGAAGAGGATAATTATAAAGAACCCAATATAATTTAAAAGTTCCAAATTTACCTATTTATACAAAAATCTAATGTTATAGTAAAAATCTTGAATTTCGAATAAATTTTCACATTTTCTATAAAATAAAACGACAATAAAAAATAAAAAATAAAAAATTTGATACCCATTTTTTTTACTTCAATTTTATGGTCTTCATTGAAGAAAACAAAATTTGATCAAAATCTTTGGTACATAACGGGCATAGATATTGATGGGTCGTTTCACATACCAAAAATAAACATTAAACTATACTAAATTCTTTAGAATAATGGTAAGTCCAGATATCAATCCATATGGACAAACAGACAATTAAACTAATTTAATTGTTAAATTCCTAAATTAATTTTGATAAAAAGATTGAGGGACATCATGACAAAACGAGAATTAAATGAAATTGAAAAATTGAATTGACAATTAACAGTGGGGTTTGAGATAGTGATTTTTGGAAAAATCCTAGGGTAAAGAATTCACCACTAACCGCATAAATAAGACTTAACATCGGCCACCAATTGTAATCCGGTTTGAACTATCTAATATTTCACAACTACAAGTTTGAAACATTGATCAAGAGGATTGTTGCATTCAATGTATAGGCACGAATCATCCCAAGTAGCACGAGTCGTTTGCTCTAAACTATAGTAGCAACACGACCCGTTTCTCGCAGCATGACTTGTCTCATAATTTGAACACAAAGACAAAGAAAACTAATGTATGGAAAGCATTAAACAATCATAAATAATAAAATACTTAAAGAGATGAAAAGGAAAATTATTATAAACTTCTAAAACATCCATACATTTATTCAAACCGTTTCACAATTAAAACCTAAGAAAAATCTCTTTACATGGCTAGGGTTTCATCAAAACCCTAAAACTGGAAGACTAGTCACTCATGGAGGAGTGCGAAGAGGAAGAAACCCTTATGAAAGTTTCCCTTGAAGCTTGAGAAATCCCTTTCTTCAAACCCTAGCCTCCTTTTTCGTTAGAATATTTTCGTACCTGGTTACAACCTCTTTTTCTTCTTTTTATTCCCAGCAGAAGAGCCTTAAATTTTTACGCACGCAACCCTAGGTGGGCCACTTGAGCCCCCATATGGGCCGCTCGAGTGGTGGTGGGCCACACATGCAGTGGAGCTTTGCTATACGTGCGGTGAGGTAGGTGGCTGGCCGGGACTTTTCACTACTCGCAGGTGTTTTTGTGCCACTTTTTGCTTGAATTTACATGTTGCCTGCCAAATCTGTACAGGTGCACAAAATACATCATCTCCACCAAACAAATAAAATTCAAAGACTATAAATGTAACTTAAACGGTCTCAATGTGGTACCTTTCGGCCTACATCACATCCCCTAACTTACATTTTGCTAGTCCTTGAGCAAAAAAATAGAAATAAGAAAAAGAAAATACTCTAAGCCACTTTCGTAGGGATCATGATTGCATTTAGCATATGCAATAAGCCTTTAAACTACAAGGTAACCCCAAGTGGACGAGTATAGTCTCGTGAGGGTTTCTAGAAATGATACCCATAAACATCAACATATTTGCATTTGCCCAACAACAATAAGTAATCACATTACTCCAACTATCAATTAACTTATGTGCCAACTATGATGTGATATTAAGACGTAATGAGTTATTCAAGGCACAGTGGACAAGCATGAAGGAATTTATTGAGTAAGAACCACAATTCAGTCAATACGAAAGTTAAGTCCCCTGTACTTGTGAATGCTAGTAAATACATCATCAGTGCCCTTGGTGTAAAGTGCATTCCCCATAACTAGTTAACTATCCACTATAATAGCCCAGTGTAACTTATAATAACACCCAACATATACAGAAAAACAAAACTTTTGCAACCAGGATTTTCAAATTTTATTTTATTTTATTTTATTTTATTTTTGAACGGCTGTGCAATGTCTTGATCTATTAAGCTTTCTAATCAACCCATGTAGCAAGCATTGGGCCAATGACTCCCAAACCAGACGGTTTTAGGGCACTAGGTGTGAAGACACCCCTACGGGTTTAATAACTCGAGCTGAAAAGGCTACAGATCCGAACAAGTCATTATTTTTCCTTAACTGTGCAATGTCTAGGTCCCTTAAGCTTTCTAATTAATCCATGTAGCAAGTATTGGGCCAATGACTCCCAAACTAGACGGTTTTAGGGCACTAGGTGTAAAGACACCCCTACGGGCTTAATAACTTGAGTTAAAAAGGCTATGAACCCAAACAAGTCAACGTTTTTTTTTTTTTTTTTTTTTGTGAGAATCAAGGCTACTCATTTATTTTTTTCTGCAACACTAGCAATTATCAATGATGTACACTAGGAATTAGATTAGAGAGGTCACTGCTATGAAAGTGTGTTCATGTGAATCAAGGTATACTCATGACAAGTGTACTAATACCACAAACACAAACAATTCTCCTAGTGCAAATATCACATGCGAGTATTTACTTAATAAACCCTTTTCATACAAGCCCACTATGTTCCCTAATTAACATATGCTTATATCACCACCATACTGGCACAAAGTGAACATCAAGTGAAGTGGTGCAATCAAGTGCAACAAGTACAAACATGAATTATTTTTATAAAAACCCTCACCTCTTAACTAGAATACAACATTGTCCTCAATGTAAGCAACTGTAAAGTAGATAGTAAAACGAGAGAGAGGGAATCTTACCAGACGACGTAGACGCATATCCAGCGAGGCAAGGACACACCAAACAAACAAACACACACACACACACACACACTCTGTTTTGGTTTTGTTTTGTTTTTTTTTTTTTACTGTACTATATAAAAGAAAAGAGAAATAAAATAAAACAAAACAAAAATACATAAGAAATAAAATAAAGAAAAGAAAATAGATATCATTGATTTGGATCCGGCGGTGGTGGAAAATGCTGCTTAAATAAGGCATGCATCAGCGTCCGAGTCTTGAATGCCTCATCATAAACCCTAGCGCCAAGCTGATCAAACCGCTCCTGGCTTCACTCCCGGTATGTGTAGAAGTCAGTTTATAGAAATGCAACTGACTGTTGATACTCGAGCTGACAGGCATTAACTTGATCAAATGTCATTTGCGAGTAATCTCGATATGCCTAACAGTTTACCCGGAGATTAACCACAGATTGCTGAATGGTGACTTGATCATCCAAAATAGCTTGATATTGCGCACGCATCATACGGAATAGTGGGTGGCTGTAGACACCCCATTTTGGACCGACCTCAAGACTTTGACGTCATCGGTTGTACACTTGATGATTACGCATGTTTGTGCTTGTTTTGGGCGCCTGAGGGTCTCGGCTGAGTGCCTTGTCTTTGAGCCTCTTAACACTTTGTGTTTTGGCCTTGGTTTTTGGGCCAAACCTTGATCCCTCTTGCCTAAGGAAGAGGAAGGGCTCGCCGGCCACTTTTGGCATCTGCCGGCCACTTTTCTCTCTTGTAGGCTACTTGGAATAGTCGGCCGGCTAGTGGAGGTGGCCAGCCGACCACCGTAACTGGCCGGCGGCCAATTTTTCTCCTTTTTAGATATTTTTAGATCTTTTGAGCCAGTTGTGGCTCACTGAATTCATCCTACATACATGTGTATGGAGGGATGGAAACAAGCTTTTAGCTTGTTAAACAAGCTTTTGCTTGCTTCCTCTATATAAGGGGAGGTCCCTCCCCCTTTAGAGGGGTTCAAAAATCTCAAAACTGAAATCTCTCTCTCTCTCTAGAATTCTCACACTCTCTCTATATTGTGCTATATTGAGCTTAAATGTGTGTTTTCTTCACATATTTGCACTAAGACACCTAATCAAACACCTTCACTTTGGAGCTGAGGTCTATTGAAGCTTGATTTGAGGTCTTAGACTTTGTTTTGGCTCAGAATTGTTGCTGTCTTGCTGCTGTTCTTCAAGGGTAAGCTTCTTCCCCTTTTAAGCTTATTTTTGTACATTCTCTTGGCCACCTTTGCATGCTGTTTTAGGCCTACTTGTCAACTACAAAAACCTCTATTTTGAAGTGTTTAAAATGGTGGTTTGAGGCCTTGTTGGAGTTAGGGGTGATCCATCCTCTTTCATTACTTATTTGCTAAGCTTTTGGGCCATCCTTTAAAGCTTTTGAAATCATCTCCTTTTGGCCCTTTAACCACTGAACTCTAGAGGGATTTCAGTGGTGGAAAGGTGGTTTTGAGGTCCAAAATGGGAGGGGGTGGTCCCCTTTCCTCTTGTCTTGCTTGCTGTGTTAATGGCCTACCAAATGAGCATGTGTTTCTCCCCTTTTGAAGCTTAGTTCCAGCATGTTTTTGTGACTTTTTGGACCTGCTATAACTCTGTTTTAGGCTGGTTTAGTCATTGGTTGCTTGATTCTTACACTTGTAGTGTAATATTGCTTAATAGCCTTGAATGCCTAAAGAGTTAGTCCATTATTCTAGCATGTATTAGCTCTGTCTCAGCATGTTTTTACTAATGTTTTAGCATGCTTCAACTCTGTTTTGAGTGGCCTTAGTCCTTTGAGGCTTGCCTTGTATGGTTGTAGTGTAAAGGGCCTTGACTAGCTTTGACTTTTGAGGCCTTTAACATGTTGTGTATGTGATGATTGCATGTTATAGCATCATTTGACATGTAATTTCAGCATCCTAATCTCTGTCATATGCTTATGCATTGCACTCTTTCATTACTTTTAAGAGTTGTGCCTTGAGCCTTGCTTGCGAGCTAACAAAGGAGCATGATTTTCTCACTTGCTATGCTTCAATTTCAGCATGATTAGGCCACTGATTTGGCATGATGTAGCTCTATTTTGAGTTGTTTTGGCTATTTGAGCTTGATATTGCATGCTTCTAGTGTAATGCACTTCACTAGCTTTGATGCTTAAGCCTTTCAACATGCATTACATGACTTGTTTGCATGGTTTTAAGTCACTTAGCATACTATTTCAGTGCTGAAATATATGTCATTGCACTCCATTGTTTTAAACTTTCATTCACCTTGAAAGTGGCCTTAAGCCCCTTGTTGGCTTGAACATGAACTTGAGGCATTCATGTCTAATGGTTTTAATCCTCCCTCGAGGATTTCTACTAACCAATAGCATGATACTTTCTTCATGCTTAGGGCACTCGCAGCTTAGGTTGTCTTTCAAATTAGAGGACTTTGCACATTGAACTTAACTGGTTAATGGACTAATTGGTAAGCTAAAATGAGTAAACAAGAATTGGGCAAAGTAAAACATGCCAAGATAACATATGTGTGTTGCATTGCATGTGTTTGGATCGGACGTTAATCCAAACACAAGAAATGTGGTACGTTTCATACTCAAAGTAATGAAATGTGTCGCGTTTCTTGGTCGTTGTCACCCTTGATCATACATGATAGGGTGACGACACATTGAGTCTTATGTGCGCATTTACTAAAGCTTTTACAAGCTTGGTTCTTGGGCCATCATGCGTTGAGATGCTTGGTTGGTGGCTTGAGAGCCAAGTACCACACTCCTTTGAGCTTGAGACATGATGAGGAGGGTGGTTGTACACACATGTCTTGCCAAATACATTGTCTTGGCTCTGTTGCTCTCTGTTGTAGCAAAGGAAGAATTCTGGAAAGAGAAGTGGCCGGCCGGCCACTTGCACTAGCCTACGGACCACTTGTACTGGCCAGTTGAGGTAGCCTACCAACCAGTTGAGGTGGTTGGCTGGCCACCTGCAGGGAAATTGTCCAAAGTGTTCCTATGTTGGGGCAGATGTAATCTGGAAGTTCATATGATGTTTTGAGATCACCGCGAGTGCAAACAGAGGTAACTCATGGCAAGGCAATGCATTTTCGGGCGAAGCACACCGAGCATGCATGTCTCCCTCCCCTCGAGGCCATTTTTTCTGCTTTACTTAGCTAGTTAATTTACCGGTTTTGTAATTAATTAGTTAATGTGCTTAGCTAATTTAATTCATCTCTGTAATATTCTAATTAGCTTAGCATAGCTAGTTTCAGTTCGGTTTGCAATAATTAATTAGCTAGATTAGTTAATTAGTTGATTTGTAATAGTTAGCTTAATTAGCGTAGCTAGTTGGCTTGTTTATTCGGATCCTCCTTCGAGAGGGCAAATTAATGTTGTAATAAGGGTGCGTGCGTGTGTGCATGTCTTCCAACCCCACTTCTTTCTGCCTTTTATTTATTTGCTTTCGATGGTTAGTTTAGGGCATATTTTGATTAGCATACCTTATGCTTGCATGCGTGCATCATTCATCTGTCTTGCATGCACTGGGCTCGGCGCATCATTCAAACTGCATTGTATTTCAATACCTACTTGAATACGTGTTTCAAAGCATGTTATCAAGTGTTGCGTTCGTATGCCATCTTTGATAGCCGAGCCTATTTAGTTGCATATTGCATGTGTTGCATTAGGCATCTTAACATAAACTAGGATCATGCATGATTTCTAACTAGTTTTCTGTTTTGGCTTGGAGTACACTGTAAGTGTTTACGCTTTAGCATCCTTGCATGAGTGTGAGTGTTGCCATGTTAGCATGCTTTCCATGAGGCTATTTGCTTAACTGATAAACTACGTGAATGCCTGTGGATGAAGGCTTGATTGCCTGAATTGGAACAACTAGATGATTGTGAGTTTTAAGCCCACTTTGCGAAGTAGCAAATCATGTTTTTAAGCCCACTTGAGGGTGGCAAATCTACGCTTTAGCCTACTTGCGAGTAGCATTTTCAAACCATTTTCAAAAACAAAAATGAGTTGTTTTGTTCCAATTCTTGTGATTGAGTCTATACTTGTATGCTGTGCGCATCACATAGTAAGCTAGCTAATAACCGAAATAAGAACACATGTGTTTTCAAAACAACATATCATGTTAGTAGAGACCGATCTTTGATCGGGCGAGCGGGGGTGCTCATGTTATGACCTTCGCCTTTCGTACCCAAGTTCCCGAGCCGAGGCAACTTTGGTGATGACGGACACGTGGCCTTGGCACGAGTCAAGGTTTCCTAAATTTTTCAAAAATAAAATATTTAGGTGGCGACTTTGTAATCTGGCAAAGCAGTCCATGTTTGGCGCTTTTTGATTCAAAATTGATTTTTTTCAAACCAATTGCCAGATTTGGACTCTTTGGTATTTATCAATCTCACATTGCACTTTGTGAGATTAAATTCAGAACCGTGACAGGAGTCTGAACTGTAGGATGACCAATTCGCGCCCTCTCCAAAAGGAGGGGCCACGGAGAAAGTCGGGTCTACAGATTCTGGCGACTCTACTGGGGACTTAGAGAACTTGACTCGAAACTCATGATATGTTGTTTTATCTACACTTATGTGTTCATTTGCATTGCATTTGCATCGGTACGCCTAAGTCACAGTGTTTTCCATCTGCTATTCCTGAACGGTTTGCCAAAGGCTTGCTGGAAAAAAGCATGCCATAAGGCTGATCGGTTACGGGCTCTGCCACGATGGGAACACAAACCTCGGATCGGGATCACCGCCGAGGCACCCTTTTTGACCAATCGACCTAGTTGCATATCGGAAACCATAGAGACCATTCCCAACTAGGACAGGTTGCTTACCTGAATATAGGTTGTTTGAAACCGTTTGCTTGCGTAGCGAACCCCTAGTTCCTGACAAAATAGGACAGGGAAACCTTACCCCACCATAGGGGTATTTTGGCTTTCACTTGCTTGCTATGTGTTGTTAGGGTGTGTCTCTACCGGAATGCATGTATCAGTTGCAAGTTTGGGTATTAGTCTGAGGACATCAGTGTTTGAGGGTATCAGTTTTGAGGCAGAAATTTGGGGGACATAAATCAGTGTTTGAGAACAGATTATCCAGCTTATGATTTTCAACTATGTGTTGTTTCTATGTAAGCCGCGATGCTGTCCGTTTCCTGATTGTTGTTTCTTTTCTTTTTTGCTTTATTTTCTTTTTGCAGGGTAGTGTTGCACAATTGCTTCCAACGAGGCAGATACCCCCTGAGCACTCTGGACTAGAGGTAGAAGGCTTTCTAGATCTGAGGATCTTATTGATGGACAACGAGTGTTTGTTTCATTACCCCCGGTTACAAGACGGAGGGCAGTTAGGCATAGGGCACCAGTACAACAATCGCTATTTGATTCACTTGTGCGCAGTAGGGACAGTTTTTCGGTTTTACCACAGAGAGAGAATATCCACCTGTTCAGTCAGATTAGCATTTCACAGTCAGTATGGAGGACATGATGCGTCAACTCCAAGAGACCATGCAGGCCATGCAGCGTGATGGTGCTCGCCAAGCGGAGATTACCGCTCGTCAGACCGAGGTTGTGGCGCAGCAGGCAAAACTAATTGCTAGGCTTCAACAACAGCAGCAACCACAACAAATCGGAGCATCTGCTTTGCATCCACCCCCACCCCCATCTAGGGTTCCAACACCCGGGGATACAACTAACGTCCAGGAGAATACGAATGTGCCAACAGGGCCAGTCCCGCCACCAGTCCTACCATAGATTTCAAAAGCACCAGCTTTCTCAACTGACACGCCGTTCGAATATGAGGTTGATCCTACTGCCTTGAAAGTCAGTAAGCTTGAAAAGCTGTGTAAACGAGCTCAGGGAGTCAACTCGATCCCACACATAGAGGATGGCTACACTGATTCGGCGGTGACATTGCTGGACAGATTCAAAATGCCTCACATAGATCACTTTGACGGCTCGGGCGATCCTATGGTTCATCTGAGGCTGTTCTCGAACATTTTGCGCCCGATAGGCTTGACGAGACTCCAGAAATTATCTCTCTTCGGTCGAACCCTGTCGAGTATTGCGGCCATCTGGTATGCCAAACTGGAGGACTCAGTGAAAAGGAGTTGGGAGGAGATGGCCGAGGCCTTCATCGCCCAGTATGCTTATAACACCCAAATCGAGGTCATGACTCGTGATCTCGAGGCGACTAGGCAAGAGCCGAAAGAGGGCTTTTCTGACTTTGTCACTCGATAGAGGGCCAAGGCCTCCATGATGACG
This sequence comes from Camellia granthamiana, assembly GCA_036172215.1. Classification (NCBI taxonomy): domain Eukaryota; kingdom Viridiplantae; phylum Streptophyta; class Magnoliopsida; order Ericales; family Theaceae; genus Camellia; species Camellia granthamiana. Next base: position 50,712 of record JAXFYN010000309.1, on the reverse strand, counting down.
ACTCGGCCACTCGAAAAAGATCAGATAAGGATGGTTGCGCAACTTGCAACCCAAGCTAATGCAGAAAATGATCGTCTTACCCCTCCCCACCTTTGCTGATTTGCACGAGATTGGGGTACAAATTAAAGATGCTATGAAGCAAGGTCTGATCGACCAAGAAAGGGAGCAGCCCAAGAGGGTGTTTACACGCGGTCTGAATACAGCTACAATTAGTAGTGCAGCCACCAGAACTTCTGATGTCAGCATGGTCACCACCACGCAAAAGATAGCCACACCCTTTATCGGTACATCTAGAGCCACCACACAACCAGCAAAGTACCCGCCTAGGGGCCAGAGGACCTTCATCCCACTTTGCATGCGTTTGTCCAAAGCCCTGGGGGTTCTAATCAGAAAGGGGCACCTGAAGCCCCTAGAACCATGCCCACTGCCAAATCCCCTTCCCCAAACACATAACCCGGCCAAATATTGCGCCTTTCACCAACAGCACGATCACGACACTGACCTCTACTTTAGACTGCATCATGAGATCCAGGATCTCATCGACAACAAGGTGATTGCGCTTCTCGAGAAGCCAAATGTCACCACTAACCCTCTCCCACCACATCACAACCCCCCTCCTCCACCTAGGCAGATAAACTTGATCCAAACCACGGCCATCCCATATGACCCTAGCATATACATCACTCCCTCCCACCTACCTAAGCCTAAGGTGTTCATCCCAAACAGCACAGACCTGTGCATGATAAGCACCTCCCTAACCCAGCCTAAACCAGTGGTGGTGACTATCGAAGACAAGACTGGGGTGACCTTGGAGGAGAATGAGAATGTTGGTTCGGAACCTGAGGGATCTGAAGGCTTAACGGAGGAAGCATACAACCCGTGCGGTTACATTGTGTCAATAGATCAGGCTAAGCCGAAGGTAGAATTGCCAATTGGGATAGAGGTACATGTCGTCCGGGAGGATGGGCCGAGTCAAGGGCTAGATGACCTTGCCGAGTTGGAAGAAGATATTGCTAATCTGCAGTTCTTTAGTGAGCAGGATCCGGGGGATGTGAGCATCAATTGGTTTAACCTGAGTGGAGCAACAGATGTTATAGGGTGGCTCAGTGACGAGCCTGATATCGATGAGGGATCTCTACCTAGGCAGGAACTGTCAGAAACAGGAACATCTGCAGTGGCTGGAATGGCTAAGAACAGGGAAGAATCGCCGGAGAGCACCGGTGTTTAGAATTTTGCTCGGGATGTGGGTAGCTTGAGTACAACAGACACTGAAAAGGAAGCCGCATTGAAGCAGATTGAACAAGAGAAAATTGATAATGATAACAGGGCTAGAAAAGCCAAGGCACCTGAAAGGACAGAATGTGTGGAGAACATAGGAACAGCTACAGCGGGACCGAATAGTTGTTTATCGATCGCCGATGGGATGTGGTGGGAAGACGACGATTTGCGTCTTGCCTATACGGATGAAGATTGGGGGTAGAGCCAGCCAGACGATACCTGGTATACCGAGGAGGTTGACCATATGACCCGGAGTGGGCGGTACTTCAAGCCCCCACATTTGGACCAGCCGGAGGCGTCCGTGAAAGACAAAGAGGCAGAAAAACAGAAAGACAGACTGTTGGAGGAGGAAGTTGTGCTGAAGCAGCTAAAGAAAATTCAGGCAGACATCTCCATCTGGGGACTACTTATGGCCTCGGGGGTTTATAGACAAGTTGTCCTTTCTGCCATGGACAAAGCTAAACTTTCAATAGATACAACTCTGGAGCAGTTAGTGGGATTGGTGTTCCCGGGTGGAGCTTCTCCAACCCTAACCTTCACAGACAAAGAACTACTGCCTGAGGGCTCTGATCATAACAAGCCGTTGTATATCTCTGTGAAGTGCAAAGAGAAATGGATACCGGTTGTCCTAGTTGATACGAGATCTGCAATCAATGCATGTCCGTCGCGAACGACATATGCTATCGGGTTGAAGCCCGCAGATTTCACACTAACAGCTCAGGTGATACAGGCGTATGATAACACCAGTCGAGAGGTGATGGGGACAGTACGTGTCAAAACTCAGGTTGGCCCAGGACAGCATGACATTGAGTTCCATGTCTTGGATGTTCCAGCCACTTTCAATCTACTCCTTGGGTGGCCGTGGCTACATCAGGTGAGAGCTGTCTCTTCCACCTTACACCAGATGCTGAAGTACCCCCATGGAAAGGGGGTGGCAATAGTTTTTGGGAACTCATCCATACATCTGCCGCAAGAGGTTTCTATACCGGTTTTGGAGATTGAACACGGCGTGGAGGATGTGTTTTTGTCGGGATTCACCTTGGCTGAGGCTCGGGTAGTACAGGATATGCTGGCTGTTGATGATGGACTGTATGTCAGCGCACAATCTGTATACCTCATGAACAAGCTTCAACACATGCTCGGGATGGGACTGGGACGGAGTGGCCGGAAGGGCATCACAGCATTGGCTGAAGTGCCACACAACCCATATACCTTTGGCTTAGGTTACTCGCCTACCAAAGAGGATTGGGCAAGGAAAGTAAGAGAAATGGCTGGAAGAGCCAAGGCTAAGCAAGCTGGGAAGCACTACGAGTTGGTGCACAGACCTATCCAAGGAACCCTGAACGAACGCTTTGTCCGGGAGGGGGAAGATTTCCCATTTTGCGGTTTTCCAAAGCCATGGTTGAATTCAGAGAAATAGCGGTTGCCCCGGCTTCGAGATCTTTTTTGACCTTCAGTTGTTAGGGGATGAAGTTGCGGAATAGCAGACTAACCCACCGGCTGAGGTTGAGCAGTGTAGGGAGGATAAGTCCGAAGGCACAGAAATTGAGATAGAGGTAGTACTGGCTTGTCTTCTCTCAGATCCTCAGATCACACCGGAGTGTTTGGGGGTGAATTCTCAGTATCCATGATCGGGGATCAAACGGCTGCGGCCTCTTCTTCTGGCATTCTGGATGCATCCATCTCACCCTCCCTCATCTGGCAATACGAGGAAGGCTTTTTATCTAGCAGTTCTGAGTCGGGTAGCGAACCAGAATCTGATTCCACAGAGTTCATGGAGTCGGAATCAGATTCTAGCTCATCTGAGTCAAAGTCAGGTATTCCTGGGGTTGATAACCCGGATGGCGTTGTTAAGTCTGGGTCGTCTTTTTCATTTTTCTTTCAATCTGTTGTAACCGAAGAATCAAACAAACTGGATGTTGTTAATGAGAATGGTGCAGCTGTGGCTTCTGAGTACTTTTCTATGCCTTTAGTTTATTGCATTAATTAGGACTTTCAAAATTTTGATGAAAACGACGAGGACAAAATTCCTCTGGTTTTGAAACATTTGCTTAATCAATAGCAGGAGAGGTTTGTAAAACCTTTGGTTGATGAAATCACCTCAATTAATGTTGGTACTAAGAAGGACCCATGGCTGGTCTAGATCGAGTCCGCGTTGTCTTCTGAGGAACGCGAGCGTTTAGTCGCTTTATTAAAAGATTTCAAAGATGTTTTCGCGTGGTCCTACGAAGACATGCTTGGAATCGATCCTGAGATTGTACAGCACCGGATCCCTCTTGACCCAGAGGCCCGACCTGTTAAGCAGAAGCTCCAAAGGATCCGCCCGGACTAGGCTCTGAAAATCAAAGAAGAGGTCACCAAGCAGATTGATGCAGGGTTCCTGTTAGTATCTGAGTATCCGACTTGGTTGGCCAATATAGTTTTGGTGCCGAAGAAGGATGACAAAATTCGGGTATGTGTGGACTTCAGAGACTTGAACAAAGCCAGTCCGAAGGACGACTTTCCTTTGCCGCATATCGACGAATTAGTGGACTTACTGCTGGGCATGCGCTGCTCTCGTTCATGGATGGGTTTTCAGGCTACAATCAGATTTTGATGGCACCCGAAGATAGGGAGAAAATTGCTTTCACTACTCCGTGGGGAACTTACTGTTATAGGGTGATGTCGTTCGGTTTGAAGAATGCTGGGGCTACATATCAACGGGCTACAACCACAATTTTGCACGACATGATCTACAAAGAGGTCGAGGTGTACGTGGACGACATGATTGTCAAGTCCAAGGAAAAAGAGGGCCACTACACCGCCTTGAAGAAATTCTTTCAACGGATCAGAGAGTATCGGTTGCGGTTGAATCCTTAAAAATGTACTTTTGGTGTTATAGTAGGGAAAATGCTGGGGTTCTTGATCACACAAAGGGGCATCGAGGTCGATCCTTCCAAAATTAAGGCCATCTTAGAAACGCCACCACCAAGGACTGAAAATGAAGTGCGAGGCTTTCTGGGTAAAGTGCAATTCATAAGGCGGTTTATTGCAAAATTGACCTTGACTTGTGAACCACTGTTTAGTCTCCTGAAGAAATGAAAGAAGTTCCAATGGGATGACTGATGCCAAGTTGCTTTCGAGCAGATTAAGCAATATTTACAGAATCCACTCGTGTTGTTGCCGCTAGAGCTGGGGAAACCGTTGATTCTATACCTATCAGTGACCGACCCGACAATGGGCTGGATGCTTGAATAGGAATCTGAGGATAAGGTGGAGAAGGCTATCTACTACCTAAGCAAGAAAATGTTGGATTATGAAGCCCGCTACACTCTACTGGAGAAGGCTTGTCTGGCCTTGGTATGGGCTACCAGGAAGTTGAGGCACTACCTGTTAGCTCACTCTGTAATACTGGTTTCGAGATTAGATCTCATCAAATATCTCTTTGAGAAACCAGCACTTACGAGTAGGCTAACCCGTTGGTTACTTCTTCTCTCCGAATTTGATTTGAAGTACATGATGGGCAAGTCTGTGAAAGGGAGAGCGGTAGCGGAGTTCCTAGTCGATCACCCAGTAGAAAGGGATGAAGTAGTAGAATATCTGTTCCCGGACGAGGCCATTCTGCACCTTGAAGAAGAGGTCTGGACTATGTACTTTGACGGAGCGTCTAACCAGTACAGGTATGGGATAGGGGTGTTGTTGATAGCACCCGACAATTCCCACATACCATTAGCTTTCAAACTTTGGTTCAAAGTATCGAACAACGAAGCTGAGTATGAGGCATGTATCGCTGGCTTAGAAGCAGCCCTGGAACTAGGGGCAAAATGGTTGGACGTCATCGGGGACTCGGACCTTGTTGTGTCTCAAGCTAAAGGAGACTGGAAGGTGAAGGAAGAAAGGATGAAAATCTATCACCAAACTCTGGATGTGCTAATTCCCAGGTTTGAGAAATTAACCTTCATCCATCTATTGAGAGAGAACAATAGGTTCGCAGACGCTTTATCAACTCTATCTTCTATGATAGACATCCCTATGGGAGTTCGGATACGTCCAATCATCATTGAACAGCGGTAGGTGTCGGCCTACGAGCTGATTGCCGCCATAGATGAAGTACAAGATCAAAACCCCTGGTACAATGACATTTGGAACTTCTTGGAAAATGAGACTTATCTGCCAGGGGCAAATGCCAAAGATAAGAGGGCAATTCGAAGAATGGCTGCTTAGTTCATCGTCTGCGGGGGTAAACTGTACAAGCGTGGTCATCTTGGGATGCATAAACTATGCATTGATGCTGAAGAGTCCAAGCGCCTGATGGAGGCCATCCACGGAGGAGAGTGCAGAGCGTATATGAGCGGGGTAATGCTAGCCCAGAAGATCCTTAGACAGGGTTATTATTGGTCAACCATGGAGGAGGATTGTATTGGCTTTGTCCGGCGATGCCACAAATGCCAAATCCATGCAAATCGCATGAACATTCTGCCGTCGAAGCTATACAACATGACTTCACCGTGACCGTTTTCAGTCTGGGAGATTGATGTGATTAGGGCAATTACTCCGAAGGGGTCGAATGGGCATGAGTATATTTTGGTAGTGATAGACTACTTTACAAAGTGGGTCGAGGCCCAATTCTACGTCGTGCTGAGGGCATCGCACGTTGCTAAGTTCATCAGAAACAACATCATCTGTCGCTATGGGGTCCCAAATGAGATTATATAGGATAATGGTTCCCACTTCAAAAAGGAGGTGATCGATTTGTTGGAGAAGTACAATGTGGCTTTTCATAAGTCATCCACATATCGGCCGCAAACCAATGGAGCTGTTGAGGCCACTAACAAGAATATCAAGCATATTCTGTAGAAGATGGTGGAAACCTATAGGGACTGACCAGATAAGCTGTCATTCGCTCTTTGGGGCTACCGGACTTTAATTCAAACTTCTACTGGGGCAACTCCGTACTCTTTGGTCTATGGGATGGAGACTGTTCTGCCTATCGAAGTTGAGGTTCCATCATTGCGGGTAATGGCTGAGTGCCAAATAACTGAGGCAGATTGGCAGTAGAACAGATTCGAAGAACTCATGTTATTTGACAAAAGAAGACTGAAAGCACTGTACCACGTCTAGGGTTATCAACGAAGAATTGCCAGGGCTTTCAACAAGAAGGTTAAGTCCAGGAATTTGAAAGAAGGGGATTTGGTGCTTAAAGACAACCGAGCTCCCATCCATGACCCTAGGGGCAAGTTCAGACCTAATTGGACTGGTCCTTACATCATCAAGTCTATCTGGTCGGGTGGAGCTATCGTTTTTATGGACCTAGATGGCCTAGAGTTTTCCCAGTCGATCAACATGGACAATTTGAAGAAATACTATCCCTGAGTGGCTCGCTAGGCCGAAAACCCGAAAGGGAGACCTAGGCAAAAGTTAGAGCATGAAAAATTTGAAATAATAAAAACTGAGCTCGCAAGGTTGAAAACCCAGAAAGGGCGGCCTTGGCAAAAGTTAGAGCGCAAAAGAAGAGTGTTAATACACAAGTGAACCTGAACCGAACTACGTAAGGCTTGATTTCCATCTTTGGGATACGTAGGCAACTTCATTCTGAAGTCCAGCCATAAACACCTCCAAGATCAACTTTGTTTATGTGATCGTTTTGGTCATCTTCGTCTATTCTGCATTCAAGGGCTCGGTTTTGATCTCCAGTGCAGTGCTATTCAGACTAGAGGCAACTTTCCAGTTGATTGGATCTGGGGTTGTGTATCTCGTGGATAGATCTCGGGTGTGTCCAGTTGTGATCCATATCGAAAATGGTTTTGAAAAGTTTTAATAAAAGTTGATTTTGCTCAAATTAATCTTTTTACAACTTAGACCATTTTTGGACCAAACAGAAAATTTTTAGTACCCACAACTTTCAATTTCATTGATTTCAGTACAGAGTTCTCTTGCTTTTGATACAAATTAAAGTTGCTTTTTATTACATTCATAAAGAAAACTTGAAAGTACAAATTAAAGCAATAAACTCGGGGCATAGTCAAGTCAGGTGTTCCTGTGCCCCCTCCTAGAGCTTATGGAAGCCTCTGATGCCAAAGTAGGCCCGGTCTGTGCCTCTTCATCGAGCCAAGCTATGCACTCGCCAGAAAGGGTACAACTGAAACTGGGAGTGGGGGCCAGAAGTTCTCTTATTCTCCATGCTGTCGCATACCGAGCTAGCTGTGAGTCTTGGATCAGAAACGAAGCTGGGTACTCAATCCCCTCTTCTGGGCAAGTCTGGTCGTGGCCGAACTGACGCCTGAATCGAAATGGAAAGTAGAAGACACAATGCATCAGGCCAATCAACTGAATCCCGGGTTGACAAGACATGCTGTAGCTCATTGCCGGCAGATTAAGCCAGGGGCAACGCCAAGCAATGTCGACAGCAGATAGGCTGCACATCCATTAGCACCACCATCCCTCATCTAGGGCATCAACTAGTCGTTGTCGGAAGAAATAGCCACGTGTTGAATATACTGGACATGAGTCCACTACTTTCAACTTGTCCATCAGCCATATCTGGGGAGGGATGAAAAAAATAAGAGAGATTAAAGAATAGAGAGGTGTACGTGGAGAGAAAAGTGAGAAAGGGTTTTGAGAGAAAAATAGAGCTTGAGGGCCGAGTGATGTGAGAAATACACATGTGAGAAGGGTGGGAAACATTACCTGTAAGAGTAGTGGACTCCATGCGAATCTGGTTGTCTCTCGGCGACGGAAAGCATCCAAACCCATTAGAGTCTTAGCTAGTGTCATGCCAATGCAACTCTTGCCCTCTTTCAAGCCTTGGGCAACCTCAATCAAACGGGCGTTGGACCCTCCGAACCCTGGGGCAAGCAAGAAATGAGACAACATGCATAAGCAAAGGGCGTGTCACCAAAAACTCTGCCAAAGATGGTCGCCGCGGTCACCGGTGTCAGAAAATCGATGAATCAAGCTGGGAATATCCAGCTCCCCATCGCGAATCAAAGACCGAGCATCATGCAAAGTAAGCCCACACATTCGTCCTAAAGCCTGGTTGTGGCCAAAACGGAATTGGGGCAAGATCTCTTCATCGCGCCGAGATTCCATCAAAGCTTGGAAATCTTCAAAAGTGGGACATATTTCTTGTCCGCCAAAGCTAAAAACGTGAGTTACCGGATTCCAACACCTAGCCGCGGTATAGAGGAACGGAAAACGCAGTGGAGTGCGGCTCAGCGTGAATAGTGCATTTATTCTGAAACCCCAGAAATTCAACTTTTCCGAGCCATCCAAGTTTGCAATCCAATTTGTGAGGTTTTGGGCAAGAAATGCTTCCATTTGGGGCAAAAACAGAGTTGAAATGAAGAAACCACAAAGCTGGAACCTTTATGGAAGATAAGGCATTGAGTGGAGGACATATGGCAGCAATCTGGAGCTTCTCAAAGTAACAAGTCGACCGGCCAGTTTAAGTAGCCGACTGGCTACCTTTACTGGCCGACCGGCCCCTTTAAGTGGCCGGCAGTGAGAATAAGTGGCCGGCAATCATCCTAAGTGGCCGGCAGCCACCCCTTGTCTCCAGCAAAGAACCTTTAGCCTTCATGTGTGCTGAAGATGCTGAAAATCTGTGTTTTGTTCCACTCTGGATGCGTTCTGCTGTGGTCTTGTTGACTCATTCTCGAGTTTGTTGCTTTTGTTTATCGAGTTGTTACAATTTGTTTATCGAGTTGTTGTTTTATTTATCGAGTTGTGCATTAGTTATTCTTTGCGTTGTCTTATTTTGTTTGTTGGTTCGCTACCTTACTAAGACAATGCATTTCGAATGTTCAATATTCATCAATCTCACTTTTGTGTAAAATGGTGTGATGCGATGCTCAGAATATAAAAGACAACACCTTTTGAACAAAAAGTTGTTTTCATTCCATCATGGTTTCTCTTTACAAAACGTGCAAGTTTTAAAGAAAATAAAACTGCCTAAGGCTGTACAATATGCTAATACTAAATCAAAAAGAGAAATAAAGCAAAAAGCATATGAATCGGTGCCATCCAACTCAGGATCGAGAGGCCCTCTTCATCCTCTTCCTCGCCTGAGCAGACTCTACACCATCGCCGTCAGCACCGCTGTCTGAACTAGAGCCATCCTCGGTATCGTCGTCGCCCTTAGAACCTGAGCCGGTGTCATCGCCTCCACCCTAGGATGACTCTGACTAGGGACTCGCTGACTCCTCGTCCCCAGTAGACTCACCATCGTCATCGTCATCGCGCGGTATAGGCTCCCTACGTCCCCTTCGGCTGTGCGCTGGAATCTCTCTCTCTGCCGCTCGAGAAGGCTCTGAAGGTCCTGTCTGCAAGGGTGTGACCTAAAAAGACAGTTTTTGAATACATCAGCTACATTGTATGTATCAAGTGCAAGTGTGCTATGCAGAGTATATGCAGAAATCAGATACAGTATGTGCGTGCAGTGTGTCGTGTCAGATGTGATCTATACGTGCGATGCATTAGTGCAGTGAGATGTCAGTTTCAGTGTATTAGTAGAAGTATGATAAATGCAAGAAAACTGAAGAGTACTGTAGACACCCCATTTTTGACCGTCCTCAAGACTTGGACGTCACCGCTTGAACACTCGGTGATCACCCATATTCGTGTCTCGTTTTGAGTTCCCGGAGGTCTTGGCTGCGCGTCTTGCCTCAGGATCTCTCAACTCGACTGCTTTGTGTTTGGTTTTGCACCAAACACTTGTGTTTTTCCTTCTAAGGGTAGAGAGTAGCTTTTTAGCTACTCCTGGCACCCACCGGCCGTGGCTTGAGGCCACCGGCCGTGTTTTTAGGCTGCCGGCCATTGGTAAAATATACCATTGGCCGGTCGGCATTTAGTGTGGCCGGCCGGCCATCTGTTTGGCCGGTGACATCCTTTTCTGGCCGGTAGCACTTTTTTGCCTTTTTCAGGCATGGTGCATGCCAGCTGTGCCAACTGGAATGCACTAACCTTGCCCTCGTGCATAAGGGTGACTGTTTTGCCCCTTTTGCACCCTTTTGGTCTAGCTTCTTGAGGAAGCTTAGACCTTTGTCTTAGCTTCCTCAGGAAGCCTGGCCCCCCTTGCCCCATTTGACCTCTTTTTGTTTAGCTTCTTTGAGAAGCTTCAAGACATTTGCATTGTCTATATAAGAGCCCCTCCTCCTCCATTGTTAAGGGTTGAGCAAAAAACCAGAGCAATATACATACATATATCTGCCATATATTTTCTCTCTCTATATCTCCCTCTCTCTCATCCATTGTGTGTGTTTGGAAGCCTAAAAGTGTGTTTTGACCTTAGTTTTGCACTAAGACACACACCATTACACCATACTTCGACCTTGAGAGGTTTTGAGGGTTTGTTCTTGAGGTTTTGGACTGGTTTTGATCAAAGGAAGGAGGCTGCACTTGCTGTTCATCAAGGGTTTTTCAAGGGTAACCTTTTCACTTTAGATTCCCCAATCTTGCACTAGATTTTTGCCTATCTTGCTTATTGTTTTAGACTTTGTGCATAATTGAAAAGAGTCTTGTATTTGCATGCTTAAGATACTTCATTAAGGTTATTTTGTTGTTTGGGGTCGACCTCCCCCTCTTAAGCCTTGTTTGGCCCTTTTGGTGCTTCCTTTGTTGAGCTTTAGTCACCTTGGTGTATTGGCCTTTTCACCACTAAAATCCAGTGGATTTCCAGTGGTGAAGAAGGGGTTTTGAGGTCTTGCATAAGGGAGGGACACCCCTCTCCCTTGGTCTCTCATTTGTGTATGTTTGTGGCTCCTAATGATAGCATGCATGAATAATTGTCTTTGGCTCCATTTCAGAGTTTTTTAGGTGTTGTTTGGTCATAATATACTTCTGTTTTTGGTCAGATTTGTGGCTCCTTGCATGCATATTACACTTGCTTTGTAATTCTCTATTTTGTCTAGAAGTGTGCCATGTGTTTAGCCTAGTATACTCTCATGCTTTGGCCTAACTTTGTGAAGTACTTGGCCATGTTTTACCATGCTTGAGGTCTGTTGGGTGCTGGTTTGGTAGTATTTGATATGTTTTGTATGACCCCTTTGCATTCTAGCATGTGGACATCGCGTGGGTGAGTCATTAACATGCATTGGCTAGGCTTTTTCAGTGATTTGGAATCACTTCTTAGGTCATTTCAGTTCATGTTTCATGCTCACATGATTACATTTTGTTACACTTTCAATGTCTTGGATAGATGTGCTCTTATGCCCCATGTTTTGTCTTTGATGCATGCCTTTTGTTTAGGTCACTTAGACTGCCATATCACTGGGTTTTGGGGGCTCTTTTTGCATGTTAAAACTCTGTTTTAGGTTGTTTAGTCCATGCCATGCATGGTCATGAAGAGTGGTGGCCTTGTGCTCCATGTTTTGTCTTGATGTATGCCTCTTTGCTTGAATCATTTGGGATGCCATGTGTGTGGGTTTTGGGGCTCATTCTAACATGCCATGACACTGATTGTGTGGGTCTAATGTCCATATTTGCCTTCTTTTGGTATGCTTGAAAGTCGGCCTTTATGCCCTAGTCTTAGGCCCATTGGTTTGCATGCTTGTCTTGCATGTTAGCACCATCATTTTAGTACTTTTGGCCACTGTTTTGGGGTGTGGCTGAGGTTCCTCCATCCTAGTGTAAGTCCATGCATTTGTACATTTGTGTCTTGTAGTATCATCATCACATTGCATGATTATTACATCTTTGTAGTTAATACATTATTACATGATTATCATTTTGCTTAGTTGTCTATCTATGGTAGCATTGTAACATTGTACTCCTAGCATATTGCATATTTGCATGATTGGTTGGTATTTGCATTTGGCATGCTTTGCTAGCTTGAGGCATTTTGCATAATGGAGTCATATTTGCATACATACATTGCATTGTTTGGTTTGGGGTGTCAAACCAAACATGAGAATTGAGGTGCGTTCGTACTCAAAGTGACGTAACGCGCCTCGGTCCTCGGTCGCCGACGCCCTTGACATCAATGTGATAGGGTGTTAGTACTCATCTCTTTCGTTGCATTCATTTACATTGAGTTGCAAACTTGGCCTCTTAGGCCATCATGCATAATTGATGGCCCGAGGGTCGAGGGCCATGCTCCCTTGAGTCCACTGCATGATAGGGAGTGTGTCCGTGCATACATTTGCTTGAAAATTCCATGCCATACACTGCTTGCCCTCTGCTGCTGTCAACTACAGGTTTCAGCAAGAAGAATTGGCCGACCGGCAGTGTGGAGTGCCGACCGGCAAAATATGTTTGGCCGATAGTATAAGTCTTGGCCGATGGTACCATTCTCATGGCCGGTGACCATCCCTTCTGGCCGGTAGCATTCCCCAACATTCAGAGAGTATACCCTGAGACTTTGGAAGTCTTCAGAGGAGCTAGGCAGTGTAAACAGAGGCAGCAATGCTATGGCAGCGAGTTTCCGGGCAGTACGAGTCAAGCATGCATCGTCCAAACATTTTATGGCAAGGGTTGTGGCCACTTTAATTCTGTATTTAATTTGTTAATTAAAATAGGAGTTCTGTAATAATTAATTAAGTAGATAATTATTTATTCGGTTGTGTAATATTTATTCGGACCCTCCGAGTGAGGGCAATGTTGTAATAAGTGTGTGTGCGTGTGATGTATGTCTTCCAACCCCACGTCTTTCTTCCCTTTTATTTACCCATTTATGATGGTTAGTTTAGGGCATATTCAAATTAGCATACAGTATGATAGCATGTTTGCATTTATTCATCCGTTTTGCATGCACCGGGCTCGGCGCATCATTCTAACTGCATTTGTACTTCAATTCCAAATTGAATACGTGTTAGTCGTAGCATTTCATATGTCATTTTAGATTAGCCGAGCCTGTCTAGATCACATCCTTGCATGTGTCACGTTAGCCATTTTGAACGTGAACTAGGATCATGCATATGATTACTAACTAGTTTCTGTTTTGGCTTGGAGTACTCTGTAAGTTCTTTTGCTTTAGCATCCTTGCATGCGTGTGAGTGTTGCCATGACAGCATGATTACCATGAGGCTAGTCGCTTATGTGATATAACTGCTTGAATGCCTGTGGATGGAGGTTGAATTACCTAAATTGGAATAATGCATTAAAACTGTGAGTTTAAAGCCCACTAGATAGTGGCAAAATCACCTTTCCTAAAGCCCACTTGAGGGTGGCAAAATTTGTATTTTAGCCTACTTACGAGTAGCAAACCGTTTTTTAAAACCAACATGAAATGTTTTGTTCCAATTTGGGCGATTTGGTCTATACTTATTTGCTGTGCGCATAACATAGTAAATCTAGGCTAATAACCGGAATAAGAACACATGACGTTTTCAAAATCGGATATCATGGTTAGTAGAGGCCGATCTTCGGATCAGGTGAGAGGGGGTGCTCATAGCTGACCTTCCCCAATCGTACCCAAGTTCCCGAGCCGAGGTAACTTTGGTGATGACGGACACGTGGCCTTTGGCACCGAGTCAGGGTTTCCTAAATTCCCCCATTAAAAATATTTAGGTGGCGACTCTGTATCTGGCAAAGCAGTCCATGTTTGGCACTTCTTTCGAAAAATCTGTTTTCTCAAAACGATTTGCCGGATTTGGACTCTTTTGGTTCAGATTTAGAACCGTGACAAATTAAGTCCGAACTGTAACCCATGAGGTCCCTCGCGGACTTGTTACAAGTACCAGAATGCCGTGGGAGGTCAACATCGTCTTTCTCCGCAAGACCATGCTCTCTAATGAGGCCATCGCCTGGAGTAACCCCTCGACATACTCTGCAGAGGGCTGCAAATGCAAGTTGAAATCCTGAGTACATGAATGAGTTAGAATCTCAGTGAGACTGAAATGAAATGCATAAAAACTATTAAGTATACTAGTGGTGAGCCAGGTGTCCTGACGTATCGGTGATCAGGCAACGGGGGCTCTAGTGGAATCTGATAAGGAATCCCGTACCACCAACTTGTCAGCTCAGTTGGGGGATCCGGCCATCCAACGCACTGCCTAGTAAAAGGCATCCCTCTAACCTCACCTTTCGGTGCCGGGCCCTACTCGTCGAAGGGGCATCCGCTGCCCGAGCTCTCCTCGTCGAGGGAGTGCCTGCTGCCCGAGCCCTGCTCGACAAAGCAATATCAGCTGTCCTCCCCGTGGGAGCATGAGCACCTGCCAATGGGGGCATGAGATACGCCTGGATGTAGGTCGTGAAGTCCCCCTCCCCAATGAATCGGTCTGCGTCTGAGCCCCGCATAACATCAGTAAGCTCCTGAGGGGAGTAGCCCTCTGTGTCCCGCATAGACGGTGGGGGTGGCAAAGGAACTGACTGTAAAGGCAGGCCCAGTACCTGGCGCATGAAGCGTTCTCCAAGAAACCAGGCCCGACCTATTAGCCCCTCGAACAGGATCCAATATCGGGAAGCACCCCGGGCTCCAACAAAGTGAAATCGGGCAAACTCTGGCATCGCCTCCCAGGGCTACCATATGATCTGCAGACAACAAATGCATTAGTTGCCAGTAGATATACAAAATGAAGTGAAGCTGAAAATAGGAAAAACTGTGGTTTTTGTGTTACCTCGGTCACCCGCACGGTGTCAAAATACTAGCGCAAGTACGGAACGGTCTCTTGGGCCCTAGGTTGGCACCGACCATCGTATTGACGTGAGTAGAGTACCTCGGCCGGCGTCTCAACCTCTAGCTCAGGAGCAAGCGCTGGGAAATAGGCACATACCCATAGCTGTGAAAGCAAGAGGGTAGCAGTGAGAATATAGAATACAGATAATGCAGAAAGCAGGGTATGGTACAGTGTGCAGAAAGTACAAGTGCAGAACAAAAATGAAACTGTGTGTGTAGTGTGCAGAAAGAACAAGTGCAGAACAGAAAAGAAACTGTATGTGCTGTGTGCAGTGTGTAGAAAGTGCAAAACAGAAAGCACAACAGAAAATGTAAAGCTGAAAAGTAAAGCGTACCTCCCAGGCTCGCCAGTAGCCGCCTACTCTGTTCCCGCTCCTGCGGGAGGTCGAGCTCATGTAACAATAAAGGGTAGCGAAGCCTACGCCGCCCTAGTCATGGTGCTGCACCTGGGACAGGTCCACTAAGGCACTCAGCAAATATAGCCCCACTGTGTTCCCTCTGTTGGCAAACAAGGTAGTGCCAAAGAGGAACATGAGAAAGCCTCGAGAGTACTGCTCTATCTTCTCGATCGTCGTAGGCTCTCTCCCTCTGAAATGGTCAGCGAACCAGGTGTATTGGACTAAGCTTGATGAGCAGAAAATGGGTGGGTGTACTCCCAGCAAATAGGTCCAAGCAGCCTCCCACTCACCTATGTTGGAGCCATAAGGGATCGGCTGGCCTCCCACCTTCAGGCCTGTCAGCATCGCGAAGTCATACGGGGTCATCGTCATGTCCCCGATGGTAAAGAAATGAAAGGAGTTGGTGGTGTCCCACCATCTCTCTACTAATGCGCCTAAAAGGGTCTTACTCGCAAAGAGACGCTAGAGCCCCGAATAGAATAGGCCGAATCCTGCCTCGTCAACAATCTAGTGGACGCTGTCAGGGAGCTCCAAGTACTACTCCCTCGCCGTGGTGGACCCGTACCCCCGAGTGAAACGGGTGTCAACCTGTAAGAATGAGCAGAAGTACAGTTTGTGAATGTGTTCAGAATGAGCAGAAGTACAGTATGTGAATGTGTTCAGAATGAGCAGAAGTACAGTGTGTGAATGTGTTCAAAATGAGCAGAAGTACAGTGTGTGAATGTGTTCAGAAAGAGCAGAAGCACAGTGTGCATGTGTTCGGAATGAGCAGATGAAATACAGAGCAGAAGTGCGAGCCTATGCAAGAAATGTAAAGTACGTTGCAAAAAATGTAGAAGTACGGTGTGTACCTCAGCGGCATCGTGGGATAAATGGGACTCGGGCTCCCGTATTATCAGATCTATGGGCGCGCTATGCAAACCCAGTGAAATGGTGCACTGTGCTAGGTGGTAGCACATGTACCTCAAGATGGTACGTTGCGGGGTCAAATGGCCAGATCCTCGGCGGCAACGGAATGTGCTCTGGCTCCTCCTCTATCCACGGAGGACCCCCGTCGTGTGGCGTGTCGTCTGCCATTTGCAAAGAAGGTGAAAAATGAGCAAAATGGGCAAAAGATGCAAAAAGTCAACTTCGGGAAGGGAAAAAGTCAACAAAAGTCAAAACTTGGGAAAAGGCACCAAACTCAAGACAAACTTGGGGGAAACATACCTAAAATGGTGAAAATGGAGGAAAAGGCTCCGAAAACAACTTTTGTTCGGTTCACAACGAAGAGAATCGAAAGTTTTTCGCAAATCAACTTTGCGAGGGGCATTAGAAAACGCGTGTGGGGTGCAGATCTGAGGAGGAAAAGTGTCTAGGAGCAAAGAGGAAGGGATTTTGGCTTTGTATGTGTGAAGAAAAGTGATTTGGATGGGTGTTTTTAAAGTCCCCCGTGTCAATGGACAAAACTGCCCCGAATTTCCTAAACTGGCCGACCGGCCAGTTTTTGTGGCCTACCGGCCACTTGGGTGGCCGGCAGAAATGGCAAGTGGCCGGCAGTTCATTCTGGTGGCCGGCAGGTTCCCACTATTCCCTCTGAGTGTTTTCAGACTGTTGTGTGTCCTTGGGTTCCAAGAAATGCAAGTTCTGATCAAAGTTTGATTCAAAATGCCTCCGCGGAAGCCCAGAATCGCGTTCGCAGTACGTGAGGGTCATCACCCTTCAACACAAGCAAGGTGTATCCTTTTTAACATATTGCAACTCTTCCGGGAGGTAAATCGAAAGTTGCTTTTAAAGTCATCTTTATCGAGCCTGCCTTGTTATCGCATAGAATTTGCACGTTGCATTGAACATGCATTCTGAATCGTCGCGTAGAGCATGTATTACCATGTTTGCATTGAATATGCATCATTGATTATCTTGCATGGAATATGCATCGTTGATTATCTTGCATTGAATATGCATCTCGCATTGCATGTGCATCGTTGTCATTCGTCTCGTATGAGACACGCATTGTATTGTATCGTACCTGTCAAGTTTCTTTCTCATGCAGGTGCGATATTGTATGTACAGTTCATTTGAAGCTGGTGCAACCAGACGATATTGTATGTACAGTTCATTCAGAGGGATCCCGGGTAAAACCATTCCTCTCTCGCATTTCGTTGGTTAGAAGCGTTTGGGGTGTGTACCCGACCCTTATACCTCTCTCTGCTTTGGTTAGAAGCATTTGGGGCGTGTGCCCGACGCTTATACCTCTCTGCTTTGGTTAGAAGCGTTTGGGGCGTGTGCCCGACGCTTATACCTCCTTGCTTTGGTTAGAAGCGTTTGAACCGTGTGTGCGATGCTTATACCACCTTGTCGGTTAGAGACATTGGGTCGTGCACTCGATGTTTATACTCCCTTGGTTAGAAACACTTGGGTACGCCCGGTGTTTATACCACCCCTTTGGTTAGAAGCATTGGGTTGCGGACCCGATGTTTATACCGCCCTTTCAGTTAGAAGTGTTTGGACTGTGTGCTCGACGCTTATGCTGCCTTACAGGTTAGAGACATTAGGTCGTGTGTCCGATGTCTGTACCACCTTGCCCCCTTTGGTTAGAAGCGTTTGGGGCGTGTGCCCGACACTTATACCTTGTTTCGGTTGGAAGCGGTTGGACTGTGTGCCCGATGATTTTGCCACATTGTTGGTTAAGAAACATTGGGACGTGCTCCAGTGTTTATACCACCCTCCGGTGCTTGCACCGCCCTCCCTTTTCCCTCTCGCGTGTGGCGCGTTAGGATGCTTTGGTTAAATGCATCTGGACTGATTCCAATGCTTATACCGCTCTTTGCTTTGATCGCATAATATTTGAATGTGTTTCACTTGTTATCATTGCTTCATTGCCCGTGTGCGCCACGCGTTGGGATCTTGTTCGCCGTCTCGGGTGCGCTCGATGATTGTTGCTCTTTGCCTTTCCTGCGCGAGGCGCAGTTAAGCTTACATAATTTTCTTAAATCCTTTCTGTGTGAAATATGATTCGACTTGTGATTCTGGCCCGTGGCATGTTTATTTACTTACTTTTTCTCATAAGTGAGATGGTTGTACTTGTTGGTTTGCTTAAAATGTCATATTTTCTTTGCATAATTCTTGCATTCAAATGCTTCATTACAGCCCTCTTTGCATGATCATAAGTTATGTTCTGCATTGTGCATGCCTTTTGCATTTTGCCCCTGCCTGTGGGCGCATCTGTACTGTTATCTTGCTTGTTTGTCTAAGTCTTTGGCCTTGTCAAAAATGGGTCGTCTCTGGGCTTTGACATTCACTCCCGTCATTTCATGACTTCTGAGTTCTGTCAAAGAGGGGCAACTGTAGACACCCCATTTTTGACCGACCTCAAGACTTTGACGTTATTGGTTGTATACTCAATGATTGCGCATGTTTGTGCTTGTTTTGGGCGCCCGAGGGTCTCGACTGAGTGCCTTGTCTTTGAGCCTCATAACACTTTGTGTTTTGGCCTTGGTTTTTGGGCCAAACCTTGATCCCTCTTGTCTGAGGGAGAGGAAGGGCTTGCCGGCCACTTTTGGCATCTGCCGGCCACTTTTCTCTCTTATAGGCTACTTGGAGTAGTCGGCCGGCTAGTGGAGGTGGTCGGCTGGCCACCTTAATTGGCCAGCGGCCAATTTTTCTCCTTTTTAGATATTTTTAGATCTTTTGAGCTAGCTGTAGCTCACTGATCTCATCCTCCATACACTTATGGTGGGATGGAAACAAGCTTTTAGCTTGTTAAGCAAGCTTTTGCTTGCTTCCTCTATATAAGGGGAAGTCCCTCCCCCTTTAGAGGGGTTCAAAAAATCTCAGAGCTCTAATCTCTCTCTCTCTCTATATATATATTGTGCTATATTGAGCTTAGAAGTGTGTTTTCTTCACATATTTGCACTAAGACACCTAGTCAAACACCTTCACTTTGGAGCTGAGGTCCATTGAAGCTTAATTTGAGGTCTTAGACTTTGTTTTGGCTCAGAATTGTTGCTGTCTTGCTGCTGTTCTTAAAGGGTAAGCTTCTTCCCCTTTTAAGCTTATTTTTGCACATTCTCTTGGCCACCTTTGCATGCTGTTTTAGGCCTACTTGTTAACTACAAAACCCTCTATTTTGAAGTGTTTAAAATGGTGGTTTGAAGCCTTGTTGGAGTTAGGGGTGATCCAACCTCTTTCATTACTTATTTGCTAAGCTTTTGGGCCATCCTTTAAAGCTTTTGAAACCATCTCCTTTTGGCCCTTTAACCATTGAACTCTAGAGGGATTTTAGTGGTGGAAAGGTGGTTTTGAGGTCCAAAATGGAAGGGGGTGGTCCCCTCTCCTCTTGTCTTGCTTGCATGTGCTGATGGCCTACCAAATAAGCATGTGTTTCTCCCCTTGTGAAGCTTAGTTCCAGCATGTTTTTGTGACTTTTTGGACCTGCTATAACTCTATTTTAGGTTGGTTTAGTCATTGGTTGCTTGCTTCTTACACTTGTAGTGTAATCTTGCTTAATAGCCTTGAATGCCTAAAGAGTTAGTCCATCATTCTAGCATGTATTAGCTCTATCTTAGCATGCTTTTACTAATGTTTTAGCATGCTTCAACTCTGTTTTGAGTGGCCTCGGTCCTTTGAGGCTTGCCTTGTATGGTTGTAGTGTAAAGGGCCTTGACTAGCTTTGAGTTTTGAGGCCTTTAACATGTTGTGTATGTGATGATTGCATGTTATAGCATCATTTAACATGTAATTTCAGCATCATAATCTTTGTCATATGATCATGCATTGCACTCTTTCATTGCTTTTAAGAGTTGTGCCTTGAGCCTTGCTTGCGAGCTAACAAAGGAGCATGATTTTCTCACTTGCTATGCTTCAATTTCAGCATGATTAGGCCACTGATTTGGCATGATGTAGCTCTGTTTTGAGTTGGTTTGGCTATTTGAGCTTGATATTGCTTGCTTCTAGTGTAATGCACTTCACTAGCTTTGATGCTTAAGCCTTTCAACATGCATTACATGACTTGTTTGCATGGTTTTAAGTCACTTAGCATACTATTTCAGTGCTGAAATATATGTCAGTGCACTCCATTGTTTTAAACTTTTATTCACCTTGAAAGTGGCCTTAAGCCCCTTGTTGGCTTGAACATGAACTTGAGGCATTCATGTTTAATGGTTTTAATCCTCCCTCGAGGATTTCTACTAGCCAATAGCATGATACTTTCTTCATGCTCAGGGCACTTGAAGCTTAGGTTGTCTTTCAAATAAGAGGACTTTGCACATTGAACTTAACCGGTTAATGGACTAATTGGTAAGCTAAAATGAGTAAACAAGAATTGAGCAAAGTAAAACATGCCAAGATAACATATGTGTGTTGCATTGCATGTGTTCGGATCGGACGTTAATCCAAATACAAGAAATGTGGCATGTTTCATACTCAAAGTGATTAAATGTGTCGTGTTTCTTGGTCGTTGTCACCCTTGATCATACATGATAGGGTGACGACACTTTGAGTCTTATGTGCGTATTCACTAAAGCTTGTACAAGCTTGGTTCTTGGGCCATCATGCGTTGAGATGCTTGGTTGGTGGCTTGAGAGCCAAGTACCACACTCCTTTGAGCTTGAGACATGATGAGTAGCATGGTTGTACACACATGTCTTGCCAAATACATTATCTTGGCTCTGTTGCTCTTTGTTACAGCAAAGGCAGAATTCTGGAAAGAGAAGTGGCCGGCCCGCCACTTGCACTAGCCTACCAACACTTATACTGGCCGGCCGGCTAGCCAGTTGAGGTAGCCTACCGACCAGTTGAGGTGGCCGGCCGGCCACCTGCAGGGAAATTGTCCAAAGTGTTCCTGTGTTGGGGCAGATGCAATCTGGAAGTTCGTATGATGTTTTGAGATCACCGCGAGTGCAAACAGAGGCAACTCATGGCAAGGCAATGCATTTTCGGGTGAAGCACACCGAGCATGCATGTCTCCCTCCCCTCGAGGCCATTTTTACCGCTTTACTTAGCTAGTTAATTTATCGGTTTTGTAATTAATTAGTTAATGTGCTTAGCTAATTTAATTCATCTCTGTAATATTCTAATTAGCTTAGCATAGCTAGTTTCAATTCGGTTTGTAATAATTAATTAGCTAGATTAGTTAATTAGTTGGTTTGTAATAGTTAGCTTAATTAGCGTAACTAGTTGGCTTGTTTATTCGGACCCTCCTTCGAGAGGGCGAATTAATGTTGTAATAAGGGTGTGTGCGTGTGTGCATGTCTTCCAACCCCACTTCTTTCTCCCTTTTATTTATCTGCTTTCGATAGTTAGTTTAGTGCATATTTTGATTAGCATACCTTATGCTTGCATGCATGCATCATTCATCTGTCTTGCATGCACCGGGCTCGGCGTGTCATTCAAACTGCATTGTAGTTCAATAACTACTTGAATACGTGTTTCAAAGCATGTTATCAAGTGTTGCGTTCGTATGCCATCTTAGATAGCCGAGCCTATTTAGTTGCATATTGCATGTGTTGCATTAGGCATCTTAACATAAACTAGGATCATGCGTGATTTCTAACTAGTTTTCTGTTTTGGCTCGGAGTACACTGTAAGTGTTTACGCTTTAGCATCCTTGCATGAGTGTGAGTATTGCCATGTTAGCATGCTTCCCACGAGGCTATTTGCTTAACTGATAAACTGCATGAATGCCTGTGGATGAAGGCTTGATTGCCTGAATTGGAACAACTAGATGATTGTGAGTTTTAAGCCCACTTTGCGAAGTGGCAAATCATGTTTTTAAGCCCACTTGAGGGTGGCAAATCCGCGCTTTAGCCTACTTGCGAGTAGCATTTTCAAACCATTTTCAAAAACAAAAATGAGTTGTTTTGTTCCAATTCTCGTGATTGAGTCTATACTTGTATGCTGTGCGCATCACATAGTAAGCTAGCTAATAACCGAAATAAGAACACATGTGTTTTCAAAACAACATATCATGTTAGTAGAGGCCGATCTTTGATCGGGCTAGCAGGGGTGCTCATGTTATGACCTTTCCCTCTCGTACCCAAGTTCCCGACCTAAGGCAACTTTGGTGATGACGGAGACGTGGCCTTTGGCACGAGTCAGGATTTCATAAATTTCTCAAAAATAAAAATATTTAGGTGGCGACTCTGTAATCTAGCAAAGCAGTCCATGTTTGGCGCTTTTTGATTCAAAATTGATTTTTCAAAACCAATTGCCAGATTTGGACTCTTTGGTGTTTATCAGTCTCACATTGCACTTTGTGAGGTTAGATTCAGAACCGTGACAGGAGTCTGAACTGTAGGACGAACAATTCGTGCCCTCTTCGAAAGGGGGGGTGCGCGGAGAAAGTCGGGTCTACAGTGGTGCTGGCGCGACAGTGGGCTCTACCGAAACATCATTAGGATTACCTGGGGCATCGGGGAGGACTAGTGGAGGCGGCAGGCGAGCAATGATTTGGCACCATTGGGTTTTAGCATAAAGCGTTGGTGGCGAAAACTGAACCTCGTTGGAGTCGAGTGGATAAGTCCTTAGGCCTTTGATAAGTGCTGTAATGAGGTTGGCGAAGGGGAGGGCCCATGTAGAACAGCCTCGGGTGTTGCGCAATTTGACTTCGTTTAGTATATGGGCCACTTGATTGAAGATCAATGACGGGATGCCGACCCAAAACTCGAAATCAAATCGATACAAGGCGTGGAGGAAGTCCCCTCACCGATTTTCCTTATGACTGAGAGATATGACATTATTTTTGAGAACCACATCAAGGAAGAGGAGGTGGCGTGGTAAGTTAGCCTGATGGATGTTGGTTCAGTTGTCATCATCCTGCCGCCCCTTAAAGAATTCGGTCACTAATGCCGGGACTGTGAGTTCCCAAGTGAACACCAAAAACTACTCTGCATTGATAATGTCCATGGAGCAGTTTAGAACCTCAGTAATGGAAGCTGGTGTGACTGCTAACTCCACCCTATCAACAATGGAAATATGGGCTCCCAGGGCCTCATCACTGATATATATGTTCTGATAAAAGACTCACACAGAGCGAGGTTAGACTGGTTTAGTAACATTGCAAACGCCCAATAGACCTCAGTCTTCAAGTTATTGCACACTCCATGTAGTGGGTTGGGGTGCCGGAAAAAGGCTACGTCAAATGGTGTGTCTGAGGCAATTTATTTGTGTGCTCAGATGTTGGTTGGCATATCCCTAGTGGCTATGTTGGTATTGCAAGGCCGTTTGGGTGCTCTGTAGGACGATGTAGCCATACCTGCACAAAATAATACAACCAATACAACCAAAGTGGAACTATTATATCAGAACTCATCAAATAGCGCTTGCATGCACAAATCACTCAAAACCTCATTGTCATCACTCCACCGGAATTATTATTTATTATTTTTTATTTATTTATTAATTTTTTGTGAATGCTACCCTAAATTAACTTACACTAAGTTAGCATGAAAAAAATTGACAAACGCAAATATGAAATACAAGGAATAAATAAATAAGTTAGTAGAGGGAAAAAAAAAGAAAATAAGAAAATACAGAAAATAAAAATAAAAACAAAAACTAAACCACTAACCAATTAAACTAACAATTAAATCACTAAATAAAAATAAAACTAAATCACTAACTAAACAATTAAAAAAAATAAAAACAATCAACTAACTAATTAAACAAACAATTAAATTGAAGTTAAAGAAATAAGAACCACTAACTAAACAATTAAATTAAACAACTACATTATACAAAATTAGGCAACCACAAACTATATTACTATTAGTAACAAGCTATATTATTATTATTATTGTTGTTGTTGTTGTTGTGTTTTTTTTTTTTTTAAATTATTATATTTATTTTTATTTTTTTTGGGTTGCACGTGCGTCGGAGATGGTCGCACGTGCGGTGGTCGGTTTCTGGTTCCAGCAGCATTTTTTTATTTTTCATTTTTTTTATGTGAGGATGAAGATCATGAACAATGATGATGAACAAGGCTAAAAAATAACCATTAAACTACCAATGTACTAATATTACAAGTGAAAACTAATAAATCTAATCAAAAAGAGGATGATTACCTTGAAAAAGTAGGAAGAAAAGAAAAGATGAAGAGAAGATGTAGATTCGCCAAAAAAAATGGCTGCTAGAAGGTCACCGGTCGGAGGAGATGATGATGCTCTGGTGGTGGAAGGTAGTGGTAAGAAAAGGTGGGGTGAAGGTTGAAAGAAGAAGGGTTGATGATGGTGGGGTTTGATGGATTTGTGAGTTGGTGAGTTAGAGAGAGAGAGAGAGAGCAAAAAAGATAAGAAATAGGAGAGGTAGAGAGAGAATGTGGTGGGAAGAGATAAGAGTGGGTCTAGAGTTTGGCTTCAAGAAAAGGACTTCTTTTCTTCTTCTTTTTTATTTTTATTTTTTTATAAATAAAAAATAAAATAAAATACAATAAGTAAATATAAATAAATAAAATAAATAAATAAACAAATAAAAATTGCACGATTTTTTTTCGAAGAAATATAAAGTAAGTAAATAAAAATAAATAAATAAATAAAACTGTATGATATATATATATATTTCTTTGAAACAGGCCGCTCGTGTGCCCATGTGGGCTGCACGTGCGGTGAATTATGTGCTAGATTAGTGGCGAAATTGGGTCGCTCTAGTGACAGTGAAGCAGTATGCTTTTGTGCCTGGGCCACTCGTGCGTTCTAGGCCTCCACTCGTGCGCCCCATTTTTTTTTTTTGGATGGGCCATTTGTGCACCCATGTGGGTTGCACGTGCCGTGAATATTGGCCACTCCAGCGGCACTTGCACAGTGTGCTCTTGAGCTTGGGCCGCTCGTGCCCCCTGGCCTTTCGCTTGAGCGCTCATGCGTGGACTCTTCCCTAGTGTGCCCATTTGGGCCATACGTTCGGTCTGTTTTTTTAATTTTTACAAACCAAATTACAACCAAAAAAAAAAATTCAAACCATTTCTAGCTTCATTACACATCTGAAATAAAAATAGCACTTCGAAAACATCTAAATGCTCAACGAAGGTATAATCTTCACACAAAAACCACAGGCACTACTTTTCTCCCTAACAATGTTTGTAACTTTTCCTATTCTTCAACAGGGTAACAGCCTAGGTTGATTCGGTATCTAGAATTGAGGCGTATAAAGCTAACTCGACCTATATGGCTGTTATACAGAGTTCAAGCCGAGGTGGTTTTGAAGCAATCTCTACACCCCTGGTATTAAAACCAGACTTTAGTGTCGGAAATTCCAAACCTTTGCGTTCTAGGCTTTGCCATTCGAACTCTAGTTTCCATCGTCTAAGTTGGTATCTTAGGAATTCACTACAAGCACAGTTAGATGGCTATACCAGACCGTCAGATGCCGTTCAGACACAGCTAACACCAAAGGAATTACACCTTTAGAGGATTTAAAGTCTCCTAGACTCAAAATAATTACCATGGAAGATATATTGGGTCCGTCAAGTGGACAACCTAAATCATCTCCCCTTTCTCAATACCATCCACATATTGTTTCAATCGTTGGCCATTGACCTTGAAGGTCGTACCATCTTGTGGATTTTTAATCTCAACTGTCCCATGTGGAAAGACTTCAATAACCTCATATGGGCCATCCTACTGAGACTAGAGTTTACTTGGGAACAACCGCAATTTAGCATTGAACAACCACACTTTTTGGTGAGGCTCGGACTTATGAGAAATATGTTTATCGTGAAATGCCTTAGTCCTAGCCTTATAAATTTTGGAGCTCTCATATGCATCATTAAGGAGCTCCTCTAACTCATTAAGTTCGAGTTTCCAGTGATCACTGGCTTTGGCCATATCAAAATTGAACTTTTTAATGGCCCACAAAGCCCGGTGTTCTAACTAAACAGGGAGATGGCACGCTTTCCCGAACACAATCCTATATGGAGACATCCCGATGGGTGTCTTATATGCAGTGCATTAGGCCCAAAGTGCATTAACCAACCTAGTGGACTAATCTTTCCTATTGGGCCTCACAGTTTTCTCGAGGATGTGTTTAACCTCCCTATTAGAAACCTCTATTTGACCACTAGTCTAGGGATGATAGGGAGTGCCAACTTTGTGCGTGATCATGTATTTGCGCACCAATGCTTCGAAGAATTGATTGTAAAAATGTTTGTCACTGTCACTAATTATGGCATGTGGGAACCCAAAACGACAAAAAATGGTTTCATGGAGGAATTTAACCACAACTTTGTGGTCATTCGTTCTGGTGGCCACTTCCTTTACCCACTTGGAGACATAATCCACAGCCACCAAAATGTATTCAAATCCAAAATATGGTGGAAAGGGACCCATGAAGTCAATGCCCCAAACATCAAAAATCTCAACAATCAAAATAGGGGTCATCGGCATCATATCTCATCGTGACATAGAGCCCATGCGTTGACAATGCACACAAGCTCTACAAAAGTTATGGGCATCTTTGAAGATAGAGGGCAAGTAAAACCCATATTATAAAACCTTGGCGGCCCTTTTCTGCCCACTGAAATGGCCGTCACATGCATGAGAGTGACAAAAGGTGAGAATGCTATGTGTTTCACTCTCAGGCACACAACGCTGAATCACTTGATCTGGACAATATTTGAACAATTCTAGGTTTTCCCAGAAATAGTGCTTGAATTGTGAGAAAAATCGGTCTTTGTCTTGTTTAGACCAAGGTTTAGAAATTTGACCAACCGCCAAGTAATTCACTATGTGAGCAAACCACGAGAGGATCACTTGTGATATCGCAAAAAGTTGCTCGTCCCGAAACGAGTCGTGCAAAGCTAAGGGATCACTCGTGTGCTGAATAAGGATTCATGATAGATGATCCGCAACGACATTCTCGGATCCCTTCTTGTCCTGGATTTCTAGGTAAAACTCCTGAAGGAGTAGAATCTACCTAATCAACCTAGGTTTGGTCTCTATTTTGGACAATAAATATTGCAAAGCGGCATGGTCAGTGAACATAATAACTTTAGACCCTAAAAGGTAGGACTGGAACTTGTCAAGTGCAAAGACAACAACTAGTAACTCTTTCTCAGTGGTAGTGTTATTTAATTGAGCATTAGAAAGAGTACGACTAACATAGGATATAACATGGGGCACTTTATTCACCCTTTGGCCCAAGACGGCGCCGAGGGCATAATCAAATGCATCACACATGATTTCGAAAGGAAAGGACCACTCAGGAGATTGCATGATAGGGGTAGTAGAAACGGTCATTTGAAGTGTTTTGAAAGCTTTAAGGTGTATCCTTAGCAAGTAAACTACACAAAGGACGGGATATTTTGCTAAAATCTTTGATGAATTGACGGTAAAAACCTACATGTCCTAGGAAAGACCTAACTTGACGCACCGAAGTGGGTGGAGGAAGGCCTGCAATGAGGTCAACCTTAGCTTTATCTACCTTTATACCTCGAGGGGACACAATGTGTCCCAACACTAATCAGGTTCACCTCAGTACATCGTTCCAACACTCTAGTCAATTTCTAAGGCATTCCTCAAAAGACGGCCCAAACACCGAAAAATCATCCATGAAAACCTTTAAAAATTTCTCCACCATATCGGAGAAAATGACCATCATACACTGTTGAAAAGTCACCGGTGCATTGCATAGCCCAAATGGCATGCGCCTATAAGCAAAAGGGCCAAAAAGGCAAATGAATGTGGTTTTTTCTTGGTCAGCAGGGTACACCAAAACTTGATTATACCCTAAGTAACCATCAAGAAAACAATAAAAACCCTACCCCGCTAACCTTTCAAGAATTTGATCAATAAATGGCAATGGAAAATGATTTTTTCTAGTCATAAAATTTAGTCTCCTATAATCAATGCACACTCGCCACCCTGTAGTGGTTCATGTAGGGACCAACTCTCTTTGCTCATCTCAACAACAATGATGCCCGATTTCTCGGACACCACTTGTGTGGGACTTACCCACTTGCTATCCGAGATGGGGTATATAATACCCGTATCTAACAATTTCAACACCTCATTTTTCACTACCTCTTTCATATTGGGATTAAGCCTCTGTTGCATTTCACGAGAAGGTTTGGTGTCCTCCTCTAGATGTATATAATGCATGCTCACGGAGGGATCTATCCCTCTCAAATCAACCACCGACCACCAATAACACTCCGATGTACCACGAGAACACTTATTAATTGACTTTCCTGCTCTACAGTTAAATCAGATGCAATTATGACCGGTAAAGTATCCTGAGGCCCTAAAAATGCATTCTTGAGTGTGGCCGGGAGCGGCTTTAACTCAAGCATAGGTGGTGTGACTACAGATGGTATGACAGGATCCCTAGACAGATGAAGAAGGGGCTCAAACCGGGCTTTCCACAGAGGAAAATCCAGTGTAGGAGAAGAATCAAGTAAAGCATTCACTTCCTCAACTGACCTGTCAATATTAAAATCCTCAAACCCAAAATAAGCTAAACAAGCCTCTAAAGGGTCCTCTACAAGAATGGAGGGCAAAGTCTCCTCCACTATCTTCTCCACAACATCCACAAATAAGCACTCCTTTCTCTCATGGGGTTGTTGGGATACTTGGAAAATATTGAGTTTCACTTGCATATTTCCAAATGAAACATCCATAACCCCGGTACGACAATTAATACATGCATTAACCGTCGCCAAGAAAGGTCGTCCTAAGATCATCGGGATTTGGTTCCTAGAGCTAGCCACCGGTTCCATATCTAAAACCAAAAAGTCAACAGGAAAACAAAACCTATCGACCTTTACTAGCACATCCTCAATCATGCCACGTGGCACTTTGAGGGACGGGTCAGCCAACTAGAGCGTGACAGTAGTGGGCTTCAAGTCTCTAAGCTTGAATTCCTTATACACAGAGTATAACAACAAATTGACACTAGCCTCTAAATCTAACAAGGCCCTATCAATAAAATGGTCCCCTATAATGCATGCAATGGTTGGGGCACCTGGGTCTTTAAGCTTAGGGGGTGTGTCACTCAATAAGATAGAGCTTACTTGCTTCGTGAATACGATCTTTTGGGACACATGTGTCCTAAATTTACGCTTTTGCGTACAAAGGTCCTTAAAAAATTTAGCATAGGAGGGTACTTGCTTAATCACCTCCAACAGGGGGAGGTTGATTTTAACTTGTTTAAACACCTCCATCATTGCTTCCATGGATGTCGCCTTCTTATTAAAAGGGGACGGTGTATCAAGGCATTGGAGAAAGGGTGCCTTAGGCACATATGGTTCCTTAGACTCTTGTGAAGTACTAGGGACTAAGTTATCCCCTTTAGGTGTTTCTCCCTCACCCTTGCTCTTATTGGGTTTACCACCGTGGTCATCTTTTTTAGCCTTAGTTGCATCAGACGCAATTGGCCGAGGCTCTAACTCCCTCCCACTTCTCAAAATGATCATCGCTTGCACCTGTTCATGGTACTTTCCATTCCCACTTAACTCCTCTGCTCCATATTGACCTTTAGAGTTGGCCACAGTCTGACTTAGTAATTTTCCCTTATCTCTTCTATTCATGTTGTTAGCCATTTGACCTAATTGGGCCTTTAGCTTGGCAATGGAGTGAGTATGGGAGTGAATTATTAGTGTTAACCCCTTAAGTTTTGAGATAACTTCCAACACCTGAGTCTCAAAGGCTGAGTTGAGGATCAGGCGGGGGTTGTGGTTATCGGTAAGGTTGTGGTGGTCGGTAAGAAGATTAGTTGGCAAAATTATTAAAATTCTGCCTTGGTGGTGGAGGATTGTAAGAAGTGCCTTGTGAAGACGGTCTCCATGAAAAATTAGGGTGATTTCTTCATCCCAGATTATATGTGTTGGAATATGGGTCATTACCCGAGTTGGAGAATCCTTGAGCCGCATTCACATGCTCTTGGACTAATTCCAGAAATTGTGATGCCGAAGGGCACTCACTCAAGTCATAAGTAGGGCTTGCACAAATAGTACATGCCTCGTGAAATTGAGGTTGATCTTGTTGTCTAGGGGCATGTCCCGAAGCTAATAATTGGTCCATTTTATGGGACAATGCCTCTTCTTGTTGGGCTAACTCTAGGTTTTGCCCTACCTCATAAATGCCCCATCTTTTCGGGGCTCCAACTACTGATTACTGGACTTGTCGGGCTGCAGAGGCATGGTGAAGGGAATTATCACTTAAGTTCTCAAATAATTGCCATGCCTCGACGTCATTTTTGGACATAAATGTCCCACCATAGGAAGAATCCACCATTTGGCCATAAGGCTCAGTTAAGCCATAGTAAAAGGTTTGAACAAGTTGCCAATTAGGCACTTGGTGGTGGGGACACTATTAAAGAAGGTCACAAAGTCTTTCCCATGTTTCATGAAATTGCTCGCCATCAATTTGAGCAAAATTGGTGATGGCTCGCTTAAGTTGGTTGATCTTACCAATGAGAAAGTACTTCTCCAAAAACTTTTGCTGTAATTGGTCCCATGCTGTGATAGAATTAGCAGGTAAGGAGTTCAACCAATGTTTGGCTTTGTCCTTTAGTGAAAATGGAAATAGTCGCAACATTAAGGCCCAATTTGTGAAATTCTGGATCCTCACTGTAAAACAAATTTCCAGAAATTTATGTAGATGTTTGTAAGGGTCATCATAAACTAGTCCATGGAATGATGAGAGCATTTGGATGGTGCTAGACTTAATCTCATAATGAGCAGCGGTGGTGTTGGGTAATTGAATGCATAATGGTGATGTATATGCTGTATGTGTGAAGTAATCCTTAAGGGTTCGGTTGTGCCCATTTAGGCTATTCAGGTTCGCCATCTCTAATGGTTCGACGTATGGACATGGATATTCAAGCCTAGGAACATGAGAAGAGGCTCTGAGGTTCCTAAGACTCCTTTCTAGTTCAAGGTCCAAACTCCACAATTCAAGGTGACAAGAATGACGCTCGTGCATACACCACTCACACACACACACTAAGTTCTGACTCTGGTGCACTAAGTTATGAAAACAAAATACCAAAGGAGAAAATCCTCACAGTGGTTTAACAAAAACGCTTTACTTGTCTTGTGAGTGCTTGACGTGTAGATTGTTGTCTCCAACCTCCACTTGAGCTCTTTCTTTCTTTTTAGCACTTTGGTGCTTTGCTTGCGAGTATTTGCTTCTTTTTTTTTTTTAAGCACTTTAGTGCTGGGGTTTGTTTTTAAAGCTTGGTTGTGCTCCGCTTGCACTTTGGTGATAGATCCACTTGCAAAAACTCTGCACACTTAGCAATACTAAAATATAAAATCCTAAATTAAAAATTAAAATAAGAATGTAACTTTAAATTAATTAGTTTCGCCAAAAGTCCTCGGCAACGGCGCCAAAATTTGATGGGTCGTTTCACACATCAAAAATAAACACTAAACTATACCAAATTCCTTAGTATAATGGTAAGTCCAAGTATCGATCCATAGGGACAAATGGAAAATTAAACTAATTTAATTGTTAAATTCCTAAATTATTTTTAATAAAAAGATTGAGGGACATCATTACTAAACGAGAATTAAATGAAATTGAGAAATTGAATTGACAATTAAAAGTAGGGTTTGAGATGCTGATTTTTGGAAAAATCCTAGG
This sequence comes from Camellia granthamiana, assembly GCA_036172215.1. Lineage (NCBI taxonomy): Eukaryota > Viridiplantae > Streptophyta > Magnoliopsida > Ericales > Theaceae > Camellia > Camellia granthamiana. The sequence continues at coordinate 18,892 of JAXFYN010000309.1, read as the reverse complement.
GTAAAGAATTTACCATCAACCGCATAAATAAAACTTAAAATCGGCCATCAATTGCAATCCAATTTGAACTACCCAATATTTCACAACTACAAGTTTGAAACATTGATCAAGAGGATTGTTGCATTCAACGCACAAGCACGAATCATCTCAAGTAGCATGAGTCGTTTGCTCTAAACTATAGTAACAACACGACCCGTCTCTCGTAGTATGACTCGTCTCATACTTTGAACACAAACACAAAGAAAGCTAATGTGTGGAAAGTATTAAACAATCACAGATAATAAAATATTTGAAGAGATGAAAAGGAAAATTTTTATAAACTTCTAAAACATCCATACATTTATTCAAACCATTTCATAATCAAAGCCTAAGAAAAATCTCTTTGCATGGCTAGGGTTTCATCAAAACCCTAAAACTGGACGACGAACCACTCATGGAGGAGTGAAAAGGGGTAGAAGAGGAAGAAGCCTCTATGAAAGTTTCCCTTGAAGCTTGAGAAATCCCTCTCTTCAAAGCCTAGCTTCCATTTTCCTTAGAATATTTTCGAACCTAGTTACAGCCTCTTTTTCTACTTTTTATTCCCAGTAGATGAGTCTTAAATTTTCACGCACGCAACCCTAGGTGGGCCGCCTGAGCGCCCATATGGGCTGCTTGAGCGGTGGTGGGCCGCACGTACAATAAAGCTTGGCCGCACGTGCGGTGAGGTGGTAGGCTGTGACTTTTCACTACTCGCACGGAAAATCTACTTTTTGCTTGAACTTGTTGCCTGCCAAATCTGTGCAAGTGCACAAAACATATCATCTCCACCAAATAAACAAAATTCAAAGACTATAAATGTAACTTAAGCGGCCTCAATGTGGTACCTTTCGGCCTACATCAGATATTTCGTTTGCAACCATCATCACCAATAATTCTTCTCCACCATGCAAATCTGTAATTAAATAAATAAATCAACCAATAGTTTTTTTTTTTTTTTTTAAATTTATTTTGTAAATTGAAAAATAAATAATTTTAGAATGAGAGTTTGAAACTCTTGGGAGGCTTCTTACTAAAACTCCCTTTTGCTTATATAATATATAGACTATGGATAGATTATGGGTCATCCATGATGAATGAGTATTAACTTTGAAGTCTTTGTTCCCTTACAAAACTGAGCCCGGAAGAGTCTTAAGGCTGTTCTTTTTAAGGAGGTTTGGTATTTTTGTCTCACTATTTTTTGTATGAGTCATGCTAATTTATATATGTCACACTCCTCTGGTTGCTCGCTGAAGTACATATTTCAAGTGGTTGAGAATTCCAATTATTGTGCATCATCATAGTATTTTGTGTCACACTCCTCCGGTTGTTCGCTGAAGTACGTATTTCAAGTGGTTGATAATTCCAATTATTGTGCTTCATCATAGTATTTTGTTTCTATGTGAGCTCATTTTTTTTACCAGCTATAGAAACAACCTCATCTCTTCTCAATTATGAATGACAGAAGTAATTTGAAACCACGTAAAATTTTGAAACACAAATACTGAGTTCCACTCAACGCCTTCCCATCCATCTCTAGCCTTGTCAATGATTTGGATACTCAGCATGCCTTGCCATGAAGAGATGTGTTCAAAATCGGCCCTAGGCTAAGGCCATTGAGGGCTATGCCTTAAGCCCCAAAAAATTGGTCCAAAATAGAGCCTGCAAATTTAGAAAATTATTATAATATGTTACAAATATAAATAGGCCCAAATTATTTTTGTTGTTTTAGAGCCAATCTAAAGGACCCAAAAATATTCTGTTGGGCCCATATTTGTTTATAAGTGTGGTTTGGCTCAATTGAAATTAAAATATATACAAAATGTGGTGGCCCTTGAATGAGAAACACTACATACACATACAAAATGTTGGTGGCTCAAAATAGGCCCCCTACTTTTTTTTTTCTACCTTCTTTGTTTATCAAATTTTAGTGGAATAAACAATTAACTCAATCTCAATCACACTCATACACAACATATTCAATAAACAACAATGTAACCACACTCATAAACACCATATTCAATAAACAACAATTAATTCAATACATATCCAATACATTTTAATTGAATAAATTTTTCCTAATTTTGGTAACTCTTTCTTCTTCTTCTTCTTCTTCTTCTTCTTTTTTATTTTATTTTATTTTATTTTATTTTTTTTTATGAATACATTTTGATATCTATTTTGGTATCAATCGACGGTAATGATACCAAGTAAGGTGATTTTTTTTTTTATTTGTGAATATAGACCTCCGTTTTTGTTTCACCTTAAGCCTCTGAAAACTCAGGGCCGGTGTTGGATGTGTTACATTTGAAGATCGTCAATTTTCTTTTCATCTCTATTTTCATCCCTTACCTCTATAGAATTTCATGTACAAGTTAGAACTACATAGTTAAGAATTCTTGGTCAAACAATGACCTCAATTTAAGTATTTTGCATCATTTCAAATTTCTATACTCCTTCCGTTCCAAAATAATAAGCTCTTTTAGAAAATTCAACTGTTTTTTTGATAATACAATTATTACATTTTAAAAATATTAATTTTTCAAAATTATTCTTTGATAGTACTTTTTTTTTTTTTTTTTTTTAGAAATATCAATTATCATAATTGTACTTTTTGTGTTATTAATGAATTGGAAAGAATGACAAAATAATAAATTCATGTTATTTTATTTCTTGATTTTTGGAAAGAGACTAATATTTTGGGATAGTGAAAAATAAAATAAGAGACTAATATTTTGAGACGGAAGAAATATTATTTTTGCACAATTGATTTTTAAGTTAAACTGAAATGTCTAATCTTAGTGGTGTTATTTTTGTTTGTGTCACTTCTAACTTGGATAGGCATGGCTTACATATTTTTGGGGACGAGCCAAAGTCCATGATATAGATGAGGATTGCCGAAAAGAGAAATCAAAGGGCATGGTTTTCGTATGATATTTATTTATTTATTTTTTTCATGAAATTATTATTTTAGGTTGGAATATACTTAATTTGTATAGAATTTGACATTAAAAATTATTTCTTTTTGGATAGTTAAAAGTGAAATTGATGCAAATTGTGGAACGGTTGATAATATATGTATTGTTTTTGTTTATATACATGATACATATTGCACGGAATACATATAGGTTGTGAACAAATAAAAAAAAGGAGAGCATAAAATCATGTTTTTGGTGACTGAATAGTTGGTAGTCCAAAATGAAGTAAATATTTTTAGTAACTAAATAGTTAGTAGCTAAAAAATAATAAAATGATTTTTTTTTTTGACGACTAAATATTTACTAGCCATAAAAAGAAGTAGACTTTAGGTGACTAAGACTTTAGTGGCTAAAAAAAATAAAATGAAAAAAAAATTGGCGACTAAAACTTTAGTAGCCAAAAAAAAAAAAAAAAAAATCAGACTTTAGATAACTAAAAGTTTACTAGCTAAAAAAAAAAATAGACTTTAGGTGACAAACATTTGATAGCTAAAAAAAATAAGATGACAAAAAAAAAAAAAAAAATTGGCAAGTAAAACTTTAGTTGTCCTAAATAATTTCAGTTCTTGGCGACTAAATGTTTTAGTCACTGAAAATGTGATATTAATTTTTTTTAAAACTAAAAAATTAGTCGGCAATTGAGGATACCAATTCCTTTTCCCGACAATTATTCAATGACTAGTCTGGTAACCAAAAGTTTTAGTCGCAAAAAGTTTTGGCAACTAAAAATTGTCTTTTGGTGATTAAAGCCAAAAGTGTCATTTGTTGTATTGTGCTCCCATATATAGTGGCACACAAATTTAAATTTTGAAATAGTTGAGTATACTTTCCTTTTAAAAATTGTAATTTATGGAATAATTAGAGTTTTATTGTTATGATTAAATGGGAGTTTAACCAATAGGATTTTTTTATTATTTAAAAATCAAAAAATTATAAAATTTAGTTTGAGGGTTTAGGGCTCCCACAAATGTTGTCGAAAAATTATAGACTATTCTCGGAGTATCACGTGTCCGTATTCCTAACCAATTATAATTTATTCTGCCCCTTATGTTTCTAAATCACCCAACACAATACCTCACCTACTCACATTCTTTATCAATCACAATACTATGAAATATCATGTGTTTATACTCCAAGATTACTGAATAATTACACAGTCTTGTCATTTAGAAATCCCATTTTACTTATATAACATATAGATTAATACTGTAGATTAAAATTTTAGATTGACTGTAATGTGAATGGTTTGTACAGAGATAATATGGGTATGCAAGAAGAAACACCCATGAAACTAATATACAAATAAATACATTTTATTTTTTATTTAATATTAATACACTAATAATCTTAACACTTAATCTCAATATCAACAATTTCAATCAATCAAATTCAACAAACAAACATAGCATGATACTATTAATAAAGAAAATGATATATAAATCTATTTTTTAGACCTAGTGATGTGTCAAGAAGGTAATTGATAAGTGTGAGAGAAATTTAAAATATAAAATTTGTTACAAATTAGTAGTTATGAAAAATATTACTCCATCCGTCCCAAAATATTAGTCTCTTATTCCATTTTTCATTTTCCAAAAATATTAGTCTCTTTTCAAAAATCAAGTATAAAAATAATATAAATTTTCCATTTTACCCTTCTTTTAAATTCATTAATAACATAAAAAGTACAACTATGGTATTGATATTCTTCAAAAAAATGTACTATCAAAGGGTAATTTTGAAAAATCAATCTTTTTAAACTGCATAATTGTACTACTAAAAAAAATTAGATTCCCTAAAAGGGACCATTATTTTAGGACAGATGAAATATATAAAATTAATTTATATTATATATATAAAAAATATCGTGTAAATTAGAATTATATATTATATAAATACTTAATAATGGATTAAAAATATTTTTCAATATATCAAACCATCTAAACCACGAATTAGTAATAATTTAACTCTCAAATAATCCAAACTGTGCTGCGCATACCTCTATACACCCCAACCAAGACTACCTATCTATTTTTAAGAAACTGAACAAAATTAGCAACATAGTAAATTATGAAGCTTTCAATTTCCAAAAAACTCGACAACTTTTCCTACATCCAAGTCCTAATTTATTAAAAATAGTTGATGGTGATGGTAGCCCAATAATCTCAGGTGTGCCCCAATAATCTTAATACTCAGGTGTCGTTTAGAAATTATATATTTTAATTAAAAAGTTAAAAAATTAACATAAATTATTATATTATATTTTATTTTTTTACACATTTTTTCATAAAAAATAAAAAAAATTATTAAAAATAAACATGATATCATAGTAAATTACTAAAACAATGTTCATACAAATTGCATAAAATCTAGAAATCAGCATATAATTTTAAACCACAAATAGGAAGATTTATTTAAGTGGTGATTGTACCAAAAGGAATTCTGTTTTTAGATCGGATTCTTTTTAGAGGTGATGGTAAAAAAGAAATTTAAACATACCTTAAATGTACGTAATTTCCTAGTCCCAAATTGGACCTAAATTTCAACTTATAAGGGTCCCATCAGTGGCTACAAGTAAGCACTTGTCCGTGGTCTTACTTTTGAGTCCGGATCCTTGTCGTACTTTTCTGTCGCCTTCTAAAATGCCATCATTTTTTTTTTTTTTCTTTCTTGTTTTGGTTTCCCCTTCTTATTTTTGAACCCTAGCCTCTGAGACAGAAAGGCAGATCTGAACAAGAGAGAGAGGCAAGGCAAGGCGAGGCAAGGGGACAGAGGCGACGAACGGATAGGCGACGGAGGCAAGGCGAGGAGAGGCGGTGGTAGAGTCTGATTCGTAGGAGGACATGGAGCTGATTAACAGTTTTGCCAAAAGCGCATCAGAGCCATGGTTCACACTTCGAACATGTATTTTACATTAACGTTTCATTGAGGTGTTTCAACAAACATCTAACATTCACAAACTACTCAACCAAAAATCACCACAAACCCACAAATTGATAAATCAATTTTTTTTAAGAAAAGAAAAAGAAAAGGAAGAGAATAAACATCTAAAATACAAATTTTTATTTTGTGCCATCTTCAACTTTTAGATTGATTTCTTCGAAATTTTGATGAAAGCTCCCCAACTATATTTGAATCAATGAACGCTATGAGAGAAGGCTAGAATCTAAACAATGTTTTGTTGTGAGAGAGCTCTGTTTGCTGTCATGGAGATGATGTCCGAAATCAAGTTGGATGAGATAATCAAGCTTCAACATTCAATTTTATTTTCTTCTTCGTCTTCTTTCTTCTTTTTTTTTTTTTTGGTTTTCTTTCAGTGGGTACGATGATTTGAAAAATATGGAGAAAAGAAGAGGAAAACATACAAGGAAGAGAGAGAGAGAGAGAGAGAGAGAGCGAGCGAGAGTTAATCATCGGTGAGAGGTAGCAACATGCCAGTGTACTAGTGTTGATGTATCTGCAACATAGTGCCCAGCGATGATAGGAAAAAAAGAAAGAAAGAAATAGAAAGAGAAAGAAAAAAAAAAAACTCCAAAACGATCTTGTTTTGGAGGGCGGTAAGAAAGTGGGACTGATGATCCAGACTCCTTACTTTCTACCTTTAGACACCCAAACCTGACTTCTCAGTTTTAAGATACTCAACAAAACCAGCAACATATTCATCATGAAGCTTTCGATCTCCAAAAATTTCAGCAGCTTTTTTCACCTGAGCTCTCATTTCGTCTCCTTCCTCAGAAATCATAGCTTTTCTCAGACACCGAGCTATGTCGTTCCCGTTAAACGACCCATCGTCACCTCTCTTCACTTCAATTGCCAAGCCTTTCTCCACCAACAACCTCGCATTCAATGGCTGATCGAAGATCTGCGGCAAAACAACCATACAATGCCCGAATTGCAATGTTTCGATCACCGAACCCCATCCGGCGTGAAACAACGAGCCTCCTATCGATGGGTGAGCCAGAATCTCGATCTGCGGTGCCCATCCGATGCAGACTTTACCTCTGCCGGAGATACGGCAATTGAAATTCGGCGGGAGAGCATCGAGATCGTCGGAAGCCCAACTGGGTTTTCTCAGAGCCCACAAAAATGGCAATTCCGATGACTCTAGCCCGGAAGCTATCTCGTAAGTCTGGTCTCTCGTGAGTTTACACTCGCTTCCGAACCCAACGAACACCACTGATTTGGGTTTCTGTTCATCGAGCCATTCGAAGATCTTACTCCACGCGCCGTCGTCAGCGGCGGCGATTCGTGTTTTGTCGGGTTTTGCCGGGAGAAGTAACCCCACTGGAATCGCAGGTTTACCGATAATTTTCGCAAACAAATCTAAGTACTCTCCTTCGAACTCTCTGCAACTACGTATCGCCACAGCTCGACACCCTCCAAGTGATTTAACGACTCGTTCAGCATCTGTAATGCCGGAGGCATTTCTTGTGTTTAACCCGGTAAAAAAGCCGATTGCTTCGTAAAGACGAAATGCTACCGATGACCGGAAACTTACCCATGACGGCGGGGACGTCAGGTCCTCCGGCGACGACCTCACTCTTCTCTGAGCATCACCGACTAAATATTCCGGTGGTCCGACGAACACACGGTGGGCGGCAGTGAAGGGGAAGAAGATAACGGCGGGGACATGACACTCCTCAGCGACATCAACTGTCCAGGAACAGATGGCGTCGGTCACGATCCAGTCCGGAGACTTTTCAGCGACGAATTGCTTGAAGGGTTGTTTGAGGAGATCAAATGCGGCCTTCAAGTGCCCCATTTTGTCGGCCGTAATGTCGACAGTGGCCTCTGCACCTTCCGGCAACAGGTTGGAGCCCAGCGAAGGCAAAGGAATAGGAACAAAGGTGACGAGTGATGATAATTCAGGAGGGAGTTGAGGGAGTCTCTGGATGTTTCTTGGGGTTGAAACGTAGGAGACGCGAATACCGGCCTTGGCTAAGACGAGGGAGAGCTCGTAAAATGGCATCATGTGGCCGAATGCAACAAACGGAACAAGGACGACGTGAATCTCTGTCTTCATTTTTTTTTCCGGAGAAATAGTTTTATTTGTTGAACTTGCGAAAGTTTTGACTACTAAAAGAAAAACAGAACAGTATTAGTAAAAAATCGTTAGATATAGGCACACTATCCGGAAATGCAAACTTGTGTTGCATGAGGTCCATTTAATTATCGGCACAGCATCTGGGAATAATTCGTATTCGTTTCACTATATTGCATATTCATTATTTTATGGCTTATTTTAAAAAATAAAATATAATTTATTGATGTGTGTGATAATACATTTTTATTATTAAAATTTAGAAGACTAAACTATTGAGATAGAATTTGTTTATGAAATAGACCATGAATATGAAAGATAGAGATCCACCTTCACCACATGAGATCCACCATCGTTATATTTAACTGTTAATTTTATATGGTGCTTTGGCCATGGTTGTCTACCGGCGTGGGATATGGGCGTGGGTTTCATCCACAATTTGTTTGGTAATGTTTTGGGATTAGAGAGTAATAGTTCGACGGACTTAGTAATTCTCTTGGAATTTTTGATAAGATTAGAAAAATAATAAATGAATTAAGTCTATTTTATATAAAAATTTTATTTTTTTACCAAATGCATCTGTTTGTTTTATATTTCTTTTAGTTTTTTTTTTTAATATAGAAATAATTTTTTTATTTATTTTATATAAAAATAATTTAATAATCTCATCACTAATCATCTCTCACACTATTATCATAACAAACACACCTTTCACTAATAAGTTTCACATTAACAATCTATTTACTAATCATCCTCTTACCAAATCTAATCCGTCAAACAAGCGTGACCTTTAAGTAGATTTATCGGTGTCACATGAGATATCTTGGGAAATCTTACTATACATATCTTTATTAAGGTGTCAACCATAGGTCTTTTATTAAGGTGTCTATCATATGTCGCATTTATGATGTTTAGCTATTATCTATGATTTATTATAGTATTAGTTATGCTATAATTATATATATTGTGGTGTTATTGTTTGTAATTATTTTAGTTATAACTCCAAAAAAACATTTTGACTATATCTTATATAGTATTTGGTTATGACTCAATTTATTTATTTTTTTGGGGTTATAAACCTAAAAAGAACCACATATTTGTGGTATTATGGTAATTAATTCCACAAATGTCAACCATAAATATCATAACTTATATATGATTACACACTTTTTTTTAGCATGTGTACCATAGCATAACTATTATATCTTATTTATTATATACTTTGAAAAAATAAACAAAAATTGCCAACAATTATGTCTTGTTTTGAAAATTTTAATATTATGGACTATTAAAATATTAACAACTAAATCTTATTTATAATAAATTGTTCTTAAGAGTATCTCCAACGTTGTATCTTTTTTTTTTTTTTTTTTTAATACCAAATTTGAGTAAAAACTCCATCTGATATCACGTGCTCTAATGGAGGATTTTAAACTTTCATCCAAACACTAGCTGACTGGGCAGACGATCGGGTAGATGTTCGGCCGGTCGACCAACCAGTGTAATTTTTTCACAAATTTTTGCATGGAGGTGGTCAGCCGAGGGGACAACTGGTAGGACATCCAGCTAATCGTCCGGTGGTGAAAATGACCTGTAACTCCAACAGTTATGAATAATGATTTGATGAAAGGCACATCCATCAATTTGATAAAAGATTTGATACTTATTTGATAAAAGGGTTAGAGCAGCAAAAAGAACTTGTTTCTATTAAATTTAAATTCGATAAAACAAAAGGTATTGGGTTGGAGATGGTCTAAAAAGTTTTAATAGTATATTTTGGATTAGACTTTTATTATGTTCTCATTTCAATGATTCAAACTTTTTATTTTGTAGAACCTTCAATATATATCATACAAAAAAAAAAAATTAGGTTAATTTGATAATTCAGGGTTAATAGGCAAAATGTCTTGTAAAAGTACATAGAAAAGTATTCTTTTTATTTTTATCTAATTAGTTTGGCTAGTATGTATTCCACCCAAATTCTTTATTTTAGCTAATCAACCAAACTAGCTTAATTAATTTTTTTAAATACTATAAACTAAATAAAAAATATAATATTTTTTATGACATGTTATATGTGTGCCTAGTGTTGAAGTGGCTTACATGGCATTTGTAAATATTTATTTTTAAAAAAATATTATTAAATTAATATTTTTACACACTTATATTTGTGAACGATCATACTCTTTGCCGTTTTGAAATAATCAAATGTGCCAAAACAAAGAACAAACAACAAGCAGATGTGGACAAAATGATGAGAAGATCCTTCACGTAGCAATAAATGCTAGTTACTCTTTTAAAAATGTTTGATAGTTTAAAATTTTGTGTTTCAAATGACTCAAATTTGTCAAAATGACGTCGTTTTACACTCAAAATCTGTCAAAACAACGTCATTTTGAGTGATTTGAGCCATTTAAGGCACAAAATTTTGAGTTACCTAGCATTACTGTTACTCTTTATAGAGAGTCAAAATGAAAATAGGCAAAATGCTTTTTGTGATGCAGAGCCATTTGGAAGAAAACCAAACCAACTTCACTAGTAAAAATGCCTCATGTGGGTCTTTTGCTTTCTTTCTAGGAGTTGCTCTTAGCAAGAAGGACTAGAGTAATGAGAAAAAAAATATAAAATTAAATTAAATTAAAAACCTAAAATAAGAAAATAATTAAACATAAAAGAGATAAAGTATAATTTATCCAAAATTAAATATAAGACATCTAATGAAGATGCTCCTATAACTTAGAACAAAGTGCATTGCATACGATTAAAAATGATATTTAAAACTGGAAACATATTGACCTCAACAAAAGGGAATATCATTTCTCTGTGAAATTTTAAATACTTTTTCTCATATAATTATTAAATTAAAATGGCAGACAGAAGAGACATAAATATAAGTTAAAATATCATACCCTTAGGTCCGTCTAAATTTTTTTATTGGAGATGCCTCATCATTTTGATGAAGTTATTCTTGAATTGTCTAGTTCGGACAATTTAAAAATTAGTGCACGAGTTTATATTATAGTTAATAGTTCTAATGCTTTAATCTGTAATATCTTATCAAGATTCTGTGCAACAACTTCTTTTGAAAAATTCAAATTAATTTAAATTATTTAGGGAATTTGGTACCCACGAATGAGAACAGTGGAGGAAAAACAGAGGGTGAACTTTGCGTCGGACTTCTAGAATGGAACAAAGTGAATTTCACTACAAAAAATTAAAATTTTAGAGACTAAAATTTAGGGATAAAATTATTTTTTAGAAATCAAATATTTTTATTGTGAAAAGTGCTATTATTATATTTTTAGCAACAAAATTTAAACATTAGTGATGAATTTTTATTCTTTTGGGATCAAATTTTTTGTCTCAAAAAATAAACCATTTTGAGACCAAATTACTTTGTCCCTAAAAGTTTATTTATTAGTGACATTTTCAAAATTTTGTTGCTAAAAGGCTTCTTTTTTTTTTCGAGATGACCTTTTAGTGACTATCCTCACGATAATAGAAATTGGTTCCTAAATGTCTTTTATAACAAATTTTTTACATTTAGAAATTAAAAAATTTAGTCTTTAAAACTCTTATATGTTGTAGTGTTTGTCTAGACTTCTAGAATCGAACAAATTCACTTTGTTCATTTGTAATTGCCGAACAAAGTGTATTTGTTCGGTTTTGAAAGTCCGAACAATAATGACGAAAAATAAGTTGAATATTCACTTTTATGTATAAAAAAGAGCACAAAAATCAATAATTGTATTTTGATATTTATGTGAATACTTACCTCATCTTTGATAGGTTACTTCAAAAAATTGTTTTGATTATAACTCTCATCTATTATTTGATTTTTTTCAAATTTTCTTTAATTTGTAAGTGACAATATAATAAAAAGCAATGATGTTAATGCTAATGGTGAGTTTTTGATGGGGTGGATTGGACTTTTAGAATGAAGAAGAAGAAGAAAAGAAAATAATTGAAACTTAGAAAAAAAAAAGAAAAGAGATTTAAATAGGAATAATATGTATAATTGATGAGGGTATACTATGACAAAAAAATAATATTTTATTTTAAAATTTAATATGTACTGTTCTTATTAGTAAATTCACATTAGAAAATAATGAAATAATATGAATTAAAACTTTAAAATTTGAGTTGAGCGTAATTTTTAGGTTCAAATAGAATGGCCCCAAATGTATTTTGGACCTTAAAAGAGTCGGTTGTTGCACCCAAATAATAATTCAGTATGCTTAATTAAAATTTTGAAATTTTAGTTCCTATTATATTCTAATGTAAATTTACTAAAAAGTACAATACACATTAAATACTAAATTAAAATATATTTTTTTCCTCATGATACACCAAAATCACTTATATGTATTATTTTTATTCAACTCTCTTCATCTTTTTCCTCAAGTTTCAATTATTTTCTTTTTACCTTCTTTCTCATTCCATAATTCCAATCTATTCTATAAAAATTCACAATTATTATCAAAATCATTGTTTTCAATTTGGATATACTCTTTATTCATTTATTTTTTTTTGATGAACGCAAAACTGCAGATATACCTATATAATTATGTTGAACACCATAATCAGCGATTGTGCCAAGATTAACAGTGCGCCTGTCAACCTTACTAATACACATGGGGTATGTTTGTTTGGGTGGACATGAGTTTGGGATTGGACTAATAGTTTAATAAAATTATTAATCCGATGTTTGGTTAAACAATTGAAATACGGACTAACAATCCATCTGGATATGGTATCCCACATATAATGAACTATTCAATCCCACAGAAGGGGGTGGGATATAAATTGAAAGACTAAACCAAAGTCTGAACTATTAGTCCTCCTTATAATTCTAACTCAATCCAAACATAAGATATGATACATAATTCAAAGGATTCGTAATCCTAGGACTATTAGTCATGGAAATGCTAATCCAACCTAATCCAGTCCGCTCAAACAAACATGGCCATAGTCCATAACCTTACAAACTTTACATATCACTACAACAAAAACATAATTTAGTGGCACTACACTAGTGGCATATTTTTAAGAAATGCCACAAAAAATGATATTTAGTGGCATGTTTTTGAAAAATGCCACAAAACGACAAACATAAAAGGCTCTAGTGACATTTCAATGAACAAGGGTCACAAAACTACAACAAAAACATATTTTAGTGGCACTACACTAGTGGCATATTTTTAGAAAACGCCACAAAAATGATATTTAGTGGCACATTTTTGAAAAATGCCACAAAACGACAAACATAAAAGGCTCTAGTGACATTTCAATGAACAAGTGTCACAAAACTACAACAAAAACACACTTTAGTGACACTATATTAGTGGCATGTTTTTAGAAAATACCACAAAAATAATATTTGGTGACACATTTAGATAAATGCCACAAAACTACAAACATATAAGGCTCTAGTGGCATTTTAATAAAGAAATGTCATATCAATTTTATGGCATTTTATAAAATAATGACACAAAAAATTATGTTCGTGACATTTACCAACAGATGCCACTAAACTTTAGTAGCAATGGCATTTTTTAAAAAATGTCAAGACAGTAGGTTGGTGCAAATTACTTTTTATGGCACTTAGGTGAAAAGTTTCATAAACAAATATTTTATAGCATTTTGAGAAATGCCACTAAGTCAAAAACTTTCCAAGCTTATGATGGCATTTTTGAAAAGACAAAAAATGCCAATATATTTTTAAAATTTTTAGAATGCAGTAAATGATTAAAAATAAATAAATTAAACTCAATATATACTACAGGAAAAAGTATATTCGGTGACTAAATTTCCTGACCAAAAAAAATTTGGTCGTTAAAAGTATAGCTTTCAACAACCAAAACAGCATTAGTAGCCAAAAGTAAAGCTTTTTTGTGACTAAAAAAATTTAGTAGCAAAAACTCTACAATTGGCGACTAAAAATAAGTTTGGTCACTGATTATATGAGTTTTACTGACTAAAAAAATTTTAGTAGCCAAAAGTAAAGCTTTTTGGTGACTAAAAAAATTTTAGTAGCCAAAAGTCTACAATTGGCGACTAAAAAATAAGTTTAGTCGCCAAAAGTGGTTTTTTTCAGCGCGGGAGAACTAAAATCCCAAGGCGGGAATTAAATTTTTTGACGATCAAAATTTTGGTAGCTGAAAGTGTATCTTCGGTGACCAAATCCGATTTTGGTCGGCAAAAGTTAAGTTTTTTAGCAACTAAAAAACAATTAGTAGCAAAAAATATAGAATTGGCGACTAAAAAATATTTTAAGTCGCCAAAAGTGGTCCTTTTTTATTGTACTAGTAAATAGTTTATTTTACATAAATTATGTTCAATAAAATAATTATGTTTATACATATACTTTTATATTAATATAGATGTATGTACTATATAAATAATATATGTTGCATATATAATCATATGGTGCTATAGAGGTGTAGTGGGAACAATGTGGTGTATAAAGTTTATGGTGTGGGAGGTTGGCGGTTCGAGTCTCTGCAAGAGCGGATCAAATTGTTCTACAACGAATTATCGTCACGAATGGCACTTGATAGCATCACGAATAGTGCCTACCATGACATTAACGTGTCACTGAAAGGTTTTAGTCTTGATGGTGTAATGACACTTATAAGTGTCACTAACTCTTTTTTTAATGGCGCTTGATAGTGCCACAAATAATATCTACCATAACATTAAAATGTCATTGAAAGTTTTTAGCTATGATGGTGCAGTTTCACTTGCAAGTATCTACTGTGGCATTCGTATCTACCGTGACACCGATAGAAGTGGCACTTGTTCAAAATGCCACAAGACCAAAAAATATCATTAGAAGAATAATTTTGTGACACTTTTAAATGTCACTAAACTAAGAAAATGTTGTTGTGTATGTCCTGTAAAACATTTTGATGGAGCCAATCCTCTGCCACACCCGACTGAACACAGAAAACCAAAACCATACTCCTTATGGTCCTTAACTGGCACCATTCCAAAACCTCTAGGCATGCTCTAGTTTCAACATCTATGGCTGACTCTGCAATGAATGTGACAGGCTTAGAAACCACAAGACGGCTATTAATGTCAATCATCAATTGCTTAATCCTGGGACTACCCTTAAAAGTAGTGTAATTTGAAAATTTTGATTTGTTTATTATTTAGGTGTATCTTAAAGGATAATTTAAGAAAAAAATATAAAATGTATTGAGATTAAATTACAACCATAAATAATTTAATAGAGTGCAATGAAAAATTGGGTGAACTTAATAATTTTTTGGTCCAAATAGAATCCTCCGAGTAAGCTCACCTTGTCTGGTTTAGACTTTTTTGAAAATTGAGTTTTTATTTTTAATTTTTTTATTTTTTTAGTGATTTTTTTAATATTAAAAAAAATATTTTAGATTTCCTTAATCTAGATATACCTAAAAAATAAAATATTTATTAAAAATATAAAAAAATGATAAATACTCAAAAATATGAAAATATACTAAAATTTTTGTACTTTAAATACAATCACAAATATTATAATTTTTAAATATATCTACATTGAGTGTATTTGAAAAGTAAAAAAAAATTTAAATATTAAAAAATTCATTCAAAAATAAAAAAACGAAAAATAACAAACTCATTTAAAAAAAAAATAGTGAAAACCAAACAATTAAATTTTTACTCTACATTTTAAAAATTATTTAAATTTTTATGTGATACAAGTGTGATTATCAAACAAATTTAATTAATTTTTACTCAACCCATTCATTTTTAATGTCGAAAAAACATCAAAACTGAATTCAAGTAAAAATAAAAGTAGAGTAAAAAAAACTTCATTCAATCACATATTAAAAACTAAATTGTTGTTATTCAAGCTCAAAAATTAAACTCACTTTCTAAACTCAATAATATGTCATTTTATTAAAATATTAAGTTAAATCTCAATCTCATTTATTCTCCATCAACCAATCACCTTGTTAACATATTATTGGGTCTAAAAAAATGGGTCTAGATATATTATTTTTATAACAATGGTATATATATTAAAAAACTGGCTTTTATCGTATTTTTCAAAAAAACTGGCGTTATATATATATCATGGCTTTATATATATAGCATATTTTTCAAAATTTTATCAGTATAACATTCCTATTTTACCATAGTTGCTTTTTTTTTTTTTTTAATTTTTTTTGTACTTACGCTCTCTAGAGAAGGAAAAAAAAAAAAAGGGGGGTATAAATAGAAAAAGAGTAAATTACATTTTGCATTCCTCTATTTTGTACCAAATCTCATTTTGGCCCACACATGAAATCGTGATAGCTAACTCCCTACACTTTTGATCAAATCTCACTTTGGTCCCTATATATGAAATCACGATAGTCAACCTCCTATACTTTTACTCAAATCTTACTTTGATCCCTACACAAATATTAATGTCCCTCTTCTGTTGTTTCATTTTTAAATCTTTAATAAAATCTAGTCATATTACAAAAATGTAACTACGAAATGAGGGTAAAAAAGGAAAATTATTCATGTTTCCTACCAATACACTACGTGATAAACATATAAGAGTTATATAATATAATCTATGTATACATGTTGTATGGTAAAAATTGGGATAAAAAGATTAGAAAGTAGAACTTTTAAATAAATAAAAAAAATGCAACAAATAAATCAAAGAGAAAGAAAGATAAATAGACAGAAGATTGTGTTACTGTGAAAAACAAAATTTCGTGATTCTAATTTATGTAAAACTCTAATTCATCTTTTTAATTGTTTACAATCTGCATTTTGTTTTTAGCCTAATACAGTCACATTTTGATATAAATTTTGAAATAAAATGTGTATTGGTGAAAAATGTAGATGATTTTCTTTTTTCACCTTCATGTCGTAGTCACATTGTCATCACATGACTAGATTCTATTAAAAATTTAAACAATTGAATAACCGAAAGGGAATATTGATACTTGTATAGAGACCAAAGTGAGATTTGATCAAAAGTAGAGGAAATTGACTGTCACAATTTCATGTGCAAGGATCAAAGTAGAATTTGACCAAAAGTGTACGGGATTGGCTATCATGAGTTTATGTGTAATGGCCAAAATGAGATTTGATACGAAGTGTAACGGTGCAAAGTGTAATTTACCTACAAAAAAAATTATAATTTAGGTAAGGAAGGAATTAGTTTGTCTCTAGTTTACAAAGTGGATTGGACCATGTTGTTTGGATTCGTGAGACCTATCACAGGTCTTGATTTAATTATTCGAATCGTTCATGTTTTAGACCACAATGTGTAAATGATTTATGAAAAAAATTAGATCAATCCAATAACTGCACGTTGCGGTCTAAAAAATGAATGATTCAAATTATCGAATTGAGAATCCGTGATGGACTCTCCACGGGCCCAAACAGTATGGTGTAGTTCACTTTTGTGGATTGGAGATAACCTACTGCCTTTTGGTAAATAGTTTAAGCCCAAAACATTATCATCTTTGCAATAATTATTGGAAGAAAAATATTATAAAGAATTCTATTGGGAAAAAAAAAAAAAACGTACCTGTTGGCTTTTTGGCTTTCAAAGGGTATTTTTGTAAATGCGAGCGTGCCAGCAAGGATCAATCAGTCCTTACAGAAATTGTAATTGCCAACCAATTTATCAGACGATTGTGTTTTAGTTCTTTCAGCCTTAATGAAGAGGACTTTTACTGGTGGCTTGACTTAGGAGAAAGTAAGAGAAATAACAGTTAATATAAAGAACAATGGAAGTATTTCATTAAAAATGAACACTTACAATAGTCCAAACTCAGCCTCGGAGAGGTTTACAACAGCAATCTACTTGAATCTACTTGAAACTACTCCTATGAATGAAGTACAGTGCAGGTATTTAAAGTGCTGGAATGTAAAGAACAGGTATTTAAAGTACAGGAAAGGTAAAGACTGGAAATGTAAAAACTGGTAAAGAAAAATATGAAGTAAACGACTGGTTTGTATGATCTGAGTCTGGGGGCTTTTTTCTGGGGGCTTCCCTGCTATTTATACTCGTCAAGGATGACCTTCGAACTGCACTTCGAACCGTCGAACTGCTCCTCCATGATCGCTGATCATGCTACCTTAGAAGTAGTTCCACTACGCCATCACTTGCAGTTGAGCTTCCCTCCCGTATTTGAATTTGAATATGGGTAACCGCTGAAGCCACGTCACCTTGCATCTCTTTACTGATCTAGTGCTACTCAGATCACGTGAGAACCAATATTCGTCGCCACGTGTACGATTAGGATTGAAGACCTGAACCATCTTCCCACAATACCCTTATTCTGCCACGTGTCGAATTGTAACTGGCTTTTACAAAATATGTAGCCAACATTACCCCCCGCACTAATATACCCAATACTTGGTGATATTAGTGGATCAAAGCCTTTCCTGCGCTTTTTAGAACGTGCATGGAGTCTGAATTCTGGAAACACAACCGTCACCTATTTGGTGATCATTTACATTAACTCTCCTTCAATTTGTCGAGTATCCCAATGCCTTAGCATTCGAACAGACTATGGCTAAACCAACTTTCCTTTCTATTGATCAAGCATACGAAGAGCCATTGAGTAATGCTGCTTCCTCTCGAAAGAACCTCCACGCATTCATTAGCTACTCTTACCCGCCTTTCTATATTCAGGTCATGGGAGCCTTTGCAAATTACCAACCTTTGGACTACGAACACATTGTCCTTAATCCTTCGATTCATCAAGTTGCAGACACAAATACAAGAAGTTCTTCCTCTAACTTCCCCTTGTACCTCGAACAAACTGCTCTCAAACCCTTGATTTGGCAAATTGCAAATATGGACTTGGGAAATTCTTCTTCACAAACCTCTGCATGG
>JAXFYN010000308.1:62500-134969 GCA_036172215.1 Camellia granthamiana | reverse complement strand
TAATACATAAATTTATTATTCAATAAGTTTGATAATTAATGATATTTTACATCAAATATTATTAAAAAACGTAACTAATTGTTAATTTTTAGCGTAGTTTCAAAATTTTATCATAAAAAATGTCATTAATTATAAGTGATGATACAGTTCATTCCAGGCGGAACGGGTCGGACTGACCCACGCTCCTCAATCCTACGTCTGAATGACCAAGCCCACCGGAAGACTTGCACACGAGTTCAACGGGAACGGAGAGTCCCCCAGTGAACCCTCCGACGAACAAGTTAGAAAAAGAAGTGGAGTATAGGGATGTATTAGAGATAGAAAGCTTAACCTTCTTCTGGTCTTCAGCGTCAGCTTATATTCTCTGGTAATCATTTCGTTGTCCCTTCCGACCTGTCACATTGGCCGAAAATCTATGCTCTAGCTCACCTTGTTCATGGTGAAGCCGTTCTGTTCCGACGAAAAGGGGTTATTGCAATAAATGCTGTAAGGGGCTTCATTAATGGCGATGTGCAGTGGCAATAATTTTGCAGGATCTTTGTCTGCCTATGTGGCTTGTCCTTCACCTACCACGTGTCTGAATATTATTGGTTCTTAATGCCATGTTGACTTCCAACTATGTTGGACCTCATCAGTTGAACTGTGTATTGGGCCCTAAGTAGTAGGCTTGGGTTGTTCATAGTGGGCTATAGCCTTTATGGGCCTACCCATGTCAGTACTCCCCCATTCCCAAGTGCAGCTTTAGCCCAACGAAGAGAATAAGAAAGAAATCGGTAGGGTGAGGTCCGACCGAGAGGAAGGACCGACAATAAAAAAATGGGGGCCGACAACGAAGGGTGGCCGAGTGGAAGGACAGACCCTGAGGAGGGCCGACCGCGAATGGTGGCCGAGTGGAGGGACCGATCGTGAGGAGAGCCGACCGTGAAGGGTGGCCGAGTGGAGGGACCGACCGTGAGGAGGGCCGACCACGAAAGGTGGCCGAGTGAAGGGACCGATCATGAGGAGAGCCGACTGTGAAGGGTGGCCGAGTGGAGGGACCGATCGTGGGAAGGGTCGACCACGAAGGGTGGCCGAGTGGAGGAGCCGATCATGAGGAGGGCCGACTGCGAAGGGTGGCCGAGTGGAAGGACCGACCGTAAGGAGGGCCGACTGCGAAGGGTAGCCGAGTGGAAGGGCCGACCATGAGTTGGGCCGACCACGAAGGGTGGGTGATGTGGCGCGGGGCTCGAGAGGCGGCGGGGCTCGTGCTGAAGCGAAGTGGAATAGATAGGGAAGGGGAAGGGGAAAGGGGGCAGTGGATCGTGGTCGTACACGTGACCGGAATCTCGCAGTGGGGGAGGTTAGGCGTTGGGCAAGAAGTGAAACGATAGGTCATTATAGGGTGTTGAAAAGACAGTTTGGGCGGATTTGGAAAATTTTCAAACTGTCAAAAATTAATTGTGACCCTTGGAAAACAGGCAAGCCTTAGGCTTTTGATATTATCCGTTTTACTTACCTTTTTGCAAAAAATCAAAACATTCTAAGTGTAAACTCCTTCGTTACTAACGATACACCCCTGCAACACTTTTTGAATTTTCTTGCGCCCGCATCCGAAGCTATTCGTAGACATACGAGAGAGATGGCTCAAGAGGAAGCAACAAGCGCGAGGGTTGATCCGCTAGGCGATGATGACGCGGTTGACTTGGAAGAACAATACCGGACGGAGCGTAGGGAAGGGGAGGGAATGAGTCAAGCGGTGCGGCCTCGGCCCAGGACAATGATTTCGGCCGTGTAGACACCCCATTTTTGACCGTCCTCAAGACTCAATTGTGCTTGCTGGTACATCCGGACACAAGTTCGATTGCTCGTCGGGCATTCGACTTTTGCGGTGGAACGTCACAGGTTCGAGCTTTCCAAACCCTATATCCTTTCTGCCCCATTCTTGGACCATGACTTGGTCCTTTCAGAATGTGTTTCTTGGTGCACTGTCGGCCCCCTTTTGGACCTGCCGGCCCCCACTTTGTTGCTGCCGGCCATTGATTGAGCCTGCCGGCCATCAATGAGCCACTGCTGGCCATCCTTGATGGCCGGAAGCACCCTTGTCTCAGCAGGTTTCACTCCAGATTTTTTGAGCTAGCTGGAATCCTTTTATCTGCCCTCCATACACGTGTATGGAGGGATGAAGCTCTTGCCAAGCTTCTTGAAGAAGCTTTGCATTGCTTTTCTTCTATACAAGAAGAGAGCCTCTCTCCGTAGCAGAGGTTCAAATTTTTGAGAGGAAATATCTCTCTCTCTCTCTCTCTCTCTCTCTCTCTCTATTGTTGTTGATTTGTGCCTTGAAGTCCATTTTCCTTGCATTTTTACACTACAACACTTAGAGATACACCACCATCTTTGGATTGAGGTTCTTGGGAGGACTTCTTGGGCTCTGAAAGTGAGGTTTTACCCCCTGAAGTTGCTGGTTTCGAAGTTGATCTTCAAGGGTGAGTTTCTTCCCCCTTTTTAGCACTTTTTTGTACCTCATTTTGGCCATCCTTGCATATTGTTTTAGGCCTTGCTTTCAACTGAAAAAAGTCTTGTATTCAAGTGCTTTTGAAGTTTGTTTAAGGTCTTTTGGCTGTTGAGGGTCTTCAACCCTCTTGTTGGCCTTGTTTGGCTTTGTTTTGAGCCATGCCTTAAGGCCTCCGAGCTAGCCTTGGTTTGGATTTCTAACCACTAAAATCCAGTGGATTTTTAGTGGTAGGCATGTGGTTTTGAGGCCTCAAATCAGAGGGGGTGGCCCCCTCTCTTTTGGTTTTTGTTTGCTTGCATTTTTGGCCTTCCAAAGGAGCATGCCTCTCTGTACTTTTGAGGCTTGGTTTAGGCCCTTTTTTGTGACTTTTAGGACCTGCCTTGGCTCTGTCCATGGCGGGTTTGGTCACCTTTTGCATGCATCTTGTATGTGTAGTGCAATCCCATTTGTAGCTCATCAAAGTAGCATGTTTGTCTAGCTTGTGTTGAGTCCATTTCAGTAGGTTTTTGGTGATGTTTTACCATGCCTTAGATCTGTTTTGGGTTGGTTTTGTCACTCCATGCATGTATGATGCACTTGTAGTGTAAATCTCAAAAACTAGCTTTATATGCTTCTTGCTTTAGCATGCTATCCTAGCTTATGTTGAGTCCATTTCAGCATATTTTTGGTGATGTTTTTCCATGTCATGACTCTTTCCATAGCTGGTTTGGTCATCCTTTGCATGCTCCATATACTTGTAGAACAAATCCTACTTACTAGCTTTATGTGCATGATGTTTTGACTCATCATCCTAGCATATTTTGGCTTTGCTCCAGCATGATTTTATTCTTGTTTTGGGCTGTTCTTGGACTGTTTTGGGTTGCCATGGCCATATCACTTGTATTTTGTATAGCTATAGTGTAAATGCTTAGGCTAGTCTTAGGTTTTGAAGCCCCTACCATGCCATACATGTGATGTTTGCATGCTTTGCCATCATTCTAAGTGTTATTTCAATCCCTAAAATGTGGCCATACACTTGCATTTGACATGCTTTTAGTGCCTTGGAGCCTTGGCTCTTTATGCCTCAAGAATAAACTTTTGTGCATGCCATTAAGCCTAAGCCTTTGGCTCATCATATCAGTGCATTTTTGGTCTTGTTATACCATGATGTAACTCTGTTTTATGTTTTCCAAGTCATGCCATGTTTGGTTTCAATAGGTGTAGCGCATTGCCTCTTTTGTAGCCTTGCATGCTCCTTGTTTTTGGCCTCTTGTTCTAGCCCGTGTTGGCTAGCTTCGAGCTTATTTTTGGTCTTCTTTGGACCTGCCTTGGGACAGTTTTAGGTTCCCTTAGCCCTTTGGGGCTTACCCTGCATGGCCATGGCTTAAGTCCCTTTGTTAGTTTCGAGCTTTGAGCTTTCTAACATGCTATGCTTGCATTGTTTAGTTGATTTGGCATCAATTTACATGAGATTTCAGAGCTTACCTTGTTGTCACATATCCATGCTTGTCACTCTTTAAGTGTGCTTAAGAGTTGCATCTTTGTGCCTTAATCCTTGAGCCAATTGGCATGCATGTTTGCCTTGCCTTTTCATGCTTTTCATACTATCAATTCATTACTTATGGCCACTGATTTGGGCATATCTGAGGTCTACCCACATTGGTTTAAGTCCATCTTTTGCATGTTGTTGCATGCTTGTCACCTTGCATGTGTTGAATGCTTGCATGTTTGCATGTTGTTACATGCTTAGCCATTTTTGCATGTTGTTGCATGCTTGTTATATCACATGTTGTTGCATGCCATTAGCTTTGTTAGGTTGTTCATATTGCATTACATGTTTGCTTGCTTAAGTCGCATGTTTGCCATGCTTGTGTTACATTGTTGTTTGGATTAAGTGTTAATCCAAGCACGAGGAACGAGGGGCGTTTCATACTTCAAGTGATGAAATGTGTCTTAATTCTCGGTCGCTGACGCTCTTGATTATCCGTGATAGAGTTTTAGGCTTTATGTGTTTATTTGTGCATTCATTTCACATTAATTTGCACAAGTTGAATCTTTGGCCATCATGCATCGGGATGCGTGATTGATGGTCGTGGATCCGATTATGCCTCTCCCTTGATGTTTCGAGGTGATATGGGGTGGCATAGTGCGTACATACCCTTGGGAGACCCTCCCTTTTCTCTATTTTGTGCTCTACTGTAGCTTGGTGTCCCAGCAAGCCAGTAACCGGCAGTGCCCTACAGATGGTCGGCAGTCCTTCATTCTTGGCTGGCAGTGCACCATCTTTGGTCAGCAGGTGGTCGGCAGCATCTCTCCATGGCCGGTAGGCCACTGATGCACTCCCCAGACTGGTTTTGGTAAGGTTCAGCAGGAATTCCTTGACGACATCCTGCAGAGAGAGCCTCTAAAGAGCAACCGGAGGGCTTACCGAGACGGGAACCGAGCATGCATGTTCACCTTTCTTGTTAGTTAGCATTTGGTTTCGTAGTTAGTTAATTAATTTGTTAATTAATTAATTGTTGTAATAATTAGTAAGTAGTTCGCTTATTAATTCGGTTATGTAATAATTAGCTAGCTTGTTAGTTAGTTAGTTAGTCGATTTGTATTATTCATTCGGACCCTCCGTCGAGAGGGCGAATTTTGTAATCAGTGTGCGTGCGTGTGTGCATGTCTTCCAACCCCCATTTCTTTCTCCCTTTTACTTAACCGCTTACGATGGTTAGTTCTAGGTCATTTTCAGTTAACATCCTTATGCTATGCATGTTTGCATCATTCATCTGTATTGCATGCACCGGGCTCGGCGCATCATACAAACTGCATTGTATTTCAATTCTAAGTTGAATACATGTATCAAATATAGCATCTCACATGACATCTTAGGATAGCCGAGCCTATCTAATTGCATTTTGCATATGTTGCATTAGCCATCTTAACATGAACTAGGATCATGTATTGATTACTAACTAGTTTCTGTTTTGGCTCGGAGTACACTGTGAGTGTTTATGCTTTAGCATACTGCATGTGTGTTATTGTTTGCCATGTTAGCATGCTTACCATGAGGCTAACTGCTTAAGTGTTTAACTGCCTGAATGCCTGTGGGTGAAGGTTGGATTATTTGAATTGGGACAATTCATTGAAATCCATGTTTTAGCCTACTTGCGAGTAGCAAACTTCAAACCATTTCGAAACAAACGGATATACGATGCTTTGTTCCAAATTAGGCGATCTAGTCTATACTTGTGATATACGATCTTTTGAGCCAGCTGGAATCCTTTTATCTACCCTCCATACACATGTATGGAGGGATGAAGCTCTTGCCAAGCTTCTTGAAGAAGCTTTGCATTGCTTTTCTTCTATATAAGGAGAGAGCCTCTCTCCTTAGCAGAGGTTCAGCATTTTGAGAAGAAATATCTCTCTCTATATTGTTGTTGATTTGTGCCTTGAAGTCTATTTTCCTTGCACTTTTACACTACAACACTTAGAGATACACCACCATCTTTGGATTAAGGTTCTTGGAAGGACTTCTTGAGCTCTAAAAGTGAGGTTTTACCCCTTGAAGTTGCTGGTTTCGAAGTTGATCTTCAAGGGTGAGCATCTTCCCTTTTTTAGCACTTTTTTGTACCTCATTTTGGCCATCCTTGCATATTGTTTTAGGCCTTTCTTTCAAGTGAAAAAGTCTTGTATTTAAGTGCTTTTGAAGTTTGTTTAAGGTCTTTTGGCTGTTGAGGGTCTTCAACCCTCTTGTTGGCCATGTTTGGCCTTGTTTTGATCCATGCCTTAAGGCCTCCGAGCTAGCCTTGGTTTGGCTTTCTAACCACTAAAATCCAGTGGATTTTCAGTGGTAGGCATGTGGTTTTGAGGCCTCAAATCAGAGGGGGTGGCCCCCTCTCTTTTGGTTTTTGTTTGCTTGACTTTTGGGACCTGCCTTGGCTCTTTCCATGGCTGGTTTGGTCACCTTTTGCATGCATCTTGTATGTGTAGTGCAATCCCATTTGTAGCTCATCAAAGTAGCATGTTTGCCTAGCTTGTGTTGAGTCCAACCGGAGAGCTTACTGGGACGGGAACCGAGCATGCATGTTCACCTTCTTCAACTTGCCGGGGTAGCATTGTTTAAATTGCTTTCTTGTTAGTTAGCATTTGGTTTCGTAGTTAGTTAATTAATTAATTGTTGTAATAATTAATAAGTAGTTCGCTTATTAATTCGGTTATGTAATAATTAGCTAGCTTGTTAGTTAGTTAGTTAGTCGATTTGTATTATTCATTCGGACCCTCCGTCGAGAGGGCGAATTTTGTAATAAGTGTGCGTGCATGTGTGCATGTCTTCCAACCCCCCGTTTCTTTCTCCCTTTTACTTAACCGCTTACAATGGTTAGTTCTAGGTCATTTTCAATTAGCATCCTTATGCTATGCATGTTTGCATCATTCATCTGTATTGCATGCACCGGGCTAGGTGCATCATACAAACTGCATTGTATTTCAATTCCAAGGTGAATACATGTATCAAATATAGCATCTCACATGACATCTTAGGATAGCCGAGCCTATCTAGTTGCATTTTGCATGTGTTGCATTAGACATCTTAACATGAACTAGGATCATACATTGATTACTAACTAGTTTCTGTTTTGACTCGGAGTACACTGTGAGTGTTTATGCTTTAGCATACTGCATGTGTGTTATTGTTTGCCATGTTAGCATGCTTACCATGAGGCTAACTGCTTAAGTGTTTAACTGCCTGAATGCATGTGGGTGAAGGTTGGATTACTTGAATTGGGACAATTCATTGAAATCTGTGTTTTAGCCTACTTGCGAGTAGCAAACTTCAAACCATTTCCAAACAAATGGATATGCGATGCTTTGTTCCAAATTAGGCGATCTAGTCTATACTTGTGTGTTGTGCGCATCACTTAGTAATACTTGCTAATAACCGGAATAAGAACACATGTGTTTTCAAAAAAAAAAATATCATGTTTAGTAATGGCTGATCTTTGATCGGGCGAGCGGGGGTGCTCATAGATGACATTTCCCAATCGTACCCAAGTTCCTGAGCCAAGGCAACTTTGGTGATGACAGACACGTGGCCTTAGGCACGAGTCAGGGTTTCCTAAATTTCCCCAAAACAAAATATTTAGGTGGCGACTCTATATCTAGCAAAGCAATCCTTGTTTAGCACTTCTTTCTTAAAAATCAGTTTCCCAAAACGATTTGCCAGATTTGGACTCTTTGGTGATTTATCAATCTCACATTGCACATTGTGAGATCAGATTAAGAACTGTGACAATTTGAGTCCGAACTGTAGCATGAAGCCCTTGAGGGCGCGTATACAGGCCGCGAGGCCTATCAGTCAGATAGAGCCAGACCATTGGCACACCAAACCGGATATATCTGTACTGACAGCTGAGGAGTTAGAGGGAATAAGGAAGAAGTACCAAATACCCTTGGAGATAGGGCTGAGATTGCCCACCACCACGGAAAGGGCATCAGATGTGAGGCTGGGTGAATTCAGTTTGTACGAGGAGGCATTCCGAGGGGGTTCGAGGCTACCTCTCCCGCAAGTGGTGGTGGATATTCTGAACAAGCTAGAAGCGGCGCCAGGGCAACTGATACCGAACGCGTGGAAGATAATAATGGTCTGCGCGAGTGCCTGGCTTTAGGCGATCGGAGGGGTGGCAATGACAGTAGAGGAGTTCTTCTCCTGCTACAAGGCTTCCGGTCAGCAAGAGACTTGGGTCACTCTGCAAGCGGTAGCGGGGCGAAGGTTGGTGGCAAGTCTTCCATCGTCGGTGAAGGGATGGAGGCCGACATGGTTTTTCGTGACGGCGAACGCTGGGGCGGGAGTTCGCACCACGTGGAAGGTGCCAACCAAATCGGTCGAGCCCAAGTTAGACAAGGCGACTAAGGATTGAGTGAAAAGGGTGAGGAAATGGAGAGAAGAGAAGGAGGTGAGGTGGGATGAGCTGGTCCTGCCCTCAACATTGTTCGCCCTGAAATTAGGACCGCAATCGTTGGGGGAGGACCCAGCAAGGGAAGAGCTGGAAGCGTAGAGGAAGGCGGAGGTGGAGGAGGAGGAGAAGAGATTGTTTGCCCGAGTGGACAAGTACAAAGAGACACAACTTGGGCCTGCACCGAAACCGATCGCGAGGGAGTGCATCCGACCGTGCCCCAGGCCGTTAGGAGAGAAGGATGTGGGCAGCTTCGAGCCACGACCGCCCCCAGTGGATCCTCTGAAGGAGAGGAACAAAAAGGAGATTGAGGGTTTGAAGAAGAAGAAGAAGAAGAAGAAGAGAGTCCATCAGACTGAGGAGGAGCCCGCCTTGAAGAGGAGGAAGGAGGTAACGGTGGAGGAGACCCCTGAAATGGGGTTGGGGGGAGCGGCAAATGGGGCGAAGAGTGGGGCGATTGGCCCTGAGGAACAAGTACAAAGTGTCGCGGTCGGCACTGAAAAGAGGGCAGAGCCATAGCTTAAGGAGGGTCTGACGCCCCAAGGAGAGGAGGAGGGGCCTGGGTTGAAGATCGCCTTCTACCACATGTAGACGCCACATTTTTGACCGTCCTCAAGACTCAGTTGTGCTTGCAGGTACATCCGAACACAAGTTCGATTGCTCGTCGGGCATTCGACTTTTGCGGCAGAACGTCACAGGTTCGAGCTTTCCAGACCCTGTATCCTTTCTGCCCCATTCTTGGACCATGACTTGGTCCTTTCAGAATGTGTTTCTTGGTGCACTGCCGGCCCCCTTTTGGACCTGCCGGCCCCCACTTTGTTGCTGTCGGCCATTGATTGAGCCTGCCGGTCATCCCTGATAGCCGGCAGCACCCCTGTCTCAGCAGGTTTCACTCCAGATCTTTTGAGCCAGCTGAAATTCTTTTATCTGCCCTCCATACACGTGTATGGAGGGATGAAGCTCTTGCCAAGCTTCTTGAAGAAGCTTTGCATTGCTTTTCTTCTATATAAGGAGAGAGCCTCTCTCCTTAGCAGAGGTTCAGCATTTTGACAAGAAATCTCTCTCTCTCTATATATATATTGTTGTTGATTTGTGCCTTCAAGTCCATTTTCCTTACACTTTTACAGTATAACACTTAGAGATACACCACCATCTTTGGATTAAGGTTCTTGGGAAGACTTCTTAAGCTCTGAAAGTGAGGTTTTACCCCATGAAGTTGCTGGTTTCGAAGTTGATCTTCAAGGGTGAGCTTCTTCCCCTTTTTAGCACTTTTTTGTACCTTATTTTGGCCATCCTTGCATATTGTTTTAGGCCTTTCTTTCAAGTTAAAAAAGTCTTGTATTTAAGTGCTTTTAAAGTTTGTTTGAGGTCTTTTGGCTATTGAGGGTCTTCAACCCTCTTGTTGGCCTTGTTTTGAGCCATGCCTTAAGGCCTCCGAGCTAGCCTTGGTTTGGCCTTCTAACCACTGAAATCTAGTGGATTTTCAGTGGTACACATGTGGTTTTGAGGCCACAAATCAGAGGGGGTGGCCCCCTCTCTTTTGGTTTTTGTTTGCTTGCATTTTTGGCCTTCCAAAGGAGCATGCCTCTCTGTACTTTTGAGGCTTGGTTCAGGCTCTTTTTTGTGACTTTTAGGACCTGCCTTGGCTCTGTCCATGGCGGGTTTGGTCACCTTTTGCATGTATCTTGTATGTGTAGTGTAATCTCATTTGTAGCTCATCAAAGTAGCATGCTTGCCTAGCTTGTGTTGAGTCCATTTCAGTAGGTTTTTGGTGATGTTTTACCATGCCTTAGATCTATTTTGGGTTGGTTTTGTCACTTCATGCATGTATGATACACTTGTAGTGTAAATCCCATAAACTAGCTTTATATGCTTCTTGCTTTAGCATGTTATCCTAGCTTATGTTGAGTCCATTTTAGCATGTTTTTGGTGATATTTTGCCATGTCATGACTCTTTCCATAGCTGGTTTGATCATCCTCTGCATGCTCTATATACTTGTAAAACAAATCTTGTTTACTAGCTTTATGTGCATGATGTTTTGACTCATCATCCTAGCATATTTTGGCTTTGCTCCAGCATGATTTTATTCCTGTTTTGGGCTGCCATGGCCATATCACTTATGTTTTGTATAGCTATAGTGTAAATGCTTAGGCTAGTCTTGGGTTTTGAAGCCCCTACCATGCTATACATGTGATGTTTGCATGCTTTGCCATCATTCTAAGTGTTATTTCAGTCCATGAAATGTGGCCATACACTTGCATTTCACATGCTTTTAATGCCTTGGAGCCTTAGCTCTTTATGCCTCAAGAATGAACTTTTGTTCATGCCATTAAGCCTAAGCCTTTGGCTCATCATATCAGTGCATTTTTGGTCTTGTTATACCATGATGTAACTCTGTTTTATGTTGTCCAAGTCATGCCATGTTTGTTTTCAATAGGTGTAGTGCATTACCTCTTTTGTAGCCTTGTATGCTCCTTGTTTTTGGCCTCTTGTTCTAGCCCGTGTTGGCTAGCTTCAAGCTTGTTTTTGGTCTTGGTTGGACCTACCTTGGGACTGTTTTAGGTTCCCTTAGCCCTTTGGGGCTTGCCTTGCATGGCCATGGCTTAAGTCCCTTTGTTAGTTTCAAGCTTTGAGCTTTCTAACATGCTATGCTTGCATTGTCTAGTTGATTTGGCATCTATTTACATGAGATTTCAGAGCTTACTTTGTTGTCACATATCCATGCTTGTCACTCTTTAAGTGTGCTTAAGAGTTGCATCTTTGTGCCTTAATCCTTGAGCCAATTGGCATGCATGTTTGCCTTGCCTTTTCATGCTTTTCATACTATCAATTCATCACTTTTGGCCACTAATTTTAGGCATGGCTGAGGCCTATCCAGGAATCCTAGTTTTGGAAGAAACCAATCACTTGTAGAAATCCGGATTCTGAAGCTCGCTTGAGCGACGCTTATCTCGCTCGAGCGAGGAGCTTATTTTGCGTGATTTCTACTAGTGCCTTCGCTCAAGCCACGAATTTCTTCGCTCGAGCGAGGAATAAACTCTTTCAGGTTTGTCTGGACGCAGTCCTTCGCTCGAGCCACCAAATCTTCGCTCGAGCATACATTCACCTCTTTCAGGTTTAAAGCCAGACGCAATCCTTCGCTCGAGTGAGGACTTCTTCGCTCGATAGAGGGAGATTCTTGAGTATAAATTGAATTCCCGGAAGTCCACTTTCCAATGATAGTGGCCTCACAACTAAATTCTAAGTGCACAAAGAGATAGGCTTAATTTAGTGAAGGCTGCTCAGTTCTCTCTTACCAGTTTTATGCTCAACCATTTCCCCAACTAGTTTTCTTCCCTCTCCTCCAATTTTCTTCAACTCCAAACCTATAAATAAGAGGTTTTAAATATTTTTCAAAGGGTTCACCTCTCTTCTATTTATTTCCACTTTGTCCTTACTCAGTTAACCGAAAAGTACAATATTTTAAATGAAATGTAAGCCTCGAAACATTGTAAAAATATTTGAAAAAATATTTTGTAAAAGAGGGTTCAAGGTCTAAAATAGTTTTGGTCAAAATAGGGTGTAAGGTTGGGATTTAGAAGCTCTACTTACTGAAGAAATTGAACGTTTGTACAACATAACTTTCATCATCGAGTGATCAACCTCAGGCACCCAAGTCTTAAGGGTGGTCAAAAATGGGGTGTCTATACGGAGGGAAGCGACGGCGAAGGATAGAGGATGGCGGAGGGACACGACGAGACGACGTGACGACAAGGCGACATTGTGGCCATAATGAGGTCCATTTCATCATCATTGTCATTTTTTGCTATTATATATATATATGTATATACGATTGTTGGGAATATGAGTTTTTGATGAATTGTTGTTATACATATATACGTATATATGATTGTTGTTATTTCTTGTTGTCATTTGATGAATATGAGTTTTTGTTGGGAATATTAGTATTATACTCTCTGCTTATTGGCTGATTCTTACCATCTTTGCACTCTTTCCCTGTTATAATGTTATGCATTAAAAAAATTAAGGTATATTGTAGGGATTTCATACAAAATTAGAAATTTTGTTTTCCTATAAAATTCGTAATATCGTCTTCCCCTTTTATCTAATAAAATTCTTACCATCTTTGCACTCTTTCCATATCTCAATTAAGTGGGGTTGACTACATTAATCTTTTTATTTTGGTCTATCAAGAGCTATATGCCTATTTTTTTATTTGTTTTTTACCCATTGAGCTCTCATATTGTATTAAATTTGTGTGATATTTTTGTGGAAACTGAATTGTGAAATTGGTGCTTTATTGCTCACCCACGTAACTCGTTGGCTTGAAACCATCTAAAGATTCAACCAACCTACCAGTTTGAGAGAGTCGACTGTATTTCTTAATTGTCTGTTTTGGGACTCATATTTGTGAACTTGTCCTATGAAGATAGTTAAATTAAAGTAACAGAAATTTTGTCATGAAAAATGAAATTGAACAAAAATATGGTTCTATTTTCCAAAGAAAAGATATTCCATAACATTACTCTAAGAAGCCTATATAAAAAATTTATAGCTTTTCAGACTAACAATATCCCAAGCCTATTTACTTTGAGTACATTATTCAATTTTTGTTTATGTTTTTATTATTATTATTATTGAATTGCAGGTAATGGAAGAAAATAATGTTGTTGATTAATTGGCCAATTGTGGTTGGAAGTCGAAATTGGGCATGTCATTTGACTCTAAACAAGTTGCGTATGATTTTTACAATACCTATTCCGGAAAGGTGGGCTTTAGTATTAGGAAGGCGTATGCACACAAGAATAAACATACTAAGAAAATAACTTCACGCACTTTTGTATGTTATAAAGAGGGAAGGCAGGGTATTGACAAGCGAGATCCACTAGTAAAATTTCTGAGTCAAGAGGTGAGATGTGGTTGTGGTGCTCGATTTAGTATCAAGTTAGATAGAAATTTAAGAAAATATGTTGCTTGTGATTTTGTTGAACATCATAATCACGACCTTTTACAATCCAAGTGTTGCAAGCCTCACATAGTCCTGCTGACAATCATATAGATGGACATCTCTAAAAGGCTTGCACTGAATGATGATAGTGTTATCTTTTTAGGTTGTGGTCTTTTTTTTATATAATGTTTTTTGGTCTTTTTTGATGTTATTTTTTTGTAATGGGAACAATGTTTGGAAAGAAAAATGGGTATGTACTATATTAAGTTTGTTATGGTTGACATTATTATCATGGATTGATTGACAAACTTGTATTACACAAGTTAGCCTTTTATTCTTGTAACCTTGCTAGCCTTTTATTGTATTTGTTGACCTTGAAATTGTCTATTTATAAAAGTTTTTCGTCAATTATCCGTAATATTTTGGTGCCCTTGATGGAATTTCAGCAACGTGTTTTTGACAAATGTATTATTACTTAAAAGTGGTGAACAAAAAAAAAATTGAATTCATGGAAGGTCAAAGCCTTAATACTTCTTCCAACATACCTCTTTTGGAAGAAGCTTATGCTTATGGGGCTGTAGAACATCCTTTCCCGTGAAATTGCTTGCTAAAGGAGTGGCATATTGGTTCTAAGTTCTATCAAGTTGTTAAATTAGGAGACAAAGTATTCATCAAGTAGAGTCATAGAGAGATATGGTGCAACCCAGAAATGGTGGTTGGACTCTGGTGATGAGTCAGTGGAGAGGCGGTGGTGCTTCGAGTAAGGAACGAAACAAGGGTTTTTTCACTGTATTTGTTGATAACATTCTTACAGTAATGGATGCTAAAGCTTTGTACAAACTCTTTACCAAGTTCGGGATCGTGAAGGATGCTTACATCCCATTCAAAAGAAGGAAAGTGACGAACACAAGGTTTGGGTTTGTCCGTTATGACTGTCGCATCTCAGCATCTGTTGCCATCCAAAAAGCGAATGGCCTTTTTGTGGATGACACGATGCTCATGGTTAGAATGGCTACCTATGCCAGGAATACCAGACCCGAACAGAGCAAGCGTAAGCCTCAGGATACTAAAAGGAGCATGGATACAAATAATATCACAGGCAGTGGTGCATATGTAGGCCACAAAACTTTTGCTGAAGTACTAAAAGGAGATGCCTCTGTTTTGGATAGGAACTCAAATATAACTCTAAAAGTTCATGAAGAGGGCAACGGTTGGCTCTATGATAGTGTTATAGTCAGATTTAATACAGAGTTTACCACACATAGCATTATGAAAGCTCTGGTAGAGAAAGGATTAGAGCAGGTTGAAGTCAGGAAAGGGGGAGGTCGTGATATATTGCTATCCTTTAAATCTTCTAATGAGCTCCAGTCAAACATTGGAAAGATTACAGAGTGGCTAAAGGGCTGGAGCCAATTCATGATGGTTTGGAAGCCAAATCTCTATCTGCAGCAGGAGAGGTGCGTTTGGTTGAGATGCTATGGTATACCCCTGCATCTATGGAATAGGAATACACTCAACAGCATTGGTAAGGTTTGGGGCACCATCCTCAGCCTAGATGGTGATATCTGCCATCCTAAATCTTTTTCTCACGCCAGAATCAGAGTAGCTACTGCATCCATGGAATATATAAACAAAACTATTTGCTTGGAGTGTAAGGGCATTTCTTATTACATTCTTGTATGCAAAGACCATCTAGCAGATTTTGGTGGGATGAAGTCATCAAGAATGGAAGACTCTGACTTCACAGAAGCCAGTAACAGTGAAGAGGTTAGCAACACTCCAAAGGCAGTTGCAAGGGTCAAAAACGATGGTGATGAGGTGGCACAATTGCGTGTTTTGCTCGGCACTGATCTGGTTTGCACTAACAGGATTAAACAAAGGAAAGAGTCTAGTTGCAGTCTTATTGGGGAGGGAATAGGAATTGTGGTTGAAGAGACTCTCTGTGTTGGAGGCTCCATCAGGTCAGAGGGAGCAAGCGTTGAGGGGACTTTGATGGAAGGATCAGACCAAAATTCAAAAAATAATGATGGCAGGTTGAAGTGTGTTCAGCAAGCTCCTTCAGGCAAATCTATAGACGGATGTGGGCTGGGTATTAAGTTGGATGTCATTTTAGCCAACGAACCTGTTGGCAACCTTGGGCCTGGCATTGGGCTTGGTATCAATTTGGAGGTTAATTTGGCCCATGTACCAAACCAGTCCCTATCCAGTGATATGGCCCTTTTGCAATCTGCTGGGCGATCAAAAAAGTTGGGGCCAAATGGAGTAAGCTTAGTAAGTCTCAATCCAAAAGCCCAAGGTAAATCTATTATTCCTTATACAGAACCACTGCAAACTGAGAGGAAAAAAGGGAAGAAGAAGGTTCACATTGAGGGATTTAACAGCTTTGCTAGATTCTATGGCTTTAGAACTGTAGCAGCTCTCAAGAATTCTTCCAAATCTGTTATCTTTAGACCGGCAGCTTCTACCTTTGCTCAGTCTGATTTATCTGAAAGTGGATCATCTTCTAACAATTATCTTCTGGAAGAAGCCAAAGCTACAATACAATTGGAGAAATCACTGGGTGTTAACTTCAACAGCGAGGAGGATGTGGTTTTAAACAAGATAATCGACCTTGAGATGAAGGATAAAACCAGAATCACCAAGGAGGGGATGACTTAGAAATAAGACACTGCAGATGGGTGACTTGAGTGTACTATTATGTTTAATTATGAAGCTTTTATCTTGGAATATTAGGGGTCTAGGTAAACCTGAGAAGAAAAGCAGAATCAAAAGTCTTATAAAAGACAAGCATGCTGATATTGTTTTCCTCCAAGAGACCAAAAAAGCAGTAACTTCTGATAATGTTGTTAGAAGGCTCTAGGGATGCATAAATATGGAATACATGTCAGTGGATCCTGAAGGCTCTGCTGGTGGGCTTCTTTGTATCTGGGACCCTGCTGTCTTTCAACTCTCTGGTTGTTGTTGTAATAGGAGGTACATCTTGCTTTCTGGTTCCCTGTACAACTCTTTTGTGTGTGTCTTGATCAACATATATGCACCAAATGATATCTGTGCTAGATCATCTCTTTGGGCTGATATCCTCAAGCTCAAAGACCATTTCCCTGCTCCTTGGTGTATGGACGGGGACTTTAATGAAATAAGGCATATAGGAGAAAGGGTAGGCCGCTCCAGGAGGGATAGAGGGATGCATCATCTTAATGAGTTTATTGGAAAATGTGAGCTCAATGATTTACCTCTTCATGAAAGAAAATACACTTGGTGTAATGCTCAGGAATCTGAGAAATGGAGTCATATAGATAGAATTTTACTTGGACCTGAGTGGCTGATTAATTTTAGAATGAAACTATGGGGACTGCCTAGATTAATTTCAGACCACTGTCCACTATTGATGATGGAAGATGAAAGAGATTGGGGACCCAGACCTTTCAGGTTTCTAAATGCCTGGACTCTTCATCCAAGCTTTTCTAAATTTTTTGTTGATATCTGGAGTAGCTCTTTGGTCACTGGATGGGCTGGCTACATACTTGTTCAAAAATTAAAGCATCTGAAACTAGCACTGAAGAAATAGAATGTTGAGGTATTTGGTAATGTCTCATCTGCACTTAAATTTTCCGAAGAGGAACTTCGTGCAATTGATATTTTGGCAGAAGAAAGACCTCTGGCTCAAGCTGAATTGGCAAGAAGAAGAGTGGTCAGAGGTGAGATGTGGAAGCTTCATAGGATGGTGGAGTGGATTTGGCACCAAAAATCCAGATTGAACTGGACTCTCAATGGGGATAAGAATACTAGGTTTTTCCATGTTTTTGCCAATGCCAGACAAAGCAGGAACATCATTAACTCTATCGAAGTTAATGGGGTATCTCATGAGGATCCTAACAGGGTTAAGTTTGAGGTCAATCAACACTTCAAGAAACAGTTTACGGAGGAATGGGTTATAAGACCTGTCTTGGAAGGGGTTTTCAAGACCATTGGGTCAGACTATGTATCTCAACACCTTGTCTCAGAGTTCAGTGAAGCTGAGGTTTTGGCTGCGATTAAGGATTGCAATAGCAACAAAGCTCTAGGCCCTGATGGTTTTAACTTGTTGTGCTATCAAAAATTTTGGAAGGTCATAAAGCCCGAGATTATGCAATTTTTTGCGGACTTCCATTCTAATAGCAAACTGACCTATGGCATCAACAGCACTTTTATTAGTCTGATTCCCAAAGTGGACAATCCCACTGGCTTGTTTGAATTCAGACCCATCAGCCTTGTAAGTTCCCTTTACAAAATTCTAGCTAAAGTACTAACACATAGATTGAAGCCAGTTCTTCCCTCCATCATTGGTGAAACACAAACTACATTCATAGGTGGGAGGAACATCCTAGATGGGGTTTTCATTGCCAATGAAGTGGTGGATGGATGGAAAAAGTCCAAGAAGCTCGGTCTAATTTTAAAGCTAGACTTCGAAAAAGCTTTTGATTCTATGAACTGGGAATTTTTATTTTCTCTTCTGTCCAATTTTGGGTTTGGGAACAAATGGATTTGCTGGATAAAAACTTGTATTACCTCAGTTAGGATCTCCATTCTTGTGAACGGTTCACCAACTACTGAATTCTCACCACAAAGAGGTCTTAGACAGGGCGACCTGCTCTCACCTTTTTTGTTCAATATTGTATCTGAAGGTCTTAACATGCTTTTGAACAGAGCAATTAATCTTGGCATACTTAGAGGAGTGCTTGTTGGGTCAAAGGATGTTCTTTTGTCTCATCTGCAATTTGCGGATGACTCAATTATTTTCTCTAAAGCAGATTGGGATCAGATGGTGCTTATTAAAAGAGTTCTAAGATGCTTCGAAGTTTTTTCTGGTCTGCGAATAAATTATCACAAAAGTGTGGTATGTGGTGTTGGTGTGGATGATTCACTCTTGCTCTCCTTTGCAAAGCTCCTCAACTGTCAAGTTCACAGCCTACCTCTGAAATTTCTGGGTCTACCTCTTGGAGCCAACCCCGGGAGAAAATCTACATGGAAACCTGTGCTTGACAAATTCAGATCCAGACTCTCGGGGTGGAAGCGAAAACTGCTGTCTTTTGCAAGCAGGTTAACACTAATCAAGTCCACCTTATCTAGTATACCAATTTATTTTCTCTCTTTATTTAAGATGCCAGAAGGTGTGGCCAAAGAAATTGAGAGGATTCAATTAGCTTTTTTATGGGGTGGTAACGGCCTGAAAATGAAAGTCCACTTAGTGAAATGAGGGGAGGCTGCAAAAAGCATTAATCAAGGGGGTTTGGGCATTAGAAGAATAAGAGATGTAAATGCATGTCTATTGCTTAAATGGTGGTGAAAATTTGGAACTCAAATGAATTCTCTTTGGAGGAGGGCTATATGTAGCAAATACAAGATAGATAAGGCTTATTGGAATCCACCGGTAAGTTTCTCCTACAAACATTCTAGAGTGTGGAAAGACATCTTATCTATTGGGAACCATTGCAGTAATATTTTCAAATTTTATGCGGATAATTGTCAAATTAAAGTGGGGGATGGAAACAGAATCAAGTTTTGGCATGAAAAATGGTGTGGCAACACTTGCCTTAAGGATGATTTTCCCCTCCTTTTCAATCTCTCAACTGATAAAGATGGTTCTCTTCATCAATATTTTGATAGGAAAACCAGCCCAAATACTTGGAATTTTCCCATTAGAAGAATGATGTTTTCTTGGGAATTTGAGGAAAAAGCTAGTTTGATTGAAGCCCTATCATCAGCCCCTTCTCTGTCTCCACACATAGCTGACTGTTTTTTCTGGGCTTGTGCTACTACAAGCACTAGTGAGTTTTCTGTTTCCTCAATTTACTCTTTCAGTAATTCCACCCTTGGTCCTCATCTTCCAATTTGTAATCATATCTGGAATAGAGCTGTCCCTCCTAAGGTTTCATTTTTCTGTTGGTTGGCTTGGAAGAACAAAATTAAGTCAGCAGAATTTATGCTTAGAATTGGTATTTTAGACCCATATGTTTCCATCAGTTGCACCTTCTATGGCTTTGAATCTGAATCAGCCACACATGTCTTGCTTCACTGCCCCTTTTCATGGCAGATCTGGTCTTTAATTATTCATGAATGGGGGCTTGCTTGGTGCATTCAAGATTCAATTGATGGCCTTCTCCAATGGTGGATGAGAGTAAACTTCAATCACTTTGACAGATTATTTTGGAGAGCTATCCCGCTCATTGTTCTTTGGTCGCTGTGGAAGTGTAGGAACGAATGCATTTTCGAAGAGGCTCAACCGAATATTTCAGATTTGAGTGAAACTATCAAAGTTAGAGCTCACTATGGCTGAAAGCAACCATCAAGGACCTTCCCTTCTCAGTTGATGATTTAACCTTCAATTGGAGGCAAATCAGAGCTGGGAATTCAAATCTTTAGATGGGCTGGCTTTGCAAGAGCTTCTTTGGGCCATGTTTTGCTAGAGCTTCTTTTCTGCTGGGTTGGAGTTTGATCTGCTGGTTATCAGTTGGGTTTGTTTATCTACTGGTGTTAATCTAGTTTATCAGTTGGGGTTGTTGATCTGGTCTTTCTGTTTTGGTATAATGCTCTACTGGGCTTGTATATGAGCTGTTGGGGATGTTGATCTGGTTGGTTTGGTTCATCAGCTGGTGATTGCTATTTTGGTTTTAGCCCTAATCTGCTAGTCAGTTTCTCTGCCCTGTTCAGCATTATCAGTTGGCCAAATTTATTGTTTCTCTGCTTGGCTTTGTTCAGCATTATCAGTGGCTTTGTTCATCTCAGTGCAGTTCTGTGGTGCTAACTCTAGTGCTGTTATGTTGCTTGGGTCCATTTGGCTGTGTAGCTGTCTCTTGGGTCCAGCAGCCAAGTGGTGGTCTGAGTGGAGGTCTGCTTGTTAAGCTGGTTTTGAGCCAAAAGGGTGTATGCTAAAATATTAACACTCTGAAGGATTTAATTAGGTTCTATCTGCTACTATGTGAGAATTCTGCTATAAAATGCTCCCTCCACTATGTGAGAATGCCTCTGTTTTGGTTGATTTTTGCAGTAGTGTTACAACCTCTGGGAGTTTTTGGTTATGCTTGTTGTTTTTCCCTCTCCTTTTTCTCTTTGTTGGTTTCTCACCAACTGGCGCTTGGGGCTTTTCAGGCCTAAGCTCCTCTTTATTGATGTAAACTTCATTTCTTGAATGTTTTTTCAATAAAGATTTTCTTTGCCGATCAAAAAAAAAAAAGTTGTTAAAATTGGCATTGTTCAGTATGTATGTGTTCTTTGATATTTTAGACCTTGTAGGATCATTCCCTCGTTCAAATTTAACAAATTCTCTAAGCAGTCTACTAAGATGTTTGCTTTCCAGATGATACTAATGATGATCTATCCTCTGCTGACTATGGTCTTTGAATTCTTTGGTGTTTTTGGTGATGGCATCTTTACACTGTCATCGCCTTCCCCCTGAGACCCCGAGAGGCTCTCCTAGCTAGCAACCAACAGGTAGACTACATAGCATTAAAAGTAAGCAACACATGCATAACAATCAACCTCCAAACACAATATATGCATAATAATCAAACTTTACTTGCTCTAAATAGCAACATTCTTACAAAACAGTGAGTCACATTTGTTGCTCTAAATAGCAAACATGCATAAACAAAGAGCAACATTACTTCTACTTCTAACTTGCATATATATATATGACATCTTCATAACTGATACGATACCAATTACAAGCAAGATGAAGAACCCATAAATACGACCCGAACTTCGATTTATGTCTATTTCCAATTTAAGCATCTTTGCTCTTTGAAATTTAAGTTGTTCACTTTGAAATCGAAGTTGTTCAGTCATAAATTGTAGCTTTTTGGTGACAGTTGGCATATTTCCCATTTACACTTCTTCTTCACCTCTACATTGTGAATTTGTAGGCAAGCACCATCTAATAAAACCACTGCAATCATGACAACAATAAAATAATTTATTTTTGTTTCGCTCCGTCTCGAAAATTTGAATAGTTGTTTTTTTACAACATTTAGGACAGTTTTTGTGGCAATATGTCAATTGATCTAAGGTACTGCCGTTAATACTTGAAGTTGACATTTGTACAAATATTGAGGCAAATTGTAATAATTTACACAATCTACCTAGTCAATCAATTAAAGTTATGAACAAGCCAACAAAGAAAAGTAAGCACCACAACATAATTGATCAACCATTTGTGTTTAAGAAGAAGAAAAAACCCTTCATGTGGGAAAAAAAAAGATTTCTAAGAAAGACTATGTGATCTCTTTCTTTCTCCTCTCCAACCAAAACTTGCACTTTGATATCATCATAGCAAACCCCAATTAAAAAAACAAAAATAGCAATGAAAGATGATTTGCAAATTAAGTGGTGGATATCTAGTCATCGATTTTTGAGTTGCAAAACTGCAGATTTGGATCCCACTGAAAGAAAATTAAATCTAATCATAGTAGACAAAAGTTGTTTTCATTGAGTTGCAAACTCTAATTGATTTCATAACATTGGGGAAGCATTTTACAAAATAAATAACATCATAACAAAGTCTTTAGATCAAAGCTGATAAAACCGTGAGACCCCTAACTTTTGTAAACCTTATTAGATCCCAAAATTTTGAGTTACTATAACAAAGCCCTTAATTCGTTGATTGCTCACAAATTAAATCCTAGAGTCGAAAACGCATCACGGACGAAACCATACAAACCCTAATCGACCCTGGAAGCTTAGAAATCATTTATAACACTCTAATATTAATTATTTAACTCTCAAATTTTAGATTAATTGCTCTAAACCCTAACTTCCGATTTTTACAGTCTTCATTCAGTTATTTACCTTTAAATTCAAAACAAGATAATACAAACCGAATTATTTTTCCTAAACACTAATTTCTTAACTCTTCACTTGAAATAGATATTTTAATTGAGCCCAAGCCCTCACATTTTTATTAAATCACAAATTGACCTCAAACAAGTACCATTATATATTTATATATACACTTGTACCCTAAAATCTTTTTTTAACATTATATTTTAAAATTTCCAAGATTTGTACACAAAATCAATAGGGAAATCTCCCCAAATCTCGAGGACATGACTAGCCATCATCATTATACTTTAGTACAAACAAATCCCTTGAATCTTGGAGCAATAATGACTTTAGTACCAATAAAGATTTGCTATGAGTATTTAAATTAACCCTAAACCTAACTAGATCATAATTAAATACATAAATAAGGTCCCAATACATGAGTTTAATTCCAAGCCCTCATTTCTTTTATTAATTTCAAGAATTACCCCAAAAAATAGTACTATTAGTACCATCAATCAATTGAAATCTATATATATATATGCATACATTGAGAAGTTTGCCCCTAATACCTAAATTGATAAAAAAAAATAATAATTAAAAAAAAATAGCCCCTTCACCCTTCCCTATGGCTAGCCTTCCTAGGAGAAAGTGAGAAACCAATTTCCAAGAACCACCATCATGAAATTCTAGAAAACACAACCTAGTACCCTAGACCTAGGATACAATTCTCAATGCTAGTTACTTTTCAACTAAGAGCCAACTAGATGATGCCAAATCCTATGACTTAACACCTTAATCACTCCTATCCCATTAGATTCCAAGCAAAACTCTAAACTTTCCATCCATTTTCAACTAGAGGGCCTTTTTGTCTTTTTACACCAAATTGTCTATAAATACCCACACCCCCCTAGCATGCAAACACACACAACACACTCACTCACTCACACATTTCGGTTAGAGAGAGGGAGGAGAGAAAATAAGAGAAGTCTAGAGGAGAAAGAGGAGGAAGAAGAGAACTTCTTGTGCAAAGCTTAGTAGGTAAGCCACAACACAACCTTCTCTTTCATTTTCCTTTTTCAAATACATGTTCTAAGGGTTCTAAATAATGTTTTTAGATCTGTTATTGATGAGTTACTCGTGTTAAAAATGCTAAAAGTTGAGTATTGATTCCATCTCTCTTGTATTTTCCCCATTTTGGCACAAAACCATCTTTTTTATACAAATCTCTCAAACTTTCCAAAGGCACACCTTCAAGAAAACTTTCTGAGTTAAATATATGTTAGTTAACATGTTTTCTTCACAAAAGAAACGAAAACTTTCCCTCGGTGGAACCCTTTTTCTCATAAATCTTCTTGTTTTGGACATTCTACCTTAGAATCTTTTTTGCAGCCCACTTTCAAAAATTCCAGAAAAATACATAAAATTATTCTAGACCTCTATTTTATGTCAAAACCTTCCTTAAGGAGTTAGCTTTCAACTAAAATTGATTTCATCGAAAAACATTAAGCGGTTTGCAAGAAAATCAAATTTTCGTAACGGTCGACAGATTTGGACAGATTCTGGACAGCACTGGACTATTTTCTAAATAACTTAAACTCTGGAAAAGTAATCCCATTTCCGAAAAATGTTCTAGAAACTAGATCAAATTCTCTACGAACCATAGGAAGACCGAATCCGGTGGAAGATCTAAAATAGTCCTTTCATTTTAATCTTTATGTGAAATTAAATCTAGAAATTTTGTTATGTATGGATGTTTTATGCCCTTGTATTCATGAAAATGTTTAATAGCTTATGATCATATCTTGGCATGATATTGTATGTGTTATGTTATGCTATTTATCTTTCTCATCTTAAGGATGCATGCTTATGTGGATATTATTATCTTGTAAGTTGGACTAACCTTGTCTTAAAACATTTAACTCAACGGGAAACCTAATTGGGAGGGTATTGGGTTTTCGAGCACTTGAGTAATGAAAAGATGAGAATATGTGATATATGAATTTTTGGGATGCGTTCCCTATTTGAAAGTTAAAGTCTTGCGCAAGCAGTTGTCGCGTAAACCCTGGAATGGAACGGACGTATTCGGAATCCTTGCATGGTGGGATAAGGTTGGGTCCGAATGGGACATTCAGGATGATAAAACTTTTTCTGGAAGGATGTGGTCGGATTCAGGAGATAAAACTTTTTCTTTTCGTTATCCCTTTTGAGGCCCTGCGGTTGGCGCTACGCGGTATATAACCGTTGGTAGGCATCCGAGGTTAGTTCTGCAACAAAACAGCAAAAGGGGGAGTTCCAAATAGTCTGGTGTCCAATTCTTATGGTTGGGAGGACGAAATCTCTTTGGGGGATTTCTAGTTTACTAACATCTAACTTGTAACCCTTTGTTTATTTGGTTGAGTATCATGCTTTACTATTTGATGTTATATTTGTGATTGTGTATTGGACTGGGAAAAAGGGATGGGGTGTGTGTGTGTGTTTACTAGGCATTCAAAGCACACGGCGTGTCATGCCAGGTGCCGAAGAGGAGTTTATAGCTGGAGACGACGAGCCTGAAACCTTCAAAGACTTTTGGCCATCTTAGGAAAGTTATAAATCCCTTTTGATATTTTGTAAGGCTCATGTGAAGATTTAAATTTTCCTTTTAGGATGTAATGTAATGGAACAAGCCTTTGGAATTAAGAATATTCGAGGTAGTTATTTACTTATGTTCTATATATTTATATGTATGAACCTTATCGTTGCTTATGAGACCTTGTATCAATACCTTTTAAGATCTGTCAAAAGGGTAGTGCGCTGCCTAAGAAAGCCGTACTTAGAAGGGAGGCTAATTTGACTCCTCCGGCGATCTGGGATCTTACTTGGTTATTGACCATAGGACTCATTAGTGACTCTCCCTTGACTGCAACCAATAGTGTAGATTCGGGACGTCACAATATGGTATCAGAGCCTAGGTTCAACCCTTACCCACGCGTTTTGACCTGCGGTTAGAGACTACCTTGCCCAGACTATGTTATATTATTACACTACCTATTCTATCAAGGACATTGAAAATAAAATATTTCTTGACCTATCTTAGGAAATTTCTTCGAATTTCGGGCACGCCAAGATCAACTCATGAGGACCTACTTCAGGATTGTGAAATGGTTTTAACTTTGAGTATGGCCTCACATCGGGCAGTAAGGGTACTATTAGTTCTACGTGTCTTCTATCGATCGTCGTACCCTCATCTTGTATTCGTAACCTTTATTCGATGTCATCATTTTCCAAGATTAAGTCTTGTCCATCTAGTCCTGTTTTATACACTACTATTTGTAAATTTGACCTCCTTTGACCCTTGATTATTTTATTTAGCCCAAGGCTTCTTGTAAATAATTTCATTTTCTTTACTCAGTGACGAATCTTGGATGTTCAGTTTGAAACGTGGATGGCCAGCGCAGTTTCAAGTTAAATATATAGTTTAGACACTACCTCTATAACCTTGATCACATTGAAGTTCGAAACCATAACATCATACCATTCATCCATATTTCAGTTAATCCTAGTATTATCACCATAAC
Organism: Camellia granthamiana; assembly: GCA_036172215.1. NCBI lineage: Eukaryota > Viridiplantae > Streptophyta > Magnoliopsida > Ericales > Theaceae > Camellia > Camellia granthamiana. The sequence goes on along the minus strand of JAXFYN010000308.1, from coordinate 109,252 downwards.
TGCTTCATATTCTTTGTCTCCACTTCGATCCAATTTCAAGAATCTTGTAATTATTATTTATATGTGAAGTTGTGCTACGTGAACACCCTAGGATAATTAAACTCTAACTTAAGATTAGTTGCTTACCCATAAGAAATTGCCTCTGTAGTTAGAATTTGACTTACGCCTCACCTCATTCAAAGAACGACAAATTGTGGACCATACTTCGAGACAAGTAATAACACGAGCTCACAAGCAACAATAGGAATGCAGTACTAGGAAATTGAAACCTTTAGAATGGACTAGTAACCGTGGCTGAAATCCCAAACCCTATCAAGAATCAAATTTTGGAGGAGTCTTACCATCTTTGTGGAAATAACTTCAGAATGAGAGGAGGTAGAATCCAAGAGGATTTGGAGGTTGTGGAATGGAAACCCAACGTCATGAGAAACCAAAAAGGAGCAACCAGAAGAATACAACAACATACTCCAAGATAGAAAGGGGCAGCAATTATACGAAAGGAAGTCAAGGATGACTATTTAAAGGGAAAGGGCTAAAGAACACTAGAAACCAGACCACATTAGCACCATATGTAAGGTATAGACAAGAACGGATGGATATGATTAATGATGAGCTTAGGGAAGATGCAACTAGGAAATGTTTGTATGATTAATTTTCAATTCCTATGACATGAAGATACCCTACTCTGACCTCATCTTAAAAATAGAATTGTTACGTGTACCTTAGCTATTATTAAATTACCAAAAAAGGAGATGAGCCAACAAAATGCTTTTATTATTTTAAGGGGGATAGATTAATGATTCAATAAATCAACAAACACAATGGAAAGTGTAGATCGCCACATCAGGAAATTGGCAATACAAGCCCTCGCACTGGAGCAGCGGTGTCATTACCTATATACTGAACAGTTCAAGAAACGCGGGATGTTAGCTTATCTCATAACGTCATTAATTGGGATGGAATTTGATTCAAAACGCTATTATTAGAACGAGACCAATGATGGCTTGGGCAAAGGAATAAGAACTTCAGAGAAGAAGATGATCCAGCTAATTGCCCACAACATTTGAGAAATGAAGAATGTTTGAAATTTCGAGGACGAAATTTATTTTAAGGGGAATAGGTTGTGAGACCCCTAACTTTTGTAAACCTTATTAGATCCCAAAATTTTGAGTTACTATAACAAAGCCCTTAATTCGTTAATTGCTCGCAAATTAAACCCTAGAGTTGAAAACGCATCACGGACGAAACCATACAAACCCTAATCGACCCTAGAAGCTTAGAAATCATTTATAATACTTTAATATTAATTATTTAACTCTCAAATTTAGATTAATTACTCTAAACCCTAACTTCCGATTTTTACAGTCTTCATTCAGTTATTTACCTTTAAATTCAAAACAAGATAATACAAACCGAATTATTTTTCCTAAACACTAATTTCTTAACTCTTCACTTGAAATAGATATTTTAATTGAGCCCAAGCCCTCACATTTTTATTAAATCACAAATTGACCTCAAACAAGTACCATTATATATTTATATATACACTTGTACCCTAAATTCTTTTTTTAACATTATATTTGACAATTTCTAAGATTTGTACACAAAATAAATAGGAAAATCTCCTCAAATCTCGAGGACATGACTAGCCATCATCATTATACTTTAGTACAAACAAATTCCTTGAATCTTGGAGCAATAATGACTTTAGTACCAATAAAGATTTGCTATGAGTATTTAAATTAGCCCTAAACCTAACTAGATCATAATTAAATACATAAATAAGGTCCCAATACATGAGTTTAATTCCAAGCCCTCATTTCATTTATTAATTTCAAGAATTACCCCAAAAAAATAGTACTATTAGTAACCATCAATCAATTGAAATCCATATATATATGCATACATTGAGAAGTGTGCCCCTAATACCTAAATTGATAAAAAAAATAATTAAAAAAAATAGCCCCTTCACCCTTCCCTATGGCTAGCCTTCCTAGGAGAAAGTGAGAAACCAATTTCCGAGAACCACCATCATGAAATTCTAGAAAACACAACCTAGTACCCTAGACCTAGGATACAATTCTCAATGCTAGTTACTTTTCAACTAAGAGCCAACTAGATGATGCCTAATCCTATGATTTAACACCTTAATCACTCCTATCCCATTAGATTCCAAGCAAAACTCTAAACTTTCCATCCATTTTCAACTAGAGGGCCTTTTTGTCTTTTTACACCAAATTGTCTATAAATACCCACACCCCCCTAGCATGCAAACACACACAACACACTCACTCACACACACATTTCGGTTAGAGAGAGGGAGGAGAGAAAAGAAGAGGAGTCTAGAGGAGAAAGAGGAGGAAGAAGAGAACTTCTTGTGCAAAGCTTAGTAGGTAAGCCACAACACAACCTTCTCTTTCATTTTCCTTTTTCAAATACATGTTCTAAGGGTTCTAAATAATGTTTTTAGATCTGTTATTGATGAGTTACTCATGTTAAAAATGCTAAAAGTTGAGTATTGATTCCATCTCTCTTGTATTTTCCCCATTTTGGCACAAAACCATCTTTTTATACCAATCTCTCAAACTTTCCAAAGGCACACCTTCAAGAAAACTTTTTGAGTTAAATATATGTTAGTTAACATGTTTTCTTCACAAAAGAAACGAAAACTTTCCCTCGATGGAACCCTTTTTCTCATAAATCTTCTTGTTTTGGACATTCTACCTTAGAATCTTTTTTGCAGCCCACTTTCGAAAATTCCATAAAAATACATAAAATTATTCTAGACCTCTATTTTATGTAAAAACCTTCCTTAAGGAGTTAGCTTTCAACTAAAATTGATTTCATCGAAAAACATTAAGCGGTTTGCAAGAAAATCAAATTTTCGTAACGGTTAACAGATTTGGACAGATTCTGGACAGCACTGGACTATTTTCTAAATAACTTAAACTCTGGAAAAGTAATCCCATTTTCGAAAAATGTTCTAAAACCTAGATCAAATTCTCTACGAACCATAGGAAGACCGAGTCCGGTGGAAGATCTAAAATAGTCCTTTCATTTTAATCTTTATGTGAAATTAAATCTAGAAATTTTGTTATGTATGGATGTTTTATGCCCTTGTATTCATGAAAATGTTTAATAGCTTATGATCATATTTTGGCATGATATTGTATGTGTTATGTTATGCTATTTATCTTTCTCATCTTAAGGATGCATGCTTATGTGGATATTATTATCTTGTAAGTTGAACTAACCTTGTCTTAAAACATTTAACTCAACGGGAAACCTAATTGAGATGGTATTGGGTTTTCGAGCACTTGAGTAATGAAAAGATGAGAATATGTGATATATGAATTTTTGGAATGCGTTCCCTATTTGAAAGTTAAAGTCTTGTGCAAGCAGTTGTCGCGTAAACCCTAGAATGGAACAGACGTATTCGGACTCCTTGCGACGGTTTGAATGGTGGGGTAAGGTTGGGTCCGAATGGGACATTCAGGATGATAAAACTTTTTCTGGAAGGATGAGGTCGGATTCAGGAGATAAAACTTTTTCTTTTCGCTATCCTTTTTGAGGCCCTGCGGTTGGCGCTACGTGGTATATAACCGTTGGTAGGCATCCGAGGTTAGTTCTGCAACAAAACAGCAAAAGGGGGAGCTCTGAATAGTCTGGTGTCCAATTCTTATGGTTGGGAGGACGAAATCTCTTTGGGGGATTTCTAGTTTACTAACATCTAACTTGTAACCCTTTGTTTATTTGGTTGAGTATCATGCTTTACTATTTGATGTTATATTTGTGCTTATGTATTGGACTGGGAAAAATGGATGGGGTGTGTGTGTGTGTTTATTGGGCATTCAAAGCTCACGGCGTGTCATGCCAGGTGCCGAAGAGGAGTTTATAGTTGGAGACGACGAGCCTGAAACCTTCAAAGACTTTTGGCCATCTTTGGAAAGTTAGAAATCCCTTTTGATATTTTGTAAGGCTCATGTGAATATTTAAATTTTCCTTTTGGGATGTAATGTAATGGAACAAGCCTTTGGAATTAAGAATATTCGAGGTTGTTATGTACTTATGTTCTATATATTTATATGTATGAACCTTATCGTTGCTTATGAGACCTTGTATCAATACCTTTTAAGATCTGTCAAAAGGGTAGTGCGCTGCCTAAGAAAGCCGTACTTAGAAGGGAGGCTAATTTGACTTCTCCGGCGATCTGGGATCTTACTTGGTTATTGACCATAGGACTCATTAGTGACTCTCCCTTGACTGCAACCAATAGTGTAGATTCGGGACGTCACAAAAACAGAATTCAACATCTATACTATTTTTGCAATCTTACCCCAACGTGAAGAAAAAGCAGCAACATAAAGAAGAAGAGGAGCATAGCAAAGTCAGAAGCAAAGAAAAGAAAAGAAAAAAATAAAAGGAGCTAAGATTTACCTAAGAAGAAGAGGGGTCAATAGCCAGCAGAGCAAAAAGAATGTGTTCTCATTACAAAATTTTATTTGAAAAAAGTGAAACACATAAATAATAGCTTAACTTTGACATTCTCCAAGAAGTTTGAAAAAAGAGAAACACATAATAGTTCACATGAATGCTATTTCTCATGGCACATTTGGAATCAGTTTCATTAGGAAACTATATTGTAATCTTTCAAAGGCTTCTAAACTTACAACCCAAATCATCTTTTTATTATTCACATGATACATGAGTGATGAAAGAATAGCAAGAAATCATATAAATCAAACCATAGCAAATATCCACAAATATATATATATATATATCAATAACAAAATATCCACAAACGGACCTTGTCATCGCCGCCGCCTCTCTTCAGCTCGCCACTGTCGCCTTGCTACAAGAGTCACGTCGGCCGGCCACCTCGCATCACCGCCTTTGTTCGTCTCTCACCGCCTCCCCTCGCCTCACCACCGCCTCTTCTCACCTCACTTCGCCTCCGCCGCCTCGCTGCGGAAACCACATTGCCCGCCCCCATAGCTCTCTCCGTTATGTCCTCTCTCTCTCTCTCTCTCTCTCTCTCTCTCCGTTCGTCACCTCTCAGTTATCCTCTCTGAGAGGGGTTAGGGTTCAAAATTGAAAATAAGGCTAAAAAGGAAAATAAGAAAAGAAAAGAAAAGAAAAAAAAAAAGGTCCAAGACAATGTCGTTTTGGACCACCACAGGGAGCACCGTAGGAAAGTACAGCAGATGATCTGGACTCTTAAGCTAGACCCCTGTTTGGCAATGCCTAATCTTTTTTTTTTTTTTTTTCTTTTTTTTTTGGACATGACAATGCCTAATCTTGCTAAGGCACTCTTGCAACTTGCATGCATATCTAGATATTTACTCGTAAAAATCCAATGCTTATGTAGTTCCTTATGTCACTAACGTTACCAAAACTCCAAGGACCATAGATATTGGCTCAAGAAACTTATCCAAAAAAAGAAAAAAAAAATGTGGTTGAGATTTGATTGTGTATTGTAAACTCTACTATTAGAATAAATTTGAATTAAAAATTAATCATTTTGCATAAAATTCGACGTGATTGTATAAACACTAAAATTAATGCCAAGCATAAACACTTATTTGTATAGATCCAAAATAGTCAATCCAACCACCCACCACTCCCAGCTGCAATGGCTTCTCAGAAGCACCAACTTCACTTTGTTATAGTACCTCTAATGTCCCCAGGCCACTTCATCCCCATGATTGACATGGCCAAATTACTGGCACAACACGGTGTGACTGTCACTGTTGTCACCACCCCTGTCATTGCCTCCAGATTCAACCCAACCATCAACCGTGCAATCGAATCCGGACTAGCCCTCCGGCTTCTTCCTATCCGGTTCCCATCCGTGGAGGCCGGCCTGCCAGAGGGGTGCGAAACTGTAGACACCTTAACCTCTCCACACCTACTGATAAAATTTTTTTATGCCATTGGCATGTTGCAACAACCATTCGAGCAGCTGTTTGAAGCGCTCCAGCCATTTCCGTGTTGTATAATAGCTGATAAACATATTGGATGGGTAGGCGACACTGGTCGCAAGTTCCAGATTCCAAGGATTATTTTTGATGGAATGAGCTGCCTCACTCTCTTATGCTCACACAATTTACATATTTCCAAATTTCATGAAAATATATCTGAGTCAGAGCCGTTTGAGTTGCCTGACTTGCCTGATAGGATTGAGTTAACTAAAGCTCAACTGTCTATGTTATTCACTCTAGGTACACCGGAATGGCAAGCTTTCCGAGAGCGAGTACGAGCTGCTGAAGTCGAATCATATGGAGTGGTGATTAATAGTTTTGAAGAGCTAGAACCTAGATACGTGGAGCAGTTTCGAAAGGTGAAAGGAGATAAAGTTTGGTGCATTGGGCCTGTATCACTGTGCAACAAAGACAACTTGGACAAGGCTCAGAGAGGAAACAAGGCGACCATTGATGAAAGCCAGTGTTTGAAGTGGCTCAATGAGCAAGATCCAGGGTCTGTGGTCTATGCATGCCTTGGAAGCATTAGTGGCCTCTCCCTTCGTCAGTTAATTGAGATCGGTTTAGGCTTGGAAGCTTCTCAACACCCGTTTGTGTGGGTTATAAGAGGCAGAAGCGAGGCAGAGAAGATAGCGAAGTGGGTGGAAGAAGATGGATTTGAGGAAAGAACGAAAGGGAGAGGACTTGTAATCCAAGGTTGGGCACCGCAAGTACTCATACTGTCACATCGGGCTGTTGGGGCATTTTTGACCCACTGTGGGTGGAATTCGACCCTAGAAGGGGTGTGTGCCGGTGTACCGATGATAACTTGGCCAATGTTCTCTGAGCAATTTTTGAATGAGAAGTTGGTTGTGCAGGTTTTGGAGATTGGAGTGAGCGTTGGGGTTCAGGCGGTTGGTCCCCTAATTGCAGAAGAGAACTGTGGGGAGTTGGTGGAAAGAGAGGTACTTAGGGAAGCTGTGGGGAAAGTAATGGGTGAAGGAATAGATAGAGAAGAGAGAAGGAGAAGGGCAAGAGAACTCGGGGAGATGGCAAAGAGGGCAATGGAAGTAGGGGGTTCTTCATACTTGAATATGAGATTGTTGATTGAAGATCTCATCAAACAAGTTAATCACAAGGACTCAACACCAAGGTTCTAAGGACCGACCGTTAGGTCGGTTCGTAACGTAAAATGGAGCCACTATTTTGGATACCCACCGGTATATCGCTGTGAATGAAATTCGTCGAAGAACCAACCGGTTCCCATTATGTAATGGGGTGTAACCGTTAAACAAGTTTCGACGGGTCAAAACTCACTAGTTTGGACTAGTACTATAATGAAAGTATTGGAAAATTTGTAAAAATAATTAAGAAATTTCATGGCTGCAACACTTGATTCGTGATAGATATTAACTAATACTACCGGCACCGATACTCCGTGATTGATATCATCACGTTATCTGATTTAGAGCCATTCTCAACACGAAAATATAGTGGGTCGTATAATTATGAAGTATTTTCATATTATCATGGGTTGGTGTATAAATGCACATATATTATTTTAATATTAAATTTTGATTATTTTGAACTTCATTGGTCATCGGAGTCTACGGAGAATAAATGAGATGCAGACTAATTTGTCTCAAACTAATGTATCTTTGAATATATATTATAATTTATTAATGTGTAATTGATGCAATTTATGTTCTATAGATAATGAAGAATGGCTGGAGGAAGCTAAGAAACCATGTTGAAAGAAACTGAAATGAAGTGTATTCACTTGGTCATTGGTACATTCATGTTGATTAATTGTTGTATTAAAAACAATAATCAAATAATTTTCTGTGGTGGAACGAAATATTTCTCATTTCACTGTGGAATAGACTCTTCTTTGAACTGTTCATGTGACTTATATTTAATGTATATATAAGAGTTGGTGACGCTTTGGCGGTGTATGATTGTGAGACAATTTGTGAATGTGTTTTTATGGAGTTTCTGACTCACCCAATTTTGCTATGAATTGGACTGTTATATTCTGAGAAAGACAGACTAATATTCTGCTTCATTAGTTGTGGGGTTTCGGAAAAAAAGAAGAAATTTGTTTCGGAGGTTGTCTTTTTTACTGTGGCCTGTAAGATTTAGCTAGCAAGAAATGAAATGTTGTTCAATCAACAGGAGATATCATGGGAGGAAGTCTTCGCGATTTCTCATTTGTAGTTTGAGATGTCTTATTTGTCAAGAATAAATATTTCCTTCCGAGCATATCTAATAATTTTTGAGAACCACAAAAAATGGCACTCTTGCAACTTGCATGCATATCTAGATATTCAATCTAAAAAAGAAAGATATTTATTCCAAAAAATCAAATGCTCATGTAGTTGCTTACGTCACTAACATTACAAAAAATCTAGGGACTAGAATATTGGATCAAGAAACTTGCCAAATGAAAAAAAATGTGACTGGTATTTGATTGTGTCCTATGAGTCTATTTATAGAATCAATTTATAGTAAATTAAATTATTAGTCTATGTAGTTTGGTATTTATGTTTATTTTAGTCATTATCATTTTAATCAGATCAATTTTAATTCTGAATTTTTTTATTTTGTTTCAAATTGGTCAAACTGAGTCTAATTGTTAATATTTTTTTTATGGCAAATGTGTATACAACAGCATATGTCAAACTTTTAGAAGCAAAATTACAAACTTGTTCAATTTAGTGGTTGAACTTTAACCAATTTAGTAAAAAATTTCTGTCAAAAAACTTGAACAACATTTTCAATTGGACCAAATTAATACAAAATTTAAAATTAAGGCTCCATTTGTTTCGCCTTAAAATATTTTTCAATTTTCCATTGTTAAGTTGGCCAAAAAGTATGTAAAATATTTTCTAAGTGAAATCTTTTACATGATATAGTGTAAAACAATTTACATTTAAAAGTTTCGTAAATTAATTTTTCTCTCTCATTACGGTTGATATTACTCGATGTATTTATCAAGTTTCACTGCTTTCATACACAGTGAATATTCTCTCTCTCTCTCTCTCTCTCTCTCTCTCTCTCTATATATATATATATATACCTAGGAAAGAGAAGGAAAATGAAAGGAAATTTGTGGTTCCTAGTAAGTAATGAGATTACTGGCCATATTGTGTAGTTCCTAATAGTAGACTATTGGTCACCAAAACTTGTGATTCCTAGTAGTATGGTTATTGACTACTTGGAACAAATATATTTGACAGATTCAATATGTTCCCTCGATTCAAAAAATATAAGGATTATATTTGTTTGATGGATCCATGTTGCCTTGGCGGAACAATGAATATATTTTCATGATGAGTCTAATTAAAAGTATGTACATAGTGATTGTCTAAAAGAATTGTGGCGCGCAATGAGATACACCATATGATGGAGAAATATGGCTTGAGATGCTCAAAATTATTATGACTTGTGAAGTCAAATATTGAGGCAAATATAAATTCAGAAACTTGAGGAACTATTGCCTCTCGACTAGAGGCGCTAGATCCGTATTTATTTGTCAACAGGGATGGGTTAAGCCCTAAGGAAGTGACCCAACCTCTATGATTGGCAACCCCGTGAAGGAGGTTCAATGAGTAGGCACAATCCTTAAAGCATGACTTGGTTTCCAACACATTTTATTTTAGGAGACATCATAAGAGTGGTTCTCTTACCCACCCCTATGGTGACAGTGCTGATGAGTGATTGGTTAGGAAGGATTTTACACTAAATGAATCTAAGGCAGACAATCTTCTACAAGGTGCATTTCATCACTGTACATTTGAAGGATTCTACTAAGTGGGAATCGTCATGAGGCCGCGACCAAGGGACTTGGGCTAGTCTCTAAAATTTTCATGACAATCAAGATCAGAGTGCTTGGCCATTAAAGCACTAACCTATAAACTATTATCTAATACCAGTGTTATATGTGTGACATGTTGACTTTCAATACAAATAATCTAGTTCAAAACCTAGTTCGCTATGATTTTTTTGAGAAAATTGTTAACACTAAGTGAGGTTCAAGTTTGAAAGATACCTACACCTATTACATAGTATATGTTGCCCCTTATTATATATTTTTTTATTTTATATTATTTTGGTTGTAGTTTTGAAATGTGGAGGGTATGTTACAAATTTTGTGAAAATATCAAAATCTTATTTTTATCAAAAATAGGAGATTGTTGTTGTCATGACCCAAACTCACCCCTATAGGTTTAGTGTCGTAGTCAGCCAGTAATCTTGGGATTACCAAAGGCCTCTACCATCAATATCATATAATACAAGGGGCTGAGGAAGCGAATATATTTATATACAAATAGAACGTCCATAGAGCTATGTAAATGTACACGGAACTGAAATTTTTAAACTGAGATATACATACATACGTCAAGGACGTCAAACTTCCTTAAGTATTGCCTCACTATACAAGTAATATAATAAAGGACTTAGTCTAGCGTACAGATAACAAAAACAAAATAACAAAATATCCTTAACATGGTTCACAAAACTTGACTTTCAAAAAGTGAACCTCCTCGGGAGGCATGGTGGCTGGTTGACCCAAAACTCTCCAGGCAGCAGCTTAGACCTGGTTATGCGCCTGCTCACCTACAAACATTAATTTGATGACGTATTGGGTAGCCGTACCGCCAGTCATGAAGCATATGCATAATGTTTTTCATGTATCCATGCTTTGAGAGTATTTGAGCGATCCATTCCACGTGATTGAACCAACTCGTGTGCTTCTGAAAGACGATTTTTCTCATGAAGAATGACCAATTTAGATTGTTAATCGCCGGATCAAAAGATTGAGAAGCAAAGAAATACCATTGGTGAAAGTTGATTGGCAAAACCACGGAGGGACCTATGCAACGTGGGAGACCGAAGAAGACATGGTGAAGAGATACCCCGATTTATTTCCTTTGAATCTGGTATTCTAACAAAATAAAGGTAATCCAAGTTTGGAGGACCAAACTCTTTAAGAGGGGAAGACTGTAACAACTCGACCCATGATTAGCTTGAAATATATGATTAAGAATGCTTAATAAGTAATTAAGATAAAATTCTGAATTAATTGCATGTGTGTTGTCCTATTTGTGTTTTTATCTGTTTATCGTAGGAAGATCTATTTGTGTTTCTGTTGTGTTTTGCGAATTGAAGGCCTTATTGGCATCTAATCACGAAATGGACTTGGTTTCTGTGTTATTTGGATTTTTTAGAACCTTATGGTAGGTTGAATTAAAATTCGATTCGAAATAAATTAAATTAGAATATTTAATGCTAAATTGTTTAGTGGTAAGCCTAATTACTTAATTTCTCTAATCAAGCCTACATAAGGCTATTACACCACTTTGAATCATCCCATCTTCATCATTTTGAGCCTACAAACGTGAGAAAGAGGGAGAGAAAGGAGGAATTGAGTTCAACTAAGGAGTTTTGCTAGAGAATTAAGGGAATTTGGCTTGGAAACTTAAAGATATAGCAAACTAGAGCCTAAGTCGAGAGTGAGGTAAAGATTTAAGCCTTTACTTGTGTAATTGAGACACAATACATGAATTCAAGAGAAATTAGAACAAGAATTGAGCTAGGGAAGGGGAATTAAGAAAATTACCATACATGCATGCAAATTCCCTTGCATTTAGAGTTGGATTTTGAAAAATTCACACATGCATGCGTTGATCATAGCTCGGTTTTGGAAAGTCATCAAGTTTCATAGCATATTACCTTGTTTGATCATGTTTTGAAAGCTTTGGAGTCAAGAAATTACATGCATGTTTTGTTTTCAACATTTCAAGTTTAAGTGTGCACAATTGGCAAGCTTTTGAGCCTTGATTTCATGAAATGATTTTTAATTCTCAATGTTTTACAAGTTTACACAAGTTTTCTTAAGGTTTTTGTCCAAAAAGATGTGTTTTGTAGCTTTGAATTTGGGTTTTGAGCTTGGAAGAGCAATCTGGAAATTCTAGATTTTGCCTCTCCGCTCGAGCGACCAGGCACATTTTTGCACTTCCGCTCGAGCGACCAAAAGTTGGCTCGAGCGTAAAATGCTTGCTCCTAGAAGTTTACATGTTTTGCAGACTGCTCGAGCGAGAAGATGTGCTCGAGTGAAAACCTTAGTCTTACATTCGAGCGACCGTCGAGCGGAAAAATCAAGCAACTAGTACTTTTGCAAAGTTTACAGACCGCTCGAGCGAAGGACGTTGCGCTCGAGCGACAACTCACATGTTTGGACGTCTGCTCGAGCGAATGAAGTTGCGCTCGAGCGAGAACCCTATTTTTAGCAAAAATGACTCAGAGTTTTGAAACTCATTTTGGTATCTCCATTGCATCCTAGGCATTGCTAGGCCACAAATAAGATATAATAATGAGGATAAGACGTACAAACACACTAAGAGCGAAACTCAATAAGTACAGTATTATTTGAGTATATGTTTCAATCTGTGTATCTGTGATGTTTGTGTAGGTCACGCGCCATAAGCTATCTGATTTTTCTGCTTTAGGAGCCATCTGTGAGTAATAACTCTGTAAAATTATGTTTAACTTTAATTATTTTCTGATAATATGAAGTGATCAGTTTTCTAAAATGCTATATTTTGTATGAATGAATAATTGTCTAAGTTTTTGAAATGTATTTGTGGCATCCTTAGCACATGGCCCTTATCGGGGAGTAACAATATTGTGGTCTATGAGCATAAGGCCCTTGCCCAGGGGTAATAATACCGTGGTCTCATGGCCCTTGCCCGGGGGGTAATAATATCGTGGCTTAAGTATGTTATCTGTTTCCAATACCGGAGGTTCCTTAATGGAACTGGTAAGCATGACCCTTTATGCTCTGTATTTGATCTGTCAGTGTTAATGGATGTACCATGTATGATTAAGCATGAATTCTAATTTCTTTATATGATATGAAGAAGAATATGAATTTGAATCTGTTTTTGATATGACATCTGTTTTTTAATCTGATATGGGACATCATTCATTTAAACCTTTTAATATGTTATTATTCACTGGGCTTTCGTCCAATATTTATATCATGCAACCTCCGGTACCGGGAACAGATAACATACTTAAGTGTAGCCCGACTTTTCGTGCTCCTTTTGGAAGACGAATAGCCCTGCAGTTCAGACTCCACTTGTGGTTCTGAATCTGATTTCACAAGGGTAATGTGACATAGTGAAAACACAAAAAAAGTCCAAATCCGGCAATTCTTTTTGAAAAATCAATGTTTGAATGAAATGTCAAAAATGTATTGCTTTGATAGATTACAGAGTCGCCACCTTAATATTTTTGAAAAATTTAAGAAACCCAAACTTGTGCCAAAGGCCATCAGTCCGTTATCACCAAAGTGTCTCAGCTCGGGAACTTAGGTACGAGAGGGAAAGGTCATGAATTGGGCACCCTATTCGCTCAATCAAAGATCGACCTCTACTAATAATGATGTGTTTCTTATTTACATTATATGCTCTTGTTTTGATTTATTAGCTATTTTTACTATGTAATCCACATACAAGGTATTGACTAGTTTGCAAGAATTGGAACACTTGATCTCATGTTTTGTTTCGAAATTGTTTTGTGAATTTGCCACTTGAAAAAGTGGGCTAAAATGGACATTAATCAAGTCATCCCAATTCAAACAACTAGCCTTCATCCACAGGCATTCAACCAATTAATCATTTAAGCAATTAGTCTCATGGTATTCATGCTTTGGACATGGCAACACAAGCATTCAATGCAACATGCTAAAGCAATAAAAGCTCACCTAGTACTCCGAGCCAAAACGGGTAAAAGAGTTAGAAAAATATGCATGTTCTAATGCAACGCACACATTATGTATTTTACAGACTCAGCTATGAGCATGGCATATGATTTCATTCAAGACATGCGATAAGGCATGTATTCAAGTAATGAGTTTGAACATTTGATATCAGGTTAGCATGATGAGCCGAACCTTGGATGCATGCATGACAATGGATGCAAAGCATAAGAATGCTAATGAAACAGCATGCCCTATACTAACCATCGTAAGCGAGAAAGTAAAAGGGAGAAAGGTGTGGGGTTGGAAGACATACAACTCATTACAACATTGCCCTCATGCAAAAGGGTGCGAATCAAAGCCCAAAAGTCTGAATTAAACTAATTATTACAAAACCGAATGAATAAATAAGCGAGGTTAATTAACTAGCTAACTATGCTATTACAACAAGGATAACCATGACAAACAAACTTGTTATTTAAACTAATTAACTACAATAATTACAAAGGGACAATAATAATACTTACAACACTTAATAATTAACGAGACTAATCATAATAAACAATATTAAATTAATTACAACAACGATCATAATGTAAGCGATGATGCGCATGGATTGTATGCATGCACATGCACAATGTTCAAGAATAGCTCTATCTACCCCAGGCTTGCTCTGTTTCACCTCAGCCACTACCCTCTGTTTTCTACAAAAATATAATGCTAACTAAACATTGAGGTCCAGCCGGCCCTCAATGAAGCCCGGTCGGGCCTAAAGAAGGCTAACCGTGCCTCAATTTTGTGCAAAACTCTATTTTGTCTTCTGAAGTGAAAATAGTGCAGATAGAGTTGTTCAAGCTCTGTTTGTCCCTCTCACACTTCTCTGTCATGGGAAAGCCTCGAGAGAATGTTGGAATTGTTTCCAAAACTATCAATGAGCAAGTTGATTGCTTGATGATTTTGGATACGATTTTGGACAAAAATCAATGAATGCAATGAATATGACCACTCCTCCCTCCTTATCATGGAATGAAATTAAAAAAAAAAATTGAAGTAGAGACGCTTCAAGGATCATCAAAATGCCATGAATTAGCGTATGACCACTCTTGACTCGATAAACTTAGCACAACGTCCGGCCAAGCCCAAGCAAGATGACTCATTTTCTTTATGTGTGTTGGTTGCTTTTAAACCAATTCTCTTAGTCATTTCCATTCTTTAGTCCATTTGTCCAAAGTGATGATTAAGTCCTCTAAAAGGAGAAAAGCCTCAAACGGGAAGTAATTCTCAATATGAGAGAGATTATGTCGTTGACAATGAATCTCTGTAGAGATTAAGCCATTGAGCGTGAATCTCAAGTTCATGTGTTGAATGACCGTCAACTGATTGAAACAACTCTCAAATGAAAGAAAGGAGTGGCAAGTTGATTCTTAAAATGAGATTATTAACATGAAAGTTAGACAAATAAAGGCTAAGAACAACATAATACAAGCTATGTACAAAGACCAATGCTACAACAAAGGAACTAATCAAAGCTTGAATCAATTAAATAGATTAGGATAGCCCTAAAACAGTCTCTAATAAGCCAAAACAGTGGCTGAAAATGCAAGAAAAGAACTCAAAAAGCTAAACAAAAAAGTAAAGACACTAAAGCTATGTAAGCAAAAACAAGGAGGAGTGGCCAACCCCTTCAATTCCAAGACTTCAAACCATGTTTTTTGGCCTTAGTTCAACTCTGAAAATCAGTTCAAAAATCAAAGGAAAAGAGTGCAAAGGAACCAAGGGTTGAGTTATGAAAATAGGTGCAAGTAAGGGTGTTAACCGTATCACCTTTGGTAGCTTATCCAAACCCAAGTTCCAACACTTAAAATGGATGCAAAACAGCCCAAGAATACAAGAAATAAATAGAAATGAAGTAAGCAAAAGCAAGAACAAAAGTTGCAAGCTTATACCTCTCAAAATGGAGTAAGCTTTGGTTGATGATCAAACTCACTCTTGACACACTCTCAAACTTGAATTATGCTTCTCAAGGGTCAACCAAGGCTCTAAGATGATGAGTCAAGGTTGTGTATGGTGTATATAGATGATACAAGGAAGGTAGGTTAACTCAAAGATAGCTTGCAATGGAAGAAGGGGTTCTTTCTATGTGTATAGGCTTTTTCTCAATTGTTCAACCCACAAAATAGAGGTATATGGTCGTATTTATAGAATTTGAGCAAGAAACTTCACAAATATCTTCAAAAATGGACAGCTGGCGGCCTCCCGCCCAGAATAGTGTTTCTCGCTATCAAAGCCCGGCTAGCCCTCAATAGCCACAGTCGGCCCTCAATGAGGCACAGCCGGGCGTAGCCTCAACATAGGGTGGCACAAGGTGTACAAATGGATTTCTTGGGTATGATCAGTGGGAATATGGAAGGTTTGGGGTTGTTTCGAAGCTTAAACAAGGCTATTTTATTGAGACCTCGAACCACGCACAATACCACTTTCATCATCGAGTGTACTGAGCAAAGTGCTCGAGCCTTGTGGGCGATCAAAAATGGGGTGTCCACAGTTGCCCCTCTTTGACAGAGCTTGAAGTCATAAAGTGACGTGAGTGAATGTCAAAGCTCAGAGACGACCCGTTTGACAAGGCCGCAGGGCTTCAGCAAGAAATCAAGACATAAATGCAAAAATTGAACTCGGGGCAAAATGAAAAAATGAAATGCAACAAATAACTTATGACCATGCAATGAAGCACAATGCAATGAAATATAATGTAAATGAAGCAATGAAACAACGCTACAATCTAGACAAGAATGCAACGTTGGAATGACAATGCAAAACAAAACAAAATAAACCTCGCTGTGTTTCACGCTGAACAAAGTGAATAAACATGCATGCCTCATGCGAAAAGCACAAAAAATGCACAAATCAACCTACGTCTCACGTAGAAAGGATGTAAGAAAATGCAGACCTAACTACGCCTCGTGTAGGAAGGGGGAAGGGTGACATAACCATCGAGCGCACCTGAGGTATCAACCGAGATCCTAACACATCTCACGCGATAGGAGGAAGGGTGGTGTGAACAAATAGGCGCATCTGATGTTTTTAACTAAGGTAAACAATCCTCATGCGTCACACGCCAGAGGAGGAAAGGTGGTGTGAACAAACAGGCGCACCTGCTGTTTTTAATCGGGGGTACCATCCTAACGCGTTACATGCAAGAGCAGGCAAGGTGGTGTGAACACCAGGCGCACCTGATGTTTTTAACCGAAGGTACAATCCTAACGTGTCACATGTGAAAGGAGGAAAGGTGGTGTGAACAAACAAGCGCATCTGCTGTTTTTAATCGGGGGTACAATCCTAACGCGTCACACACAAGAGGAGGCAAGGTGGTGTGAACACCAGGCGCACCTGTTTTTTTAACCGAAGGTACAATCCTAACACACCACACATGAGAGGAGGAAAGGTGGTGTGAACATCGGGCGCACTCGATGTTTTTAACCAAAGGTACAATCCTAACGCGTCACATGCGAGAGGAGGAAAGATGGTGTGAACGTCTGGCGCACCCGATGTTTTTAACCAAAGGTACAATCCTAACGCGTCACACACGAGAGGAGGAAAGGTGGTGTGAACACTGGGCGCACCCGATGTTTTTAACTGAAGGTACAATCCTAACGCGTCACACGTGAGAGAAGGAAAGGTAGTGGGAACACTGGGCTCACTCGACGTTTTTAACCAAAGGTACAATCATAACGCGTCACACGCGAGAGGAGGAAAGATGGTGTGAATACCGGGCACACCCGATGTTTTTAACCGAAGGTACAATCCTAATGCATCACACGCAAGAGGAGGAAGAAGGATAAACAAATCGTATAAGTAAGGATTAGAAATAAACATGGATTCTACATAGAGAGGCGTAAAATCAAAATAATCAAAGCGGTCTAGTAAAGTGGAAGCCAACTTACCCACGTGTTAAAACAATGAACACAGTACATCGTGTTTTAATTAGGTTGTGAAATGGATGATGATTTTACTGTGGCACAAATGATTTTATCTAGAACTCCTCTGAATGAACCGTACATACAATATCGTTTGTTTATGATATAACAAAACAAGCAATTTAGGCAAAATAATTTATAAACTAACAGAACAGTTTAAACAAATTAAAAGTTTTGAACAAATGAGTTTAAACAAGCAAGCTTAAATAGATTACATCAAGAATCAAACAAATGCGTTCACATAATAAATAAACAAAAAGAAGAACAAAAATCCTTTATTTTCTTTTTCACTCTCTTTATATTTTCTTTATTATTTTCTTTTTCAACTCTCTTATTTTTGGTTTTTCTTTTTTCTTCTTTTTTCTTCTTTCACTATTTCTTTTGATCTCTCTTATTTTCGACTCCATAATACAATAAATAAATAACAAAAAGGAAGAGAGAGAGGGAAAGAACAAAATAGAACTGTGTTGTCATTGAGAGCCGGCGGGGCCTCAATGAAGCACGACTGGGCATTGCGACAGCCGGCTGGGTCTCGATAACGGCAGGGGCAGTTTTAGCCTTTCCTCGTGATTTATTTGTTTAAAACAAACCCAAACCCTATTTCCTCAAACCTTTTCATCTGAAATCCCTTTCTCTCTCTCTCTCTCTAGCTTTCATCTCTCTCCAGATTTCCTCTTTTCCTTGCGTTTCCCAACAAATCTCGCCATTTTTTCTTCGAAACCCTTCCTCTTCTTTATATTTTGAACCGATTATTCAGTCAAGTTTTTGGGTTTCTCATTGTTTTTGCCTTGTTTCTCACGAGTTTTCTTGGTTTTTTGGGGACTCACTCTCGTGTTTTTACTTTCCTCTCTCATTTTCTCTCTCCTAGGGTTTGGCCCCTTATATTTTCTTGTTTTCTCTTCATTTCCTCAACTCTTCTCCATGGCTAGTGAGGAAGTTCCCATTTCAAACCCCACCATTGGTATTGGGGCTACCCTAGGCATAGACATGGAGGCCGAGGACGCTCTCACGTTGCCTCATCTTGTTGATAGGCCATTTGGCGCGGCCACATACCGACTATGCACACATGCTCCACTCTCGGGTGGGATTTTGAGATTCGAGGGCCTCATTCCCGGGATAGACGAGGATATCTTGCTGCGAGAGCCCACGGTAAGCAACTTCCCTTTATTTTGATGCATTGTTGAATTTCACAAGTAGACCACTAGTTAAATGCCATTATATTTCCCATTTGCAGGTGATAACCAGGAGAATTGGCGGATACGGATCCATATCCGGCCCCCGGTGCTGGTATGAGAGATTGCTCGCGGAGGTCTGCGCACTGGTTGGCGCAGTTAGCTTTGGGCCCTTCTGCTTAGGGCTTATACACATGAGGGCCGAGTCGTTGCTATACAGGGCCCTGGTCGAGAGATAGTGGGACACCACAGATTCATTCCACTTCTCATCAATTAGAGAGCTGACTTTGACCCCGTACGACTTTGCGATGCTCACCAGCTTGTGGGTTGGGGTCGGCCGCCCAATCCCATGCGATCCTAACATGACGCAGTGGAGAGCCGCACAGTTTCAGCTTCTTGTAGCGATCCCAGACACTACCAGCCACGGGATAGTGAGGTACAGCTGGTTCTTCAAGTACTTCTCTGACTTTCAGCCCACCACTCCGAATGAGGTCGCCCAGTACACCCACAGCTTCCTTATGTATCTCCTCGTACTACCTTGTTTACGAACATGAAAAATACCGTAGGGTTATATCTTCTAGGGGCACTGGTGCACCTTTCCCAAGTGGCAGAGTATGATTGGGGTGGCGTCGACCTGGCCACCTTATACTACTACATGAGCTCCGTCTCTCGCCGCAAGGCGGATTCACTTGGCGGCTACTAAAGGGTTTGGGAGGTATGCTTCACACTTATCTTTTGTGTTCATTCTGTTCATTCTACATTTTCTACTCATTTGCATTTCATTTTTTGCTTATTTACTTCATCCATCTTTTTATGTTCGCAGCTCTGAGTTTATACCTACTTCACCTCTTTGGCTCTGGTCCTGGTGAGGCCGACCGAGTTGTCAGTACCCCGCTCACGGTACTACAACTCCCGATTTGAGCGTCGTCGCCGCGTAGACCGAGATTTCCCTTATTTACGCCACTTCTTTGACACGATCACTGCGGACCAAGTAACAAAATACCACCCTTTAACTGTTACATACTGTAAGCAGATTGCACTGTTTCCGACACTACATGGTTATTCTCATATTATTGCTTATATATCGCACTGCCATTTTCATACTGCATTGATTTCTCACACTATACTGATTTCTGACACTTCATTGACTTCTATACCGCACTATCATTCTCATACTGCATTCATTTCTCACACTGTATTAATTTCTGACACTGCACTGATTTCACAGGTTGACTGGCATCCTTGGGCAGACATTCCCCAAGTGTCGAGGACGACCTATGTCGCGGCATGGCATGCCTCTACCATGCAGATTCTATTCGAGGGCCCCTTCGGCCGGGCTTACTACTTGGGGTAGAGGTTCATCCGCGAGACGCGAGGTGTCGCTGATCCTGACATTCCACACCCCCCCTCCTGTAGTCATGAGGGTAGTGGATAAACTGCAAGACAGTCCTCAGATCGACCTCCTGATGTTGGGTGAGGATGGTGATCGACATCACGAGCTTGGTGACTTCACCACCTTCTTACACACTCAGGTGACGGCACCTCTTACCTAGGGCGTGGCTCGAGCGGTGCTGGAGGTTGCTGTTGTTGCAGCTGCGACTGGCGACACCCCTACGGGAGGTACCCCTGCCATTGCTTCCATTCCTGGATTTCTTGTGATCCCCACTGAGATCATGTACATGTGTCCAGATGGAGTGATCAAGTAGATCCCGCTTGAGCACATCGAGGAGAGGGATAGCAAACTAGTGTTCGCTCCTGGCATCAAGCAAGTATACATTTTTTATGCTTCTACTCACTACACTTTATCTTGTTTTCTACCATTTCTGTTCATTATTATCTATCACTTCTGTCTTCCTTTCTCAAATTTTGTTCCTTTTGCAGGTATCCCGGGTGTATGCTAATGACCTCTTTTGTATGATCAACCGACTGCTCCTCATGGTACAGAGGAGGCAGACCGCCTTAGTCACCCATAGGATTGAGGTACATTCTATTTGTAGTTTACTGTTATTGCCATACTATACACTCCTGTTAGTTCATATTGATACATGTCCTATTTTTAGCTTGAGCCGGTGCTAGCAATGCCTGCAGGACCTCCTACAGCCAGTAGATGGAGACGGGGCCCAGTGAGGGGCCGAGGGGGAGCCGGTCGAGGGAGAGGTCGAGCGAGGCAGCGCTCACCTTCTGAGGAGTCTTTTGACAGGTCTATGACCCCCGAGGATGAGGGAGAGGAGGTTGACAACAGTGATACGATGACAATGATGCACGTCCTCCGCAGCTGAGAAGGAAGAGGGCAAGGATGGGCTATTGACGACGGCGACAATTTAGTTTTAGTTTTAGTTTTTGGTTGTCTTTGCTTTGTAGTTAAAGACTAGCTTTAGATAGACCTTTTTGTTTGGTTTGAAAGATTTTTTTTTGTTTTGTTGCTCTGTAAAACAATGATCGAGGTTGGACCTACTAGTTATAAAAGACAAGTTTTTGTTTAATGCTTTCTTTGCACAGTGTGATGAATGGTGTAACCCTTGCATGATAACTTCACATGATACTTGCTTTTGCATTCATTTGAATCAGATAACTATCCATAACTTGACAAAATGTGAAATACAACTTGATAACAGGAAAAGAAAATAAAAACAACTCAAAAATATCAAAAAAACACTTGGTACAAACAAAATAAGACTCAAAATACAACTGTGGTACGTCAAGGCAAAGGTTGGCATTTCCTGCAACTGCACTGATTCTGAAACATCATTTAGACTCGACCGAGCCTAAATATGCACGGCCGGGCTTCATTGAGGCACGGCCGGGCCTCAATGTGAGGTTGGTCAGTGCTACCCAACTGTCATGCACTGCTCCTTCTCATCCTCTATAAATAATGCTCCAATGTTGTTTTTTTGGCAGAATAACAAGTCTTTGATATTTTGCTCTCAAAATGAAGACATTGTGCAACAATAGGCTCTGAGACTGGATAGCCACTTTGGACGGCTCGGAAAAGGTGAATTTTTACGATTTTGGCCTAAATGTCCTTTTTCATCTGAGTTGCACTTCTCTTTGTTTTCTATTCCTACATGCCGCTGTTTGATGTTGGAACCCAATCACACATGTGTTTCAATTCGAATCCCAAGAGGTGTGTTTGACACTTGAGGAATTTCAAGCCTTGATGGAGTCCCGGCGCGACGAAGAAATCATACCGCAGCCCCGTTTTGGCCATGCCCAAGCTTTGGGACGGATGTACGGGTTATCATTACACAAGGCTCGGTCTTTGGCACATGATAGGGAGCTAGACATCCCCAATTTAGTTCATCGATTTTCTGCCATTGGAGACAGGAGTGACCTTTTTTGGCGAGGCCGCTGGCAACATGCTCTTTGTTTATGCCTTCTTGCATAATTTCTCCTTGCCCTTAGTTTCAAATGAGCTAACATCCAATTGGTTGAAGTAGCAGAACATCTGAAAGAGGGTAAAAACTACATGGGTTTGGCATTGGCTAAAACCTTGATGAGTTTAGATGCTTTCCGCCGAGGAGAGACCACCCGGTTGGCAGGGAGTCCGCTACTTCTCCAGGTATTATTTTCCACCCTTCTAATTTATGATTCTTGCATCACTCAACACTCATTCCTTGTTTTTTTTTAAAACCCCTTTTCTTACTTTTCTCTCATCGTGCACCTCTCTATTCTTTAATCTCTCTTATCTTTCATCCCTCTCTAAGTATGGCTTATGGATAAACTGCAAATAGCTGCTGCTTGCCCCGAGTATTCAGCTCGAGCTTACTTCTTTCATCAACGGCTAGTGGATTTCCCTCAAAGGGTTTATGGTGTGATTGGATGTGCAGCCGGTCCGCAGCCGCCATAACTTGGTGTTGCCCTTAGCTTAATTTGGCAGAAATAAGCTACAGCATGTCTCAACAGTCGAGTGTAGAGTTGATTGGCCTCACACATTGCATAGTCTATTTTCCTCTCTGGTTTTGACGCCAGTTCGGGCATGATCAGACACGTCCAGATGAGGGGGTGAAATACACTACTTCATTTCCAGTTCACATCTCGCACCTGCCCCGGCATCTTGCGGCCTGGAGGACGAGAGAGATTCTGGCCCCTGCCATTAGTTTCAGTTGCACCTTGTTTGAGGAGTGTTTGACTTGGCTTGAAGAGGAGGCAGAGGTTGGGCTGTCTTTGGTATAGAGCCACTTGACTTAGTTGTGCCCCTAGTTTTACTGCTTTGATCTTTCTTTTCAAGTTTAAGATATAAAAAGTAACTTTGATCTAAATCAAAGAGTTTGGAGAATGTACTTGTATTGAAATCAATAAAATTAAAGTTGTGAGTACTGAAAATTTTCTTTTCGGTCCCAAAAATGGTCCAAGTTGTAAAAGGATTAAATTTTGAACAAAATCAACTTTTATTAGAACTTTTGAAAATAATTTTCGGAAACGATCACCACCTAACACGCATAAAGTCGATCCTCAAGATGTACAATCTCGAATCAAAATAAATCATAATTGCCCCTGATTGCAAATCATTGTCGTTCTGTACTGTACTCAGTTTTTCTGCCCGAAATAAAGAGCAGAACCGAACTAATAGATGATGAAGAAGGATGACTTGATCAAGAAAATGGATAGGACAGTTTAATCGGAGATAGTCATGGATGAACTTCAGGATGAAGTTGCCTACGTATCCCAAAAATGGGAATCAGGCCTTACGTAGTTCAGTTCAGGTTCACTCGAGTATTAACTCTCTCCTTTTGTGCTCTAACTTTTGCCAAAGTCGCCCTTTAGGGCTTTCAACTTCAGTTTTCTTTATTTCTAATTTTTCATGCTCTAACTTTTGCCTAGGTCGCCCTTTCGGGTTTTCGGTTTAGCGAGCCTCTCAAGGGTAATATTTCTTCAACTTGTCCATGTTGATTGGTTGTGAGAACTCTAGGCTATCCAAGTCCATAAGAATAACCACCCCTCCTTACCAGATTGACTTGATGATGTAAAGACCAGTCCAGTTGGGTTTGAACTTGCCCCTAGGGTCATGAATGGGAGCTCAGTTGTCTTTCAGTACCATATCCCCTTCTTGAAGATTTCTGGACTTCACTTTGTTGTTAAAAGCCCTAGCAATTCAGCGTTGGTAACCCTGGACATGATACAATACTCTCAATCTTCTCTCGTCAAGCAATATTAACTCCTCAAACCTACTTTGCTGCCAATCTGCTTTTGCGATCTGACACTCAGCCATAACTCGTAGTGAGGGTACTTCAATTTCGATTGGCAAAACAGCCTCCATCTCATAGACAAGAGAATAAGGGATCGCCCCTGTAGATGTTCGGATTGAGGTTCTGTAGCCCCAGAGTGCAAATGGAAATTTATCTGGCTAGTCTCTATAGGTTTGTACCATCTTCTGTAGAATTCTCTTGATATTTTTGTTTGTAGCTTCGACAGCTCCATTGGTCTGCGGCTTGTAGGTTGATGACTTATAGAAAGCTATGTTATATTTCTCAAGCAAGTCTATCACCTCTTTCTTGAAGTGCGACCCATTATCGGAGATAATTTCATTGGGCACCCCATACCGGTATATGATGTTGTTTAGATAAACTTAGTTACATGTGATGCTTTCAATACAAAGTAAGATTGGGCCTCCACCCATTTTCTGAAGTAATCGATTGCTACTGGAATAAATTCATACCTGTTTGACCTTTTTGGCGTAACTACGCCGATAATATCTATTCCCCAAATAGAGAATGGCCATGGTGAAGTCATGTTGTAGAGCTTCGACGGCGGAATGTTCATGCGATTGGCGTGAATCTGGCACTTGTGACATTGCCAAACAAAACCAATACAATCCTCTTCCATGATTGACTAATAGTAGCTTTGTCTAAGGATTTTTCGGGCGAGCATCACACCGTTCATGTGGGCTCCACACTCTCCCCCGTGGATGTCCTCCATAGGGCGCTTTGATTCCTTTTCCTCAACACATAACTTGTGCATTCCCAGATGGCCCCTTTTGTATAGTTTGCCTCCACAGACAACGTATTCCCCTTTTGTCGAGCATGGAAAACAAGGTTAGAAGCAAAAGAGATCGCAAACAAGTTCTGACACCAAAGGGTGGGAGCTAAGGTAGGAATATGAAGATCAGTGAGAAGCATTCGAACTCAAATAACCTCAGTAGTGGTTTGGAAAAGTGCTTTATACCCTGCCCAATAGAAGAACAAGCCACTATTGGTTGTACTTTAGCTGCCCAAGGAATCAAATTAGTACCTAGAAACACATAATAATCAGTTATTGATCGTTTATCAGAAGGATTGCCAGCCCAATCAGCATAAAAAAGACATGCAAATCAAAGGAATCAGGCCGAAGGAAATACCATAGGTCAATGTACCTTAGATGAATCTTAACAGCCTTTTTACATGAATGAAATCCTCACAATGGGATTGTACATGCGCTGACAAAAATGATTAATTGCAATAGCTATATCTAATCCTGTGATGGTGAAATATTGCAAGGCAACTACTACATTATGATAGCAAGCTAGTTGAAAGAAAAGGTAAAGTAGAAGAGTGAGTAACTAGAGGATTTTAAGGCAATGGGTGTAGAATAAGGTTACAATCTATCACACTAGCCTTGTGTAAAACATCAGTGGCATACTTGTGTGAGAAATAAAATAGCCAAAAGATGTTGAAATTGAGATTCCTTGAAAATAAGAAACATGACCGAGCTCTTTAAGAGAGAAAACCGAATGCATGATATGGGTGGAGGGATTCCCACCGAGCAAAATATCATCTACGTACACTAGCAAATAATGAGAGTAGTTAGAAGTCTTCTAAACAAAGAGAGGGATCATAAATGCTCTGTTTGAAACCAATTGAAAGAAGACTTCTTCTACATACAGTAGCAAATAAACGAGAGTACTAGAAGTCTTTCGAACAAAGAAAGAGGGATCATAAATGCTCTATTTGATGCCTACTGGAAGAAGAAATATAGAAAAGCTACAGTACCAAGCTCTTGGTGTTTGCTTAAGACCATATATGGCTTTGTGAAACTTATAAACAAAATTAGGATGAACTAAGTCTTTAAGACCATGTGGCTGGGCCATATACACTTCCTCCTCTAATTGGCCATGAAGAAAGGCAGTAGAGATGTCTAATTGCAGAATTGGTCAGTTGAAATAAGATCAATTGAAATGAAGAGTAAGACTGAGTAAAATGTGAACTGTAGACTGTTTAGGCACATGGCTAAAGTGTCATGAAAATTGACTCCCTCATCTTGAAGATAGCCCTTAGCACAACTTATTGAGCTTTATATCGAGCAATAGAGCCATCAAAATTTCTCTTAATCTAAAAAACCTATTTGCAAACTATAACATTTATACTAGCAGGAAGAGAAACCAGAGACCAAGTTTGTTATCTAAGCAAAGCTTAAAGTTCAAGAGTATAAACTGTAAATAAGTCATATTTTAAGGAGATTTGCTATAATTTACTCATATAAATAATCAAACTAAATGACAAACCCAACATTTCTCATTTCTGCCTATGTTCAATAGTCCTGTGCACACAATTGTTTTTTTTTTTTTTTTTATAGAAAATTAGAGAAATACGTTGAACGGGTGCCACATGTAATTTTATTTTTATTTTTTGAGTGTTTTTGTAAAATGTGTGAAGAGTAGGTACTATATACAACACTTTCCATTAGGTTGTGGGTTGTGTATGTTTTATTGATTTGGGTAGAAATTTTGAAAGGAAAAGAGAAAATGTATGCAAAATGTTGTTTGTTTTTCTTTTTTTTTGTTTTGTTTTGTTTTTTTTTTTTTTTTTGTTTTTTTTTTTATCAGCCAAAAAAAAAACTTTATTGATAGTATCAAACATATAAATATATGGATAACATCAATAAAGCAAAGGCAAAGAGAAGAAAGCATCACAGAGCTTCCCTTCATCCCAACTAGGTTGGTACTAGGAGAAACACCCTATCATATGCTAGCTCAAGCCAAAGGGTTGGTGAGAAACCAAGCCCAAAAAAATAAAAACCACCAATAAACCATCAGCAGCAGCAGCAGTAGCCCAATAAACAAAACACCAGCAGCAGCAAATACCAGTAGCAACCACCACCACAAGCAGCCCAATAGACAAACCACCAGCAGCAGCAAATAAACCAATAAACCAACCACCACTACCAGCAGCAGCCCAATAAACAAAACACCAGCAGCAGTAAATACTAGTAGCAACCAACAAGCAAAAACACCACCAGCAGCCCAATACTCCTACAGCCCAAGAACAACAACACAGAAACAGATCAGAGCAGACAAAAAACCAACAACAGAGCAAAAACCATCAACATATCAGTAACACACAGGAATAGATCAACAACAGAGCCACACATTTCCTCTGTTTTATACACCAGTACCTATCCATATCCCCATCACGCCTCACTTGATACATCTCCTGATTTGTTGCAAATTTGAAACAAACTGATTAATAGAATAATCTCTTCCTACCATATTTGACTTCAAACACATGGCTACCCTAACCTTGATTAGCTCACACAGCTCTTCCCAATTGGGCTGTAAGTGAGACGTAATTATATTTTATTCACATACTTTTTTCCTTTTATTTTTTAAATCTCTTCCTTAATCCATAAACCAAACACAAGTTTAGTGAATTTTTATTGTGGCCCACTTGCAACTTTTGATTACTTGTGTAATTTTTTGATTGGCTAATATTTTTAGATATTCAAAATAATTTAAAATAGATTTTAATTTTGGATTCAGCAATGATATATATCATAAAAAATAAAAAAAGCATTATTTTATATGATTAAATTACATCATAAAATATTATTAATTTTATTATTTCATTGATGTTTATTTCTAGATAAGGAATCAATCACAAGATTAATCTAGTAATTAAAGAATTTCTATAGCACTCTATGATATTATTTACGTAATGTTTTAAACTAACAACTCCGATTCGTAGCTCGAATTCGGAGGCTCGAATTTGGCTCGAATTCGGAGAAGAAGAAGAAGAGAAGAAGAAGAAGAAGAAGGAGGAAGGAGGAGAACTGGAGGGGAGGGGGCCCATCAAAATCGGGCTGGGGGAGGCGGGGCTGCGTGGGGCTGCGACGATCGGAGCTGCTGCAACGATCGGAGATGCTGCGACGATCGGTGGCGGCAGAGGCACAAGAGGGGCCCTTCTCTCCTCTCCTCTCTCTTTCTCCCTCTCTCCTTCTCTTCCCCTCTGTTCTTCTCCTGTGTTCAACGAAGAAGAAGAAGAAAAGAAAGAAAGAAAAGGAAGAAAAAAAAAAAAAGAATAGCAAAACGACGTTATTTTGCGATTCGAGCCAAAATCGGACCACTTTTTTCGAGTTACCAGTCATTTTTCTTAAACTAATTACATTGTTGAAATAAAAATTTTATGAGTAGGATATAGTTATTCACTTTTGTTATATAATTGGAAACAAAAAATGCCTTGTTGATAGAGCATATCATTCAAAGAGCTCGAGAGGTGGCAGCAGATTCAGTGCGTTCTCAAGCTCGGACACTCTGCGGGATGGTTAATAAAGCTGCCCACAAGTCCATGGCTGGTGATGCTGATGGGGTCTCTGTTTGGGTGAAAAAGTCCCTCCTGGTTTAGGGTTGTTGGTTGCTTCTGACGTGGGTCTTGCTTGAGGATAATGTTTAACGTTTTCCCATCAAAAAACACCTTCTTAGACGCACCTATCAAAAAAAACATCTTTTTAGGCACACTTAACATAAATAGCTTGCTTGTTTTTACTTTTTAAAAAATTCTATTTTCTTATTTTTCATATTTTTTTACTTTTAATGAATTATTTTAAAAGTTTAAGCAATTTTTTTATTTTTTAGACACATCTAACATAAATATACCTAAAAAGTAAAAAAAATTATAAAAAAAATCTTTTAAAAATTCATTAAATACCAAAAATATATAATAAAAAAAAAACAAGAATTCAGTACATTTTTTATATTTTTATGTATTTATTAATTTTTTAAAATATTTTTTCACAAATTTTTTACTTTTAAATGTATCTAAAAAGTAAAAAAAATGTTTAAAATTTAAAAAATATTTATTAAAAACAAAAAAACACGAAAACCAAAAAAATCAATTTTTAAAAAACTTAATCCAACACACTGATTATTTTTTTTTTCATATTAAAAATCCCATATAAACAATATAACATGTAACTTTTAAAAAATATATATAATTTTCCGAAATCACACAAAATCCAATGAGATGGGCCACAAGCAAGCATCCAGATATTTTTTTCCCTAAAAATCCAATGCACATGTCGGCACTTACGTCACTAACATTAAACCCCAGCATAGGAGAGAATTTTTATCGTTGAGCAACGCTTCACATCATTATGTGATACGCAGGGCCGTGCTTAAAACACGTTTCTAATATAAGGTTAATACATATCGCTCAAAATAGAATTTTAATATGAATCGATATTTAAATTATTTTTTGATAGAATTTAACTGGTTGGTAATTTAAATTTTTTTAACTTTTATATTTTTAATTGTGAAATTACTAATGATGTATGTTTTAATTAATTTATCAACTGAACTCATTCGATTTTTTTTGTGACATACTTCACTAAGGGTTGGTTTGGAATGTTCTAAAAAAGTACACTTTTTGACTTATTGGCTTATATGAGTTGGGTTTGGGTTGGGTTTGATGTGATGTGTTAGAGAGGTGATGTGATTTAAACAAGATGATGTGACTTAAATAGGATAGTGACTTTTTGACTTTTTGTATTATTTAGTTTATGCCAAACCAACCCTAAATCTATGATTTAATCGATTTCAAATTTAAAACGTTTCTTTTTCTCATAAATAATTATAAGTAATAACTATAATTAATAATATTCTATACACAATTCATTTATTTGAAAAACAACCATCAATTACTTTTAAATAATTCACCATATCAATAAAATAAAAAATAAAAAATTGGTTTTTTAAGGGGCCATTTTTACCAAGTACAATAACAAAAAAAAAAAAAGAAAAAAAAAAGAAAAAACGACTTATTTCATGTTTTTTCAATTTTTGGGGCATTTTTTCACCAATTTTCGGGCTCAAAGCGATAGCTTTTGTCACTTGTGCCCAAAGACGGCACTGGTGATACTCGTTAAATTATTTCGGAAAAATGACCATAAAAATTAATGACAATTTTAGTTCCTAAAAGTCTCAACTCTCAACTTGCTAAACACCATCAAATAGTTTTTCCAAATCCTCTCATGCGTTTAAATTTGAAATAGCCAATTCAACCACCACAATCCCCCACCCCACAGCAATAATGGCTTCTCAGAAGGACCAGAACTCATGTGTATAAATCCAAAAAAGCCAATCCAATAACCACTACCGCAGCAGCAATGGCTTCTCAAAAGCACCAGCTTCACTTCGTGTTATTACCTCTAATGGCCCCAGGCCACTTCATCCCCATGATTGACATGGCCAAATTATTGGCACAACACGGTGTCACCGTCACTGTCGTCACCACCCCTCTCATTGCCTCCAGATTCAACCCAATCATCAACCGTGCCATTGAATCCGGACTCCCCTTGCGCCTTCTCTCTCTCCGGTTCCCCTCTGTGGAGGCCGGTCTGCCTGAGGGGTGTGAAACAATTGACACCATCCCATCTCTGGAACTAATGAAGAATTTCCATGACGCAATCGACATGTTGCAAGAACCGTTCGACAGTTGTTTGAACTGCCCGAGTCTGGTCCGTGTTGTATAATAGCCGATAAGCATATTGCATGGGTAGCCGACTCTGCTCGCAAGTTTCAGATTCCGGGAATTATTTTTGACGGAATGAGCTGCCTCACTCTCTTATGCTCACACAATTTACGTATTTCAAAAGTTCATGAAAGTGTGCCCGATTCGAAGCCCTTCATCCTCCCTGGCTTGCCTCATAGAATTGAGCTAACTAAAGCTCTGTTGCCTATATTATTCAATGCGGGTTCATCGGAACTACAAAATTTCCTAAATCGAGCACGAGCAGCCGAATCCGAAGCATACGGGGTGGTGATTAACAGTTTCGAAGAGCTGGAAACGAGATATGTTGATGAGATTCGAAAGGCGAAAGGAGATAAAGTTTGGTGTATTGGGCCACTATCACTATGCAATAAAGACAACTTCGACAAGGCTCAAAGAGGAAACAAGCCGGCAATCAACGAAAACCAGTGTTTAATGTGGCTCGATGAACAAGAGCCAGGCTCTGTGGTTTACGCATGCCTTGGAAGCTTCGATCGCCTCACAACTCCTCAGTTAATCGAGCTTGCTTTAGGATTGGAAGGATCGAAACGCCCGTTTGTGTGGGTTATAAAAGGCGGAGGAAAGGCAGGGGAGATAGAGAAGTGGGTGGAAGAAAATAGATTCGAGGAAAGAACGAAAGAGAGAGGGCTCCTGATCCGAGGCTGGGCACCGCAGGTACTCATATTGTCGCACCGGGCTGTTGGGGCGTTTTTGACACACTGCGGGTGGAATTCGACACTGGAAGGGGTGTGTGCAGGTGTGCCGATGGTAACGTGGCCGATGTTCGCCGAGCAATTTTTGAATGAGAAGTTAGTTGTGCAGGTTTTGGACATAGGAATAAGTGTTGGGGCTCAGGGGGTTCGACCCATATTTGAGGAAGACAAATGTAAGGAGTTGGTGGAGAGAGAGGCAATTAAGGACGCTGTTGAGAAAGTAATGGGTGAAGGAATTCATGGAGAAGAGAGAAGGAAAAGGGCAAGAGTACTTGGGCAGATGGCAAAAAAGGCAATACAAGAAGGAGGTTCTTCATATTTAAATATGAGACTGTTGATTCAAGATGTGATGAAACTAGTTAACCACAAAGACTCTACCCAGAAACATAGCAGGTCATACAAAAGTTTGTAGCTGAGCGAGGACCATAAGTTGATGGCAAATGTTATGTACCTTAAATAATTTATAAATTCTTTTTATTAAACTTCTTATATAAGTGTGGGAATCATATAAATCCAAATGTGTGTGAGTTTCACATAAAAGGTTTTACTAAAAAATTTGACAAATTATTTGGAATTTCTAACAAAATTGATAAGTTGACTGTCTTTATTGTATAGTATTCAGTGGATCTGTTTGGTAACCATTCAGTTTTTAGTTTATATTTACAAAAAATTTAAAAACTGTCACAAAAACTTGTTTGATAATTTTTTTGGTTTATCAATGGTTGTCTCAGTTTATAAATTTGAGAAAAAAACGTAAACTCAAAAAATGAGTTTAAGTTTTCAGTTTTCAATTTTTTTTTCAAATAATTTTTTTAAATAATTTTATTTTTCAATTAATTATTTTTTCAATTAATTTTTTTTTCAAATAATTATTTTTTCAATTATTTTTTTTCAATTAATTTTTTTTCCAATTAAATTTTTTTCAATTATTTTTTTAATTAATTTTTTTTTTCAATTATAATGTGTGTGATCCCATTGTCATAGATAATAAAAATAAATATAAATATTTTAGCCCTGAATAAACATATTTTTTAGTTTATGTTTTAAAATTTTTTTAAACATTTTGTTCAAACCAAACGTGTTTGTAATTTATGTTTTTTTAAAAATAAACAAAAAATAGTTTATAAAACTTTTGTAAATATAAACCAAAAATGTAAACGTTACCAAACGCTACCAGTGTGTTTTGTTTCAATTTTCTGAATTCAGTTTTTTGAAAATTGAGTTTTTGGTTTTTCGTGTTTTTTTTTTTGTTTTTAGTAAATATTTTTAAAATTTTAAGTAATTTTTTTACTTTTTTAGATACACCTTACTTAGATGTATCTAAAATAGTAAAATATTTGTGAATATGTAGACAAAAATACAAAAATGTACTGAATTTTAATATTTTTTTTTGTATTATTTGGTATTTAGTGTATTTTTTAAAGATTTTTTTGTCACAAATATTATATTTTTTTAATGTATTTATGTTAGGTATGTCTAAATTTTTTTTTAAAAAAAATGCTTAAAATATTAAAAAAATTTATTGAAAATATTAAAATACGAAAAATAAAAAGTAGAATTTTTTGAAAACCATTTTTTGAAAACTAGAACCAAACAAGCTGATTATTTTTTTACTTATTTTTTCACTTCCGAAATATAAGTAAATAATTTTATGTGTATTTATTAATATAAATTTCATTGTCTTGTATTCAGAGAAAATTTATGGTAAATCCAATTTGGAGGGTGTCAAAGGCTTTAGGCTCAATAGATGTTTTCTGTTAGTAAGAGGTTCATCCTTTATGAAATAGTTTAGTGAGAAATCTTTCTACGTGTCTTGAAGGATATTTTATTTCCAATTTTCATCCTTAATTTATCTGTTGACTTCTTATGGTTGTCTATTCAAATTATTTTCTATCTGTTCAAATTTTTAATTTTTTGTTAAATTTTTTTAACTATCTATTCAAAATTTTCTTCCTATCCGTTAAAATATTTGTTTAAATTTCATTATCTGTTCAATTTTCGACCTTTCTCTATCTGTTTAAAAAATACAAAATTCAATCTATCTGTTTAAGATTTCACAAACTTTTTTTTTATCTATTGAAATTTTTTATTTATATGTTGAACCTACTTTATCTGTCTCTCTATTTGTCCAAATCTTTTTTTTTTTTTTTTTAGCTATTGCAATCAACCAGAAGAACAACAACAAAGTCACACACACATACAAAGCCAAACAGATCAACAACAACATAGATATCTCACACAGATCAACAACCACACATACACAAAGACAAATAGATGTACTGATGAAAGATCAGAAAAACACATATAGACACCCAAATCCAAAGATCACCATAAACGACCCAAATGTATATGTTGAACCTACTATATATGCTTCTCTATATCTGTTCGAAGGTGAGAACTAGTCTCTTTGAGTGAAAACTCGTTCGACCGAGTTGAGTTTGCACCAAACCCACCACCCCATACGGCGCCACAGCCGTGAGACGCTAGAATAGATCTAGCAAATAGCACTCTCAGATTCAACCCTCGTATGTATATATATATATAAGATCTGGCAAGTTGTGGATCTCTTATCCATCGATGGTAGTCACTGTGTGAGTGATTTTCTGACCACACTGCCTGCTTAGTGACCAGCTGGAGAGCACCGGCAGAATAGATGGCACCTGGCTGACCTGCAACAGAAATATAAGAATCCTGCGGTGGTTCATCCACCTGGGGGCACTCCGACGATCAAGTCAGTATATCTCTCAAAGATAAATCAAGTGCTAAACTCACAAGCTTGAGTATCAAAAGTATACCTTAGACCCATGGGGGTGCCTCTCTTTTATAGCCAACATAAACCTAGTCCCAATAGAAGCCTAACTTCTATGGACTCAGGATTACTGCTAATCTTGGACTCCCAATAAGATTAGGATAAACTCTCTAAGAGTCTTATCTTAATACAAACTGAAGTATTTTCTCATTCTAGGACTCTTGTCCCTCATCCAGGTTGAGTTCCCTTTTCATTCTAGGACTCTTGTCCCTTATCCACTTATCTTGGATTCCGATATCTTCGGAGATAACCTCGGCCTTGCCGAGATCACCTCGACGTCACGACCAGGACACGTGGCACCTCGGCTGACACGTTGGCGTCACCTTGCCACGTGTTGGTACTCAGAAAATATATCCCCACAACTGCCCCCTAGGTTCTATTACCTCGGCATTCTGAGGTGATGGAACCTACACTGTTCGTTCATCTGTGCCCCTCTGTCCGAGATCAAACTCGCCGACCTCAAAGTTCCCTGGACTTTACTGTCCACTGGTGTCAAGAATCAAGTTTCACGCTTTCCAAGCTGCTTGAAATTGCACCTCTTAGCCGAGGTTCTGGTTCCATTAATTCGTAAACTCCAAGAGCTTTGCAACTGCTCCACTCACACTCTCTGGTGAGTTCCCGATTTCCAGTCATCTATTTGACTCCGGCGATTTTCATATCGGCGTTCATTTCACTTGGTAGGTTTCATAAACTCTTTACTTGCTATTAAGCTCAATCTTTCATAACTCTTCTGAATCTTCTATTTTCGTCTGTCTTCAAGTTTTGAATTGTTTGAATGCCTGGCACTGTTTTTGTTATATCCGCTTTCTGTTGCTAGCATCGTGTCTGGGTCATTATTTTCTTGTTCTTCACATACTTACTTAGTGCCTGTGCACTTGGCTTTATTCTTGAACTTTGTCGTCTTCTTGACTATTTTTCTCTTTTTTCATTCAATCCCCTAGCTTTTTCTCTTTTTAGCTCTTTTGCTTAAATCCGTCATTGTTCTAAGCTTTCTAGTTTCTGCAACTGTCTTTGTTCCTCTCCTCCGGTGAAGCTTACGTCATTCTGTCATTGTCGTCAAACTTCGGAAATTCTCATTCCGGCTTCCCTCTTTCTAGTAAGCCACTGTTCCTCCTGGTTTTATTTCTTGTTGCTTTCCAAGAAGCTCTGCTTCATTGTCAATCACCATTGCTATTTTACCCGTTGTTTCCAAATTATCTTCTTGAATACACATTGTTCACACATCTGTTGATTTCTGCCACTGTTCTTGGCTTGACACACCTGTGCAATCTTTTTGTCTTGATTTCCTGATAGCTTCATCACTATTCTTGATTACGAATTACATTCTTATTTCTGTTTTCTGTGTCTTTTACCAGAGGTGCCAATCGCCGAGAAGAGCCTTGATCAAACTCTTCGAGAGATCGATGCTGAGTTCGAGGCCGAAAAGGCTGTTGAGAAGTTTTCCCAACTGTCTTCTATATCCTGCCATTGATGCCGAGTAGTTTTGTTTCATTCTTTTACTCCTTGTACCTTGTACCTTGTACTTTGTCTGTCTTTGTATGCTTTTAATCCGGCCGACGTGCCATTTTTGTAGTCTAAATAATTTATTTTTCAATATTCAGGCCGAAGTGCCTTCTTTCTTCTTTAAATGCATTTCTCTGATTTCTTCTTTGAATATATGTCTTCTTTTTTCTGCTCTTGTATGATTCTATACTTAAAATAATTTGCATGTCTTCAAAGTACACCTTGACTGTGCAATCTCTTCGGGTAAAATACCTCTGTCACAACTTTTAATCTTGCTCATCTCGGCCTCGTCCTAACACTTGAAAATATTGTAACAAATATTTTCACAAGTGTTGCTTAGGACTTGTCACTTTCTCAATGTCTTCTATCAAGACTTCAGTTTTCCATATTTCAAGTTTTTGACAACCTGGAAGTCTCGGCAAGTACGCAAATATTGCTTAAGCTTGACTTTAACTTGTAAATTTTTCTCAAAAATTTCAACAAGTGTTTTAACCATCAACCTTTATCATAACCTCGGCTTAACTTCAGCTTGTAAATTTTTCTCAAAATTTCAACAAGTGTTAAACCATCTTCCTTTCGATACGACCTTTGTTTAACTATAACTTGTAAATTCACACAGAATTTCAACAAGTGTTTAAACCAATCTTCTTCCGATACGACCTCGGTTTAATTTCAACTTGTAAATTCACACAGAATTTCAACAAGTGTTTAAACCAATCTTCTTCCGATACGACCTCGGTTTAATTTCAACTTGTAAATTTACACAGAATTTCAACAAGTGTTAAATATCACATCGGTTTAACTTCAACTTGTAAATTCACACAGAATTTCAACAAGTGTTAAATATGACCTCGGTTTAACTTCAACTTGTAAATTCACACAGAATTTCAAGTGTTAAACATCATCTCGGTTTAACTTCAACTTGTAAATTCACACAAAATTTTAACAAGTGTTTAAATATCACATCGGTTTAACTTCAACTTGTAAATTCACACAGAATTTCAACAAGTGTTAAATATCACATCGGTTTAACTTCAACTTGTAAATTCACACAGAATTTCAGCAAGTGTTAAACATCATCTCGGTTTAACCAACTTGTAAATTCACACAGAATTTCAACAAGTGTTAAACATGACCTCGGTTTAACTTCAACTTGTAAATTCACACAGAATTTCAACAAGTGTTAAACATCATCTCGGTTTAACCAACTTGTAAATTGCTACAAATTTCAACAAGTGGTAAACATCATATCGGTTTAACCTCAACTTGTAAATTCACACAGAATTTAAACAAGTGTTAAATATCACATCGGTTTAACTTCAACTTGTAAATTCACACAGAATTTCAACAAGTGTTAAACATCATCTCGGTTTAACTTCAACTTGTAAATTCACACAGAATTTCAACAAGTGTTAAACATCATCTCGGTTTAACCAACTTGTAAATTGCTACAAATTTCAACAAGTGGTAAACATCATCTTGGTTCCAACTTGTAAATTGCTACAAATTTCAACAAGTGGTAAACATCATCTCGGTTTAACCAACTTGTAAATTGCTACAAATTTCAACAAGTGGTAAACATATTCTTCTTTTCTCTGCCCCTTGCATGGCTTCCACATACTCCTTTGCGAACCTTATAAAAGGTCTTCAACCTGGCTAACTGCAGTCCAACCTTGTGTGTTTTCTTTTTTATCTTCTGGGATCTGAGATTTGCTCACTGAGCTCTTCTCTTTTCGGACTTAAGTGCCGAGATCTTGTCTGCTAGAATCTTGAATCTGCTCACTCAGGTTGAGCTCTTCTTTTCTCGGACCTACTCATCTAGGCCGAGATCATGTCTTCTAGGATCCGGGATCTGCTCACTTAGGCTGAGCTCTCGTCTTCTCGGGCCTACTTGTCTAGGCTGAGATCATGTCTTCTCGGATCCGGGATCCAGGATCTGGAATCCGGGATCTGCCCACTCAGGATGAGTTCTTCTATACTTGAATGTTATCTCCTTGGAAGCGCTCATGCCCCCAGTCTTTGCATCCCTTCTGGAAGGGTCTTCATTCCTCCGCAGGTATCTATCCTTCCATACCTGGAGGCCATCTTCATTGTAGTATTTGCTTTGATCTGTTGTCTTTGGTGCGTCACCTTCCTGGCCGGCGTCTTTTACTCCGTGACTCTGGTCACGAGTTTCTGTGTTGCAGTTGTCCCCTTCAACGTCGAGGTTGATAGGTCTCCCATTCCCAGCAGGAGCGTCGTCTCCAGTCTGATCCTTCTGTCCGTCATTGGCCATCTATTCTTCTTTCTTTCCCACAGACGGCGCCAAATTGTATGAGTGATTTTCTGACCCCACTGCCCGCTTAGTAACCAGCTGGAGAGCACCGGCAGAATAGATGGCACCTGGCTGACCTGCAACAGAAATATAAGAATCCCGCGGTGGTTCGTCCACCCGGGGGCACTCCGACGATCAAGTCAGTATATCTCTCAAAGATAAATCAAGTGCTAAACTCACAAGCTTGAGTATCAAAAGTATACCTTAGACCCATGGGGGTGCCTCTCTTTTATAGCCAACATAAACCTAGTCCCAATAGAAGCCTAACTTCTATGGACTCAGGATTACTGCTAATCTTGGACTCCCAGTAAGATTAGGATAAACTCTCTAAGATTCTTATCTTAATACAAACTGAAGTATTTTCTCATTCTAGGACTCTTGTCCCTCATCCAGGTTGAGTTCCCTTTTCATTCTAGGACTCTTGTCCCTTATTCACTTATCTCGGATTCCGATATCTTCGGAGATAACCTCGGCCTTGCCGAGATCACCTCGACGTCACGACCAAGACACATGGCACCTCGGTTGACACGTCGGCGTCACCTTGCCACGTGTTGGTACTCAGAAAATATATCCCTACAGTCACACTATCTGCTGGTTGTGAAACCCTAGGAAAGTCGCTTTGGAAATCTCTTTGTAGAAAATCTGAAACAACAAGTGTTAATGACAAGCATACACATATGTGATTAAAAAACAAATAATACTAATAAATTAGAGAAATGTGAAGAAGCAAAAGAGTTGGCGGAGCAGATTTGGTCGACGAAGATGGAGTTCAGCGGAGAAGATCGAAGATAATGACGCGGTTAGAGTTTAGATTGTCGGCGGATCTGTGGCTTGCAATCAAACCAAATGTGTCAGAGCGGTGGCGGAATAAGAGATTGAAGACGACGACGGTGACAGGTGGTTTTCTAGATCTTCGCAATGGTGGCAGAGCCATGCCGACGATAAGGAGCAACAGCCATATCGCGGAGGTTGTTGGCAGCGACAGCGAGGCAAAGAGATAGGCAATGAGGTCAAAAAGGAGAGAGAGAGAGAGAGAGAGAGAGAGAGAGATGAGAACAGAGAGAGACAAAGAGAAGAGTTTTGATTTTTATAGAGGGTATTTTGATCATTTTGTTTGAGCTTATCTTTTTGATAAAGTGTTTCAACGCTTGAATCTTTAAACAAACAGAATTGTAATTTGGATTTTTAGACCGAGTATCCCAATTTGTAAAAAATATAATGAAAAGAAATTATAACATTGCTCCTTGATAAGAGTATCACAACCACAACAATCACAGCTCAAGTCACAACAATCATAGCTCAAGCCACAGTCTCAGCTACAACTGGAGCCACAAGAGAAGTATCAGCCACAGCTCAAACATGTGCAAGATATGCAAGGCAGTTATGATAAATCACCTGTATCAAATTCAGTTAGAAAATATAGATACAGTTATGGAAGCAGAGTTAATTAGATAGGCTGGCGTAACAAACTTAGTTAGATTTGATTGAATATAAATAATTAACAGCCACAGCCACAACAATCACAGCTCAAGTCACAACAATCACAGCTCAAGCCACGGTTTCAGCTGCAATTGGAGCCACAAGAGAAGTATCAGCCACAGCTCAAACATGTGCAAGATATGCAAGGCAGTTACAATAAATCACCTGGATCAAATTCAGTTAGAAAATACAGATACGGTTATGGAAGCAGAGTTAGTTAGATAGGCTGGTGTAACAAACTTAGTTAGATTTGATTGTGTATAAATAACTGTATGACTTCGTTATATTTTTTCATAAGAAAGAAATCATTCAATTTCTGTTACTCCTACTGTAAAATAACATATTGCCATTTTATTCTATTTTTGCCACATAAACAATATAATTGCTTTTTGGTGGGGTTTTCAGTGGGCTATTCCCAGTTCCATTGAAGATTTGCTACTATGGTGGATGGGTTGGAAGTTTAAGAAGAAAGTAAACCAAATTTGGAAAGTTTTACTGACTGCAATAATGTGGTCTGTGTGGAGATATAGGAATAATTGTGTGTTCAATTCAGTACAGCCCAATCTTCAAGATCTGCGTGAGTGTATTAAGGTGAGAGTGACAATTTGGATGAGATCTCATTTCAGTGGTGTATCACTCTCAGCAATGATGTTGTCTTTAATTTTAAGCAAGTTACGAGGTGTTTTGGATCTTCATGAGAGAGGTGGTAGGGTGGAGGGGCTTTATAAGTCTGGTGTTGCAGGGGTTGCAGAGTTCCTAGGCTACTGCTGGTGCTATGTTTTGTTTGATTGTTGTTAGTATTGGTTGGACAGCTATTAAGAAAGGTGTGACATGGGAGTTTTTTTAATCTGCTGCTGTTGTGGCTTTCTGCTGTATAAATAATGTATTGTTGCCCATTGCTGTTTTGTTGCCTGCTGCTGTATGTGAATTGGTGTGGAATGGTATGTCACAGGGGAGTTTTGATCTGCCTGATGATGTATCTGTTTTAGTGGGCTGCAGAGGGATATGCTGATCTGATATGCTGTTTAGGGAAGACAGAATTGTTATGCTTATGTTCAAAGGGTTTTGGTAGCTCCAGCAGAGGGATTCTTGCTGACTTGTTTTCAAGGGGAGTGCTTTGTTGGTGTTGATATACACAATTCAAATGCTGGGCTGATATCAGCAGAGGGGTTCTTGTTGATATTCACAATTCAAATGTTTAGCTGGGTGGAGGCACTAGTTGTAAGGGCATGTTGAAAACTTCTGCATTATGAACTGAGGGGGTTGGCCTGTGATCTGTCTGCTTGCTGTGCTCTGTTGTGGATATGTTGTTGGTCTGCTTTGCCTCACTGGCTGTTATGCTGCTAGGCTGATCTGTCCAAATATAGTTTGTGGTTGCATAGTCTTGGTGCCTTGGTGTTTTGTTTAACTGATCTGTTTGCTGCTATTGATGATCTGTTGGGAACATTTTTGCGGATTGTGAAGCATCGATCAACTGAGGAGTTTGAGAGCTTTCCATACATTTGCACACTGCTAAGCTCATCTTTATGGACTTACTATGCAATCACAAAGCCTAGGAGTTACCTTGTTGCCACTGTTAATGGTTTTGGAGTCGTAGTTGAAGTCATCTATGCATCATTGTTCTTACTATATGTGCCTCCAAGGATGAGGAATAAGACTGCAACACTAGCTGGGATTTTGAATGTGGGACTCCCAGTTGCAGCAATTCTAGTGACTTATTTGAGGATGCAAGGAGATCTGAGGATTGATGTGATTGGTTTCATGTGTGCTGGCCAAAATATAGTCACGCATGGATTGTTGGTCTGTTGGATTGTGATCTACCTATTGCTGTGTTCTGTGATGGCTGCTGATGCTATGGATTGATGGTATTCTGCTAATGTTCTGCTGCTATGGTTGTTGTTTGTTTTGCTCTGGCCTGCTACAGCTGTTTTTCTTTTTTTGATTGTCATGTTTTTCTATCTGTTCATTAGTTTTGGGTTGCTTTTTTTGGTTTAGTTTTGTTTTCTTCTGCTTGGGTGAGGTTAGCTTCGGTGTTTGTGGTTGGTTAAAAAATATCTAATAATTTTTCAGGATCACACAGAGCAATACTCTGACAACGTTTTTATTTTTAAATTATATCAAAAGTTCTAAATTTTTCGGTCTGTTTTGTGCAGAGGAATCAAAAAAAATAATAACAAAAAATAAAAAATTCAAAAAAACCAATAAAAATCAACTTTTTTTTTTTTTTACTCTTTTGTCTTTTTGTCCTTTCAGGACTTTTTATTCACAATTTTATTTTATTTTTGACCTTTTCAGATTGTTTAGTTGAGTAAAACCCAAAAACTTACATTTTTTTGAGTTTTTAAAAATGAAATCAATTAAAAAAATAGTAAAACCAAAAAACTTAATCAGTGTGTTTGATTTCAGTTTTATGCATTTAGTTTTTTGAAAACTAAGTTTTTTATTTTTTGAGTTTTTTTGTTTTTAGTAAATTTTTTTAAAATTTTAAGCATTTTTTTTTTACTTTTTTAGATGCACCTTACTTAGATGTATGTAAAAAGTAAAATATTTATAAAAAAAATATTTTAAAAAATTAATAAATACATTAAAATATGAAAAATATATTGAATTTTTTTATTTTTTTTTATTTTTGGTATTTAGTGAATTTTTTTAAGATGTTTTTCACGAAAATTATACTTTTTAAAAGTATTTATGTTAAATGTGTCTAAAAATTTAAAAA
Organism: Camellia granthamiana; assembly: GCA_036172215.1. Classification (NCBI taxonomy): domain Eukaryota; kingdom Viridiplantae; phylum Streptophyta; class Magnoliopsida; order Ericales; family Theaceae; genus Camellia; species Camellia granthamiana. Next base: position 67,109 of record JAXFYN010000308.1, on the reverse strand, counting down.
ATTACTTAAAATGTTAAAAACATTCAGTAAAAAATAAAAATAAAAATAAAAATAATATTTTCTGAAAAGTATTTTTAGAAATCTCAAATCAAACAAAGTAAATAGGATTTGAGGAGTAACAACACTATGCTGTGATAGCAAAATAGTGCCGTTTAATTCAAACCCCAATTTCCAAAGATATAAGAGGACGTGAACCCAAACAAATGTACACATAAAAATTAAACGAAAAAGAAAAAGTTGGAGCCACCAAATACCGTTTCAATAAAATCCCGAAAACAACCATTACAAGTGGAGTTGTAGTTGAAAAAAAAAAAAAAAAACTTGAATAAGTTTTTGTATCATTTTTGTTTATAATAGATGGTGCAAACGTAATGATAATCACACATTATATTTATTTATAATTATTTAAGATATTCAAACATCTTATTGCTACAAGTGATAAATTATGAATAGATTAATGATTTGTGCTTCGAATTTCCTTCCCCCGAATGTCCCTAATGCCCAAAACGACGTCGTTTTGGACGTTAGTTTTTTTTTTTTCTTCTTCTTCTTCTTCCATTTTCGGTCTGAACCAGAGAGGGAGAGAGAGAGAAAGAGAAGAGAGAAAGAGAGAAAGAGAGAGAGAGAGAGCAGAGAGGTGGTTCGCCGGTCGTCTGCCCACGTCGTCGTCGGCCCAGCCCCGGTCGTCGCTGCCCAGCCCCGATCGTCGCAGCACCACCGCCGTCGCCTCCGGCCCCGCCTCCGCCTCCTCCCACTGGTATGGCCCCCTCCAATCCACTCCTCCTCCTCCCTCCTCCTTCTCCCTCCTCCTCCTTCTTCTGCTGAAAAAAAAAATAATAAATAAAAAATAAAAAATAAAAAAAAAAATTTCGGGGCATTCGGGGGAGCTCAAATTCGAGCTCCCAATCGGTTCTGTTATGAATATAATCTTTTCATGTTTGGCATTAACTATCCACAATCACACACATAGTTGATATTTTTGTCTTCCCAAATATGATACAGTCCACGAATTTTTTAGATATTTAATTTATTTAAATTTGAAAAAAAAAATGTCAATAAATTTTATTCTAATGCCTTTTCTTAGATATATATATATATTTAAAAAATTCAGTTAATCCAACAGTGCATACTTCTATGGAAGTTTCGTCATGTTTGAACGATGATAATTTAATAATAATAATAATAATTGACACCTAAAAAAAAAAAAAAAAAAAAAACTATTTTGAAGTGAATTGACATTTGAACAACATGGAACAATTGCCTAATCATTATTGTAATTTTTGACTTTTCAAAAGTGTTGGGACTAGACCAAATTATTGTTCACTCATTTTAATGATTTTGGAATTTGAATTTTGAATGACTTGGTATGTGAAGGAATTGGATTTAGAACACTATTGGACATTGAATTTGCATAATTTGGTTGGTTCACGGTTCCCTTCAATTTTATTTATTTATTTATGTATAATTTGTTTGCTATATTTATATACATCTACTATCTATTACTACTATAAAAGTGTGAAGAGTTTGTTATGTTTTCTATTTTTTTAGGTTTTATTTTTATCTTTTCTTCCACCTTCAGAAGAATAAAGCATAGGCATTTCTCCTTATGGTTAGAAGTTTTTGAAAGGTAATTATCCCGGTTTCATATAGAATCTTTGAAAAAGACTTTCCTTCGTAAGAAATAAAAGACTTGCTATCTTTGGGATCTGATCCTACACCGCTGCTCAATACGTTAGTGCATCGTCTCTATTACATAAGTTGATTCCTCACTTTCCTTAGTGCTTTCTAAGAAAGAACTTTTACTTGTTCGAATAACAGTTAAAGTGTAACGACCCCATCACGTATAATGATTAGTACTTGATTAATCAAGAGGATTTGAAATTAATTGCCGAGTATTATAATTTAATTTGGGATTTATGAGACTTGTGGGATCCGACTCGTATATGATTCTATTAAAGAGTTATTTTGGAATTAGAAATTAAGGGTCCGAATGGCTTAAGGAAGTGAAGCTAAGAAGTTGAATCAATCTAATTTTAATTACGGGCCCATTTGAGAGTTTAATTAAATATTCGTTTCAGTTTAGAAAAATTGAGATTTGATTAATTGGGTCCGAAATAGAGTTAATTAAGTTATACGAATTCAGAATTTAGATTATTATGAATTAAATTTATTCATGGGGTGTCCAATTGGAATATGTAAATTTTTGACGAAGATTTGGTGTCTGATAAAAAATTGAAGGCCTAAATGATTTGGGGAATCAAAATTGATTATGATAATAAGTTCAAACTTAATAATTGGAGCCTTTTGGGATATTGATTAAAAATCTGATTCAGAATGATAATTTTAATTATATTTAATTGGGCATCATGGAAGTCAAGTTAGACTAATTAAATCATGTGAGAATTGTAATTAGTTATGATTAATCAAGGCTAATTAATGTTTAATTAAACTAAGGTGTGATTAGTGTGTTAAACTAATGAAACATGGATTCATATTATGTGGACAAGTGTCCCACTAAATTGATAAATAAACTAATAAAACAAAAGATGTAGAATGGAGTCACAAAAGCTTTGTTTCTGCTGGAGACAAATTGAGAGAGTGCACGGCAGAGGGAGAGTAGAACCGAGAGGGAGAATGAGAGAGAGAAGTCCAACTTTTTGCTGGAAAGAGCTTTGGAGAAATGGGTTTAAGAGGTCTAAATGGAGATAAAGGAGAGGGCTCAAGGAATTAAAAAGAAATTCAGCCATGGGAGGTTTTAAGGATTTTAACCTTGATTGTTGTAGAATTCTTGTATCACACTTGAAATTAAAGTTGGAATTGGACTCAAAATCATGTGATTAATAGGAATTAGCAAGATGATGAAGAAATTTTGAATTATGTGTTAAGATCATGGATATATATTTGGAAATTAATTAGTTAGAGTTTGATTTCTATTATTCTTCACAAATTGAAATTCATCTTTGCATGCATGTTGGAATTTCAAGGTTTTAGATTTAATTCATGTGTAAGATTGATAAGTTTAAATTTGGGTTAGATATGAAGGAAATTGGGTTCTAAACATGAAATGGGTTACATGCATGTGGATGATTATGGAAAATAAATTAAAAATTAATTATTCCTCATGAATTTGGGCTTCATCTTTACATGCATCATTGAATCTTTGAGAAAGTTGGAGAATTAATGCCATGTTTGGGTATAAGGAGAGCAAGTTTTGGGAAATTATGAATTTATGAACATTTTGAACTTAATATTAAATTAAAGGAATTTTGGATGTAATTGGTTTGAATTTTGACCCTAATTTCACACATGCAAATATTTTTCTAAGAGTTTTATAACTATAATTTCATGTTTTAGATAATCTTTCATGCATCATGAATTAAGAAAGTTATGGAATTGGTCTCATGGATTTTGTAAGAAACATGGTTTTAAGTAAGAAATGAAGTAGACTCATGGTTGTGGAAATTAATTTGGAAAATTGATTGTTTTGACTTGATTTTGTAGTATTTTCTTGTAATATATGAGTTTTAAAGAAATTGAGCCATTTAAGTTCATATTTTGAAGAGAAAAAGGGAATGTTTTATAAACATCAAGTTTATGGAAATTTAGAATTAATCCTAATGTTAGATAAAGTGTTGATTTTATAATTAGATTTTAATCCATACTTATAATTTGAGATTAAATATATTTTGGGACACCTATGGTTATGAATTAAATTGGGGTTATAAATTAAGTTAAGTTTAAGATTATGGAAATTAGTTGGAAAATTTATAAGAATATAAAACTAGTAATTTTGATGTCAATTTCATACATGTGAGTAATTTTCTAAGGAATTTATGACTTTAATTTCATGCTTGGAAGGAAAGTAGAAAGAGCTTGAAATCAATTTTATGTTACTAAAAAGAAAATAGGAGATTGGAGCCACGTTCAATTTATGGAGATTAATTTATAAGTTAATCACTCTGGGTTGGAATTTGAGTTGATATGAAGAAAATGAATTAAAATTAAATTTGGCAATTGGGGCATGATTTTGAATAAATGATTTTTAATTGAGAGTTTTTAACTAAATTATACAATGGTTCTCCGTGTTTGTATACTAAAGTACATGTTTTGAGGCTTTGAATACCAAATTTGAACTTTAATTGCAATTTTGGAATCTAAGAATTTTCGTCGTCCGCTCGAGCGAGAGAAGTCTCGCTCGAGCGTCAAAATCGAGCTCCCAGTAGTTTTCCAAATTTTACAGTCCGCTCGAGCGATCAAAGTGGCGCTCGAGCGGAGACCCATTTTCAGCATCTTTTGGAAAGTTGCATTTAGTTCATGTTTTTGTCCTCATATCTTTCCATAGCATTCTAGACATGATTTATGACTCGATAAAGATTAATAAGCTACCAATCAACATAAATTAATTAGTTAAAGAATGAATCATTGATCTAGTGGTAATTGTTAAGAAGCCAAGTAAGAGATCAATCTATTTGGAAAAGAATGACTTAGTAACGAAAGAATGTGTGAGATAAGAACCCGGTTTATTTAAATGAGAGAATAAATGTAGTAAAACTTCAGACTATAAAGACTAGAAAGGACAAATTTAATCAAGGGAGTAATATGGTATTTC